>OU964963.1:5989888-6307388 GCA_918808275.2 Dolichovespula sylvestris | reverse complement strand
GTGTGATATAATCACGTAGCGATCGTGTCGAAATCCTATGCAGCTTTTCTCTATCTATAACGTTTAACGTTCCTCATTCAAATTTGTTTATTCGACGTACATTGGTATTTAAAAGCGAGGTTAGTCACGGGATACGTTCTATTTAAATCGTGAAATCATGCTGAGATCCTATGAAGCTTATTCCCGGCTGTTACAACTATAATATATAATGGCAATTTTTTTTCCTCCCCCTATTAAAAATGTAGTTATTTGAAGTATTGAAAAGTTTATCCTCGTGAAGTGGTTCTATTAAGGAATCGTCGTTCCGCGTTTAATAAGCGAGACTAGTACGTTTTATTCGAACCGCCATGGATCGTTAAGAATCATTATTGATATTATACCCGTCTTACCTTGCTCCCTATTTTCATGAAATTACATGAGATTTACATTACAGTAACTGGGAGTTACGGTAAACGAAATTGCGTTTGGAAGAGATACCTTAGTTGAAGTTGTAATTTGCATTCGAAATGCGGAGAGGGGGATGGTCGGGGAGGGCAGTCTTTGAAAATCATTCAACTTCATGGATAGTCAACGATATTACGTTGCTGCTTATTCGAAAATATACTTGTCTTCGTTTTACGATAATATTGTTAATTTTATTAAACCACCGTAATTGAATTTATTTCTTATATTTACAAATAGATAATATATGTTTACAAACATGAAAGTAATGTCTTGAAGAGTTATATTATCATAATTGTACTGTACTTAGTATAGGTTTATGAAATTATAACTTACATTAAAAAAAAAAAATAAAATAAAATAAAATAAAGAAAACGTAACTAAATTTCGAATATAAAGTAACGTTTAATTTAATGTTGAAATAAAACTTAAAATTAAATGAATCGTTACATATATATATATACACATATACACACTCACATACACACACATATGTGACCTCTAAGTTATATAATATTACAAATTGTTACGATATATATGTAAAAACGAAAAAATCTAAAATTAGACAGAGAAAATACAATATCTCGAGAAAAGGGATGAAAAACATTCTCTCTCTCTCTCTCTCTCTCTCTCTCTCTCTCTCTCTCCCTCTTTCTCTCTCCTTTTCTTTCTCTAATTAATCTTCTAATTATATGGCGGCTTAGAGCATTGTTAGAAGGTAATAGAACCGTACGTCTTTTCTCGTAGTTCTCTCGTCATCTCGCGGTCTGTCTCGCAGGTGAAAATGCAAGCTGGCCTTGCTGGGCCGATTGCAGCAAGAACTGGGAGATACGCCGTTACCAACCGAATTATCTCATTACTTCATTAAGTAACGAGACCGTACCGTCTACTTACAATTAAGCGTCTCTCCTCTCTCGTGACCGGGGAATGTCGCAAAGGATCATTCGCGTTGCAAAGTACCGGAGGACATTAGCCTTCCTTCTATTTATCTTCGTAACTCTTCGTAATCGAAATTATCGAGAGAGAATTTTAAAAGGGAATCATGACTTCAACTTGATGACGCGGTGAACGCGTTACGAAGACTAGGCCTTTTTCTTTTTCTCTTTTCTTTTTCTTTGGTCATCTCCGTGAGAAAGAATTTGACCTATCGACTTCACGACAAAGGAGAACTAATCGATTTTATTATCTACGCTCGTTTGCATCTTAACGACTCGATTTCGTTTATCGTGTTTCATTAGCAGTTGATTTTCCTTTTCTGTTTGATCAGAAGCCCGAGGAAAATAGATTTATTCGCTAATCTGTGGTTAATGAATAACGAAAAGGATGTAACGCGATTTCCCTCTTGCATTAAAGCTTATCCGTCGCGGTTCTCATCGTACTTCGTTGTTGTCGTCGTCGTCGTCGTCGTTGTTGTCGTCGTTGTCGTCGAGTGCAACGGATAAGTGCAACGATGACGTAGGGTTCCGAGCTACGGACGTGTCATGCATCCGTTCGCAATCGCCCGTGTAACACGACTCGCCTCTTACCGAATCGAAAGTCATCCGTATGTATGTACATATATATGTATGTATATACATATACATATACATATACATATACATATATATATATATACACACATATATATGTATATATACATGCTTCGTTGATAGCTACTTACTTTCTTCCTTCTTACGGACCAGTCTCGATTTCTATGCCGCTCGAGCGACAGACGAATAGATTTTCCTTTCTTCAAGTGAAACGCATAATTAATGTTTCGTCTTAATTATCCTTTTGTCGAGTCGGGTTGTATGGAAAAAGGAAAAAAAAAAAAAATAATAAATAATTAAAAAAGTAAGGAAAAAAAAAAACAACAACGAAAGCAAAAAAGAAGCAAAAGACGAGAGAAATGATTAATCGTTTCTACGTTCGAACGTATCGAGATAGTACGATTCAAAGATTGCAACGCAGATCGCGAAATAATTACTTAGGTGTATGTACTTACTTACTTACTTTCGAGAAGTAAATGAACGTATATTTCATGCGAACGGCGATCAAGGCGACCCGCATTTTCTTCGACGATGCGATGTTAGACGAAGAGAGAGAGAGAGAGAGAGAGAGAGAGAGAGAGAGAGAGAGAGAGAGAGAGAGAGAGAGAGAGGTGGACCGGGTGCTTTCACTGCTTATCGCAACCTGCATTGCCTCGGTAGGATGATGCACGAGTGCAACGCACTCAGCCGTTCGCTAAGTCGATGCGCCCGTATGGTGTAGTACAAGTATAGACAGAGAGACAGACAGAAGAGAAAGAAAGAGAGAGAGAGAGAGAGGGAGAGAAAAAGATAGACAGACAGACAGACAGACAGACAGACAGACAGACAGACAGACGTGACGCTGCACGATGTTTGCGGATACGCGGCACGTTCGGCTGCATTTTGTCCTGCCGATCGTCCTCTTGCGTCTGAGTACATCTACGAAGCCACGCATCGGTTTAACGAACCGATCGAAGGTCGTTTCCACGATTTTTACGATATTTCTTTTATCTCGCATTATCTTTATCTCGTTTCACTCTGAATTTAAATCGATCGTTCGATTTGCCCTATTTCCTTCTCCATAACAGAATTCTTTCTCATAACCTTATATATGCGTGTATAAAAACAACGAAGATATTTATCCCTTATCAATTTCATCGATAGTAATAATATTATAAGCCATATTTTTTTCTTTTATCATTTCATATGTTTCATATTTTCATATATATATATATATATTTTTTTTTAGCATGATAATATTTACAATATTTGTTCGTCGATGACTTAAGAATATCCTATAGAATATTTTTGAAATGAGATAATTGTAGCGATAAAGTCAGATGAGATACTCATGTTATACGGACGCGTCATGGTTTTTTTTCTTTTTTTTTTTTTTTTTTTTTTTTAGTACGAACTCATATTAATGGAGAAATTCATTGTACGATCGTTTCCCAAAAGAAAATACCTTTTCGAGGGAAGTACAGAGATCGGAATCATCAATCTACAGAGTCATGTATCGATAAATAGTGAAAAAGAAAATATATACGTATTTAGAGTGAGAGAGAGAGAGAGAGAGAGAGAGAGAAAGAGAAATAGAAAAAAAAAAAAAACAGGAAAAGGAAAGATAGGATATGGTGACCCATGGTGGTCCGGTCCTTTTCGTGCCTCTTCTCGATGCGAATCGTGCATCGACAAATCGAGCCCGACTTTCGCACGACCCGCATATCCCACCGTGCTCTGTTGCATCGTCGTAGGGCATCGTGACTTACCGTGCCCTTTTGCTATCTTTCTACTACCCTTCCTTCCTCTCTCTTCCCCTCTCTCTCTCTCTCTCTCTCTCTCTCTCTATCTATCTCTTTAGAGTCGCGTATACGGTCGCTTAGACACGAAACCTCGAAAAAAAAATTGCTGATAAATGCAGATATGCACTCGAGCTTAACACGCAAACGCAATATACCTATACCCTCTCACCACTTCTAAAAGCACAGCTGCGGTAAGTCCATAAGTATTAACCCTTTACTCTTCTTCAATTCCATATCTTGACCTTCGTTTTGAAGTATTTGGATCGTTGTCGAGAAGAGTAACATTAAGAAAATAAAATAAAAAAGAAAGAAATAGAAAGAACGAAAGAAACATCTTCTTCTTCTTCTTATATTTCTTCTTCTTCTACTTCACCTTCTACTACTTCTTCTTCTACTTCTACTTCTTCTTCTTCTTCTTCTTCTTCTTCTTCTTCTTCTTCTTCTTCTTCTTGTCCATAAAAGTCATGTTGGCTCTCTAGCTACCAGTCATGTATAAAGCATGAGTCCTTGGTATCGAGAGGCAATGAATAAATGTAAATGTAGCCCCATAGTAATTGTTTTACGGGGGTACGTACCACTGTAATCAGCTTAATAGCCGCTTCTGTCGTGGCCTTCGTCGACGCGCGCGATGAGTGGCTTCGCATTAATGGTTTACTTTACGACACAGTGCACGTAACTTTTGCTCTTACTCCCGGACATGGGAAAGGGGAAGAGACCCTTGCCTAAGGACGACCTATCGACGTTTTCTAATTGAACGTCAATAGTATCGTTAAGTTCATATCCATTGTAATATTCGTCATGGGATATTTTCTTTTTCTTTTTCTTTTTTGTTTTATCTTTCTTCTCTTTTTCTTTTTCTTTTCGTTTTTCTCTTTTTGTTTTTTGTTTTTTTTTTTTTCAATAGAACCCTCAAAATTAGATACGGCATTTATTGGTAAGTCGTTTCACGTAATTGTTCCTTTGGAGAAGAGAAGCTCTCTCTCTCTCTCTCTCTCTCTCTCTCTCTCTCTCTCCCTTTCTCTTTCTTTACTTTAGCTCTTTAAAAGCAAAGAAGATCCTTCTTTGCTAGGGGGCGAGAGAGCACAAAGACCCATTCGTCACATCTAATGAATCCTTAAATTATCCTCGATCACGGTAAGAAGAAAAGCACGCGCTTTTGCGCTCTCCTCGACCGGACGTGCCTCCAATTAAGACTAAACGCGAGCCTCGCCTTTCTTGTCCTCTACTTCGTGCGATCCTTGATATTAAGCATCGCCAAAGAGAAAAAGAGAGAGAGAAAGAGAGAGAGAGAGAGAGAGAGTAGACTTGATACCAGCTATTCATTCTCTTGGTAATCGATAATTAAAGTCACTCTTCTTTGTTCGCCATTTACGTTCGTTTCCCTTTTCACAGTTCGTGTACTCGAGGACAGTATTCGATACTTAGGTGTCGTTGAAAAATTGCATTTTATAAATGTAAATGCAGTTTATAGACGGGAACAAGAGATTTTTATTATATATACATATTTTTTTTTTCTTTTCGCAAATAAATCGAATGAAATATACGAAATGGTCTTCTCGTTTAAATATGGACGTTACGAGTTTTCTTAGGAGGAGTGAACTCGTTTTTTTTTTTTTTCTGAATTCGTATCCTTAAATTATTATCTCGCTGAGAGATAAAAGAGTGACGCGTCCTTGCTGGTAGCTCTTGGCACGCGTTCCAATTAAAATAAAAGCGTCCGTCGGTTTTCTTGTCACCGTTCGAGTCATCCTGTCCCCGAGAACGCATTCTTGCGCTAGTTAACCGAGCAAAGACGACGAATCCAGGCCTCGTACGTGGACGACGATGGATTCCCGCCGTGTCTCTCTCCCCTCTTTTCTCTATAAGCTTCTTGTCAGGATATACCATATGTTGCCGCGGAGAAGGTTAACGACACTTGCTCTGGCATTGACTTCCGACGACTTGCTGTTTGCGGCACGCACTACTCAAGTAGTGCGTCGTAGACCCGTCGAGCTTTTTGTTAAGGAACAAGAGAGAGAGAGAGAGAGAGAGAGAGAGAGAGAGAGAGAGAGAGGCCAATTCTAATAGTGTCTCGTATTACTGGACCTAGTCATGCACAATTTCGTTCTGCATAATTTTTTCTTTTTTTTTTTTTTCTCATTACATATAGTCTAACACGATCGTCTTACCGCGTGTCCTTTAACGCCGATTAACGACAGAATTACTTCGTACTGTTGATCGAGAGAGAAAGAGAGAGAGAGAGAGAGAGAGAGAGAGAGAGAGAGAGAGAGAGAGAGTCAAGTTTTATTTAAATGATTATCTTATCTTTGTTATTCCATTCGTCATAACCGATCGTTCATTTTAAATTTCTGAGAATACAAAAAATATCCACTCGGTCGTTGGATCGATTCAAAGACAGCTCGTGTGCGAAATAAGATTCTTCGAAAAAAGGGGGACTTCCAGGAATCAACAGGTTGTCGATCGATCGACCGATCGATCGATCGATCGATCTATACTCCTCGATGTTCGGACTCCTTTCCCTTTCGGTAAAAGCGTCACGCTTTCGTCGACAAAAATCGAGTATTCGTCGGAGAAGGATCGGGCTTCTGGATTTCGTAGGCAACTGCTAACATCGTTCGAAGGGTGTTGCGCGAACGGAATACCGAGATGAGGATAAGGAATCAAATAATCTACACGTCTCGTCCTCCGGATTCTATTTGTTTTTCCTCTTCTTCGGACTCCTTCCTTCGTTGAAGAGAAGAAAAGAGATTATACTATATGATCGGCACGTATCTCTCTTTATTTTTTTTTTTATTTTTTTAACGAACGAAATCAAATCAGGTGGCTACGAAAGTTTCGTTGAAATATACGTGAACATTTGAAAAATATTGGTTCGTATTCTTAATCCGGTTGAGGATCCAGCGCTTTTTATCGAATTTTATAATGTTTTACGTTAAAGATTTTAAATTTACGTAATAAAATTCTTTTTTCTTTTTTTTTTTTTTCGTTCTATTTCATTTCCTCTTGTTTTCCTCGCACTCCGAAACGAGACGATAGAGCCCTCAAAGGAATCCACGGTACTTATTTCTCTCGAGACACCTGACGCTAACGATCAAGGTACGATAGACCACGTATACACCTTAGTGCACCTGCTAGAGAGTCCTTGTGGAATATAGTCGTGTTCATAGGGTACCTTCTTCCTGGGTCGATCGTAAATTTTACGACGTTACTTCGACGACGACGACGTAGTACGTATATGTATATCGTTGGTGCACTTCGAACTCTTATCACCTTCCTTCCTTCCTGCCTTTGTGTATTCAACCAACCTAACCTTCGTAGATAACAACGACAAACCGATTTACGTTAATTTTCATTTCGACTAAAATCAAACGAGTTTTTTTTTATTATAAAATTGTATAACCTGTGAAATATTTTGACGATCGATTTAATCCCTTTATAATCGATAAACAATAGTTTCGATCTATTCAATTACCCGTTAGATCAGAATTGAACTCAAAACGATAAAAAGGTCGAATGGAGATATAACTTCTACTTATTTCTTCTAACTTTTTTATTTTTTCTCTTTTTTTTTTTTTTTTTTTTTCAATAGATATTACCGTGGAACTTTTATCAAGCGAAACTACGATGTTTTTCTTCTTTTGCTTTTAATCGTTTTAGATAGCAGTCTGTAAGCCTATTGTATAGTATACCATACAGCACATCCATGCATATATACAATATAATGTATACACGTACATGCATATATGCAATATATATATATATATATATATATATATATATATATATATATATCGCACTATAGCTTGGTCGTTCCCTTTTACTCGCTGTTTTACGGCAGGAAGTCATTACGACATGCAGATTCGCGGTCGCGCCAACGGCTCGGAAGAGAATCATGAGTGAAGATTAAACGAAGCGAGACGCCCCAAGGTAGATTTAAAAAATGTAACGGGAGATCGAGTTGCTCCTTAGAAAATTAGGTATTTCATCAAGACGCATATATATGCATATGTGTATGTATATACAATATATTTATAAATCTTTCGTTACCATCCCCGAATACACAGGGAATCTGCATATCCATTGAAAATTAATCTCTGAAGATATAACCATGTAAATTTATGCTGAATCCATCACCGCTTTATTTGTAACTTTACTCGGAAGGGAGGAAGAGAAAGAGAAAAGAAAAAAAAAAAGAAAAAAGAAAAGGACGAATGACTCAGACGTGGTGTGAGTAATATTCTTGGTTGCAAGGAGCGTCCAGAAATTGTGTATCTCTGAATCAGATCTATTTTATGCAGTTTTGTGCCGTCGTCCACGTTAATAGCTCGACATCGTCAACTTTTGATATTTAACACGGTCCAAGTTACAATTGAAATATAAATCTATGGTACGGAATAAACTGACATAAACGCATCTCGTTGCACCATTAAATGTTTTTAATTCAATATCCGTCACGGTATCAAGTTCCAACTCGTAATTCTAGCGTGTAAGGTATGCGCGTTCGAAAACGGTTTAAAACGGTATCGATGCTCGTCTGCTATTACATAGGAGACGAATGAAATACCAGAACTCGGAACAACAAAATTTCTCGACAATTTTTCTACCATTGATCCGTGCCCTTTCGTATTGTCTTCTGTGAGATTCGAAAAGTTTCGCGAGAGGATCAGATGGGGAATGCGGTGCCTACCGACGAAACACGCGTGGTTACCGTCAGCCGTTGTAAACCCTTATAGGTTCCTTGGTAAATAGCTACCGTTGAAGGGAAAAAATCTTTGACAATGGTTTGCGCGGATACCAAGACGAACAGATGGCCGTGTTAGCCTTTGGGCGATTTACGTTTCCCTTCGATCGTTCTTTACCTCTTCTCTTCTTCTTACTTTCAACCATGTCTTCTACCCTTTGACTTCTCTCTCTCTCTCTCTCTCCCTCTTTTCTCTTCCTTTGATCTAACATAAATACATGATAGTCAATATTTTTTTTTTATCTTTTTAAACAATCGTAAACCATGCCTATCAATATCTGAATAATGTGTTACCGATCAATCGTTAATTACATGGACATTCATATTTTTCTCACAAATATCTTTCAAGCCAGTTGGATCTTGATTTTTTGGGGTATTTTTTCTATAATAAGAGAACTGAAGAAAGAGAGAGAGAGAGAGAGAGAGAGAGAGAGAGAGAGAGAGAGAGAGACAAAGGAGATCTTCGGGGTCGTTGGATTCTAGACGATCCTTAGGTATACGATCGAAGCCACAACGTGCACGCGGCATTGTCTGGACATTTTTTCCGCTTAAGAGGAGACTCCTCGCGTGCAACGTTATATAACAAAATGGCCGCATCTTTCCAGAGTCAGCACACAACTCGGCTCGGTTCGCTCGCGTGTACGAGGTCCGCCGAACGGGCGGGCGGTTGGTGCGTTCCTTCTGTCGGATGGTCGTAAGAAAAGAAGGAAGGGTCTTGTGGAACTTTGCTTTAGGCAAGGCTAACGTCGACTGACGACGAGAATATGCTAGCACTGGAGCGTGGAGACGTAGAACAGGCCTTTATCATTCTTGCAAGTCGATTGTAAATCTTCAATGAAAGCTATTATGGGTTGTGAATCATCTAGATCTCTTTATATAATATCGTTTTTATTTTCTCATACATTATCCTATATTTTCTTCTTCTTCTTCTTCCTTCCTCTTCTTTTTTTTTTTTTTTTTTTTTTAGAACAAAAACAAATCGTCAGAAAAATAATACGTTATCTCGAGGGTGTTGCGATATATCGACGGTAAATAAATCCATACGGATATTTTCTTATCTCCCTTATGCGAAAGCGAAACAATGGTATTCCCACAAGAGAACTCGAGCGGAAGATTCGCGGCGCCGTGATATTTTCAGACCGACTCCGAAGTTCGCTTCGAGCTTCGAAGGGCTTTTGCAGAGATTCTAGCTAGTTAAATTTATGGCATCACCTGCCTAGGAATCTGAGCGTATACAAAAGACAATAGGTGTCCGACACTCTCTCCTTTTTCTCCCTCCCCCCCCTCTCTCTCTCTCTCTTTCTCCTTCTCTTCCCCCCGTCTTATCTCCTTTCATTATTTTCTTCTCCTTTCCTCATTTTGATCGATCGATATATATATATATTTCTTCCTTTTTATTTAACATTTATAAAAAAATATCCGCAGAACGGCACGGCCATTTTCAAGAAAGAAAAGAATTATTACCTACGGACGGTAAAAAAGGATTTAAGGTAAAATCACGGCGGAGAATTCGAACCGTGGGCGGTTTAAGGTTTACGGGTAAGTTTTAGTAGAGTCTCCTTGTGTCCCGGGCTGTGAGAGTTTCTCTTGTGGCACACTCTTGGTAAAAGGGTAAAGGCCGTAATTCAAATCGACAGTAGCATCCGTTTGGTTAAGGAGCCTTTACCGAGATACGAATCAGTGATTTATAACTTGCTGCCGGAATGCGTGCGGACATGCCGATGTCTTCTACGACATCATCGATATCCATTATTACGCTTCCTAGCGAGACCCTCGTAGGGCAAGCGGATATAGAATGTCGCGAGGTACCCTCGTGGCTCTCGACACGATCGACGAATCCTCTTCCGCCATTCGTGAACTTGCCTTCGTATAACGTGATTCATGCACTCCTTTTGCAACTTGATAACCAATGCGAGCACCGGCCGTTCGTGACGTACCTTCTTTCTATCGCTCTTTCCTCTCTCTCTCTCTCTCTCTCTCTCTCTCTCTCTCTCTCTTTTTCTCTCTCTTTATCTCTTTCATTGTATTTTTTATAAAAGGTCGCATTGTTTTCTCGAACCAGTGCCCCCCGATCGGTATCGAACATAAATCTTTGATATTGATGAAAGAAGAGAGATCTGTCATTTTTTGTTTTCTTTCGAATTGTCCAACATCCCGAACATGATATTTTATGTATTTGAAAAAACGTATATATATATGTGTGTGTGTGTGTGTGTGTGTGTGTGTGTAGATATTTTTGAAATTATTTCATGTAAATCGTGAATATTTCGATAGATCTTTTTTTCATCCTTCGTTAATCCCATGATTAGAAGAGGGTTCAAGGCTTGCACGAAGACGTTCCCCGACAGCTTCTCTCGTGAGATCATTAAGGTCGTGAGAAGAACTCGAGTCGGTTCCCCATACGTATCTACGTGCTTATTGCGTGTGTGTTCCTGGATGGAAATGAAATGACTTTTGAGGAGAAGTTGAAAAAAAAAAAGAAAGAGTAAAAAGGAAAAAGAAAGCACTATAGTTCGGTATAACAGGGATTTTGTAAACGTTGCATTTCTCGTAGTCGCAACGTATGTTGCTTCTTGAAATGTCCAGATAATAATCGTCAAGAAATATCATTTATTATTTATATAACCACAGATTATTTATTTATATTATTTACCCAGACTTATTATCATTCTTGAAGGTATTTTTTTTTTTTTTTTTATTCATAAGTCTGTACGAAGAAGTTTTCGAGCGAGTATGAAATAAAAGAGAGAGAGAGAGAGAGAAGAACGATGTAACGGTTGATTCGTCTCGTCGAAAGATCTTGTTCCTCTAAGTATAAAAGGAGTTTCCTATGAACGTGTTCCGAGATCCTCGGAATTATATCATCGTCCAGGTAACTTTAGGAAATGTTACGTCCGAGACGTCTCGACGTTCCTTTTATTTCTATTTGTATATCTCGACCAAAATCCAGTTTTTGGCGGCTCGACGATCGTCTGGAGTTCAGGTTTATCCTTGAAAGGGGAGCGATTACGATCGACCCTTTTGAAGGAATCCGAGACCGTCAAAAAACATTACGAGCACGCGTCCCCTCCTAAGCAAAACCCTGACATCGCGAAAGAAACATCCCAAAGTGATCGTGCGCGTTTCACGAAGTTTAATTTCTTCCTTTTTCTTTTTTCCTCCCCTCTACCTCTTCGACCTTCCGACGAAGGAAGAAAATAAAAGCAAAATAAAAATGAGCAAAAATTATATATACCTATATATCAGACCTACATATTTTCAAGAGAATGCACGAAGCGAGATCAGAGAGATCGGAGGAAGGGTTGGATACGTAGATCAGTTCCCTTCGATATATACCAGACTAGCCCTTCGATTTTCTGCGTGACCCTAAAGGGCAAGTATAGCGCGGCGCATTGTAACGATGCATCATCTTGTCGCGCTGGGAGGTTCGGTACTTCAAGGCTGCCTGAACCTGCGACTCCGCTTACGGAATACAATGGACGGTTCAGGGCTCTCTCTCTCTCTCTCTCTCTCTTCCTCTTTCTCTCTTACTCGTTATCTATCTTTCTCTTTCTTTCTCTATCTTTCTTTTTCTTTCTATATCTTTCTCTTTCTTTCTCTATCTTTCTCTTTCTTTCTATATCTTTCTCTTTCTTTCTCTATCTTTCTCTTTTTTTCTCTTTCTTTCTCTTTCGTCGTCGTTGTTCCTTCGATGCTTACATTATGACCATCCCCGGTGCCTTGGCACATGTAACGATACTTATCCAACTATCCTTACAGGCTTTGTCTCGCATCTCTCGTGGAAAGGGGAAGCGCGAGAAACGAAAAGAACCAAAAAAAAAAAAGGAAAATCCCTTTCTATTTCTCTCTCTCTCTCTCTCTTTCTTTTCTTTCGGATCGATCAGAGATTATTCACACCTACACGACCTTCATTACCAACGAAAATCCATCAATTTCAAGAGGGCGGGAGTTGGTTAGGAAGAGGAGGATAAGGAGAGCTAGATAAGGGCGGGAAAAACAAAATTTCTCACGAATCTTCCTTTTCTTTTTTTTTTTTTTTTTCTTTCAAAACTCGTTTCGTAAACAAGAGATCTTGTGTGGATCCCCCACCCCTCCCTCCCCCACACTTGGAAAAGGTCGACATACTGACCTACATGCATCGTGGGTATCCGATTACATATATTCCGTCTGAAGAAAGATCACATCCGAATCATTGAAACGAAAAAAAAAAAAAAAAGAAAACAAAATGAAAGAAAAGAAAAAGCGAAACAAAAAAGTTGCAATGCATTTTTTCACGTCAGATTCGTATACATAGATAAATATGAAGTAAGTACGAGGACCGAGTTTACGGGGTGGAGCTCAAATGCATTGGCCCTGATAAACGGTCTTCTCCTTCTCATTGTTAGAAGCGTGACTCGAAGATGAAGCGACCCAAGCCTACGGCACGGATTGGTCTCTCTCTCTCTCTCTCTCTCTCTCTCTCTCTTTCTCTTTTTCTTTCTCTCTTTCTTTCTTTCTCTCTTTCATTCTGGAGGTGCATCCACGCCTTTATGTAACCCGCCGCTAGAGGACACGTGGTCTCATTAGCCACGGCATAACGTGCCGGAAGACGATCGCGTGTAAATTATCAGCGTACGTACATCCGACGATGTGTTCGCGATCGAGCAATGGCCGAGGACTCTCTCTCTCTCTCTCTCTTTCTTTCTACTATTTTCACGACAAGATCTTCGATAATATCTCTCCTCTCTCTTTGTCTCTCTCTCTCACTCTCTCTCTATCTATCTATCTATCTATCTATCTATCTATCTATCTATATGTCTCTGTCTTTCTATCTCTTTTGTTACTTCTTCTTCCTTTACCTTTATCCTTAATTTTTATTACGAATTATCACATAGAAAAGGTCGTAAATATTTCGTAAAAAATATTATAATAGTTCGTTATTAACTGTTATTATCACTTCATTCAAATGAAGTTATTAAGATTAATAGTATTTCTTCTCTATTTTTTTTTTTTTTATTTTTTTTGATATGTCGATACTGATCAACATCGTAGCGGTAATTCCTTTGTAGGAATTCTCGTAACGATTACGGACGGTCTCGATTATTCTTTCAAAGACTGAAATTGCGTGTACCGTTTACGTGCTTACATACACACATACACACACACACACACACACACACACACACACACACACACACACACAAGATATGAATACTTATGTATTTACTTATACACCCATACCTTAGGTGCTAAAAGTGGGAATAAATGGTGCTCGAAATGGCAATGAACTTTACCGGTCCGTGCCACTTTAGTCGCTTCCTCAAAAACCGGTCTCGAATCTAGCCAACAGAGGAATACGATGATGATCGTTGTACTGTTACGATCGTTATTAATACAGTTTTATCGTTTTTCTCGAAACGTATATTACTGTCACTAAGAAAGATCGATAATATTTATATGAAGAATCTTATATGAAGGTTAGGTAATCATTAGGTATGTTGATCATTCTTTTTGTTTTTCTCTCATTCTTTCTTTTATTTTTCTAGTTGTAACGTAGTTAACAACGAAGGAAGAAAGTGGTTCGTTCGAAAGAAGGAATCGTGAATCATATATCATAGTTATTTCTTATAATATCGGTACGAGTACGATGTATATATATATATATATATACGTACATATACGCACATACAAAGATACATTTTTGTATTGCTATCTACATACCTAGTAAATAGATAGGTAGATAGATGTTCTTGAGAATCGTTCGATGACTGATGGCGATCGTCCAGAGTATCGGCGACGTGACCGTGATCTTGAGGATAGCCTTGAACGTGCGTTTCAACGTAATCCAACGGCCAGGTCTCCGCCGGAAAGTCATCCTTTCCTTTCTCTCGGTCGATATCGAATACTATCTCGATGCCATGCGCGCTCGAACCGGTGTACAAGCTTCACCGGTTATACCTATAATCGAATATAATTAGCCGTGCCAACCGGTAAACTTGAACGATTTCACGAATAATGAATGTGGAATAACAATTTTGTATTACGAAATAACGGGTAGGTATATAAGTATGTATAAGCTTTTAAGAAATTTCATTTTTTCCTTTATATTTACATTTCTTTCCTTTTTGAACGTAGTAGTATTTCATATTATAATTTTATGAAAATTTCTTCCGCGATCCGTAGCGATCCGAAGTTTTACTGCTTGCCGTGAGAACGAAAGAGATATATGTAAATAGAGAAAAAGTAAAAGGAAAATGGTCAGAATATATCGATGACTCTTAGGATACATCGGTAATGGGTTCTAAGAGCAGTCGATGAACTTTCATGCTCGTAGTAGAGCGTAACAATTTCATGCTTAATACTTATCAAGATCGCGCGAAAGGAATTCGGTCAAATTGAAGGCATCGCGTGCGTGCTAGAAATGATAATTTTTACAATCTTTAGAAAAATGTAAAAGTCGTCGATGTCCGTCCTTGAATTCTATTTAGATGGAAGATTCGTAAAATATTCTCTCTCTCTCTCTCTCTCTCTCTCTCTCTCTCTCTCTCTCTCTCTCTCTCTTTCTGTTTTTCTCTTATTTCGAGTTAATACGAGGATAGTCTCGATCGGAGTTTGAGTATGTAAATAAGTATGTTGAATACAGGAGAAAAAGAAAAACAAGAAAAAAGAAAAAGGAAGAAAACGAAAGAATTTTTTGTCACAAAAGACTTCTACGTGGCAGAACGTGACGTCCTGCAGATGCACGACTATGATAATCCTGTCCTTTCTCCGAGTCTACGTGATATCCGGACGAAGGATCCTAGCAGCAATACGGAGGCATTCGAGGGATCGCTTTACATTCGTGAGAAGTCAATGATCTTGATCGTGATCGCGAGAAACGTGCGTTCTTAGTCGAGGCTTCGTCGAAGTTTAAGGAACTTTGAACTTCGTAGATAATAGACTCCTATTATAACAAACTGTCTAACGCTGTTGAATATATATATATATATATATATATATATATATATTTTTTTTTATTTGTTTTTAATCGTCAATATGTAAGATGTTCCAAAATCCCTCTAGATTCTTGTTACGATCGTTTACGTAATCCAGGAAGTGTTCCGGAAGGTGTCCGATGAATTTTCGCGAACGCCGATTCGATCCTTCGCGTTCCATTGTTCCACCTGGATCTGCATACGATTTAATGCAACATCGAGAACCCATTGTACGTTCCTGGAACTCTTATATAACTGTTGTGCAAGATGATGCCACCTTCGCCGCATAATACTTCTGCTAACTTCGTCAAAATACAAATAAACACACACACACACACACACAAACACATGTATATATACCTCGTATAAGTATCAAGTTTATCGTATGTTCAAAGAAAACATATTTATCGATATTATCGATTTCTTTTCATTTTATTTCATTTCATTTCTTTACATTTCTTTTATTCTTTCCTTATTATAGCAATAACAGTCGAATATACAGGGAAAGGAGATTTCTATACGAACGAATTTTTTGTTATCTTTTCGTTTATTTAAATTCAATATTATCATTTTCCATCCACAAGGATAACATCTTATGGTAATTATTATTTTAAACGAAACGTTTTTTTTTTTTTTTTACATTGGTAATAATTAAACGTTAATTATTAAGACAAAAAAGTTATCTTGCGTGTCACTTTTAGATAACGTTTATCATTATCGTTCGATTCTTCAGACTCGCTTTTATATACAATACGTACCTTCTTCGAAGGAGGAAGATCGCGTGTCCATTATGCAACGCTCGACGGTGCGATCCGATCTTTGACACGTAATCACGCGCGTTAGTTGCCATCGCTACCAGGATTAATCGCGTGTATTCGTGCCATCTTCCTTCCGTAACTCTGTTCGCAAAATGATTTATGAAACGGAGAGAGAGAGAGAGAGAGAGAGAGAGAGAGAGAGAGAGAGAGAGACCGTGACCCTTAAATTTTTTTGAGAAGATAAACATCGAAGGAACCAACGTGTAAAACTTTTTGGGCCTTTTTTACAATCGATCAATCGGTATAGATTGTTGATCCTACTCGGTCGTCGGCCTTCGATGGATCATTCGATTTACGTCATTAATTGCTCGTCGGTATTTTCAAAGGATCATCATAAGATATAGTAATTTAGAAAAGGAAGCTTCTCGAACGATCGCGATCGTGACTAAGGGAGATACGATCATCCGATGGATCGAAATTAAACTGTTCCTATTTATCGATTATCGTTTCAAATTATTGTTGCCTTATGTCCAATTACAAACATAGTACAAGATCTTTCCTTTCGTAAGAATCTTGAGATGTTAATTCGTCATGCGAACGAAAAAAATTACTTTTTGTTATTTAAATCAATGTTTTATTGATAATTAAAGGATATTTTAGAATGGGTATGTTTATGAATAAGAGATAAATTAGAATTATGACATTTTAAAATGTTTTGAGACGAAAACGAAATAATTGGAAAAACAACAAAAGAAAAAAAAACAAGAAAATAATCCATTAGATAGCAGTCACTGTCGCAGAAGATCTTTTATGACGATTTTAATATACTTATGAATATATCAATTTCTGTAACATATTTTGTCACACTGTTCAATGTAGTTAATAATTATATCTGAGAGTTTCGGATCTTAATCTAATCTAATGAATAATCATATTCGATGTAAAATTGACATATTTACATATAAATGCGTACTAATAATGCCATTACACCGGACAGGGGTGGACAAATAAAAACGCAGTTGACAAATAAAGTTTCATCAATTGATGTCAATAAATTAGATCAATGAAAATATTGATTTTTCAAAAAAAAAAAAAAATAAATAAAAGGAAAACCAACTGCCATTTCATTATAATTTAATTTAATTTTTGGCTAGACAACAGATACGTATTTTAAAAATACATCATCATGATTAACAGATTAAGTATCATAAGAGTTTTAATAGTACGATACGATAGAAGATCGTTTTCGAATTTTCTATCCTATCGAGATAACCTTTTAAATTCTTACATCGATCGTGACTTAACATCTTTTAAAGGTGATGTTCTATAACAAATCTTTTATTTTATTTTTTTTTAATTACAAAATGTCATATTTTTATTTGAACGAGTTATGTAAAACTATGTCTATATTGTTTCCAATAAAAAGAATATCAGATTGATTTAAGATAGTCGTAACATTAAGTTCTAACATCAAAGATAGTTTTTTAATGAATCAATAAAAAAGAAACAAAATAATTTTCGAATTATTTCCTAAATATATTATGATGGACAAATATGATCAGGGATCATTTTTTCCCTATGTTTTTATTTCACGCTTTTACGTATCCAGTACTTACGCGTATTCAAACTTTAACAACAGATTTCTTTTATTTTACAATAAATCGAACGATTCTAAAGCGATTTGTTTCGGTAAGTAAATGGAATGTTACGTGAACGATGACATCATAGAGCAAAAGGTTAAAAAGACAAAACATAGAAGGTGATTGTCATTGATCATGAAACTCGTACGAGTTTGAAATGTAATAAATGGTCTATGTAGCTGCGAGCTAGGTCCACCGGCGGAAGCGGATCTACGCTTCGCGAAAGACGGACACAAGAGTGAAACGAACCGTTCCTCGATGTACGAGAGATAGAAAGAGAGAGAGAGAGAGAGAAAGAAAGAGAGAGAGAGAGAGAGAGAGAGAGAGAGAGAGAGAGAGAGAGAGAGAAGATAAAGGTACAAAATACACTTCTGGATATAAGAGGACGAAGAAAAGCAAAGCTTGATCTTGTCGCGTGTATAGCCAAAGGCTATAGTGAGTTTGGAGAAGAAACGATGATAGAGCAAATTTTTATGTAAATATTTAATGATTAATCGTCGATGTTCGGAGTGGTACTCTTCTTATGATCGTTGATAATGCTAAACTACCGTAATTGTCGATGTTTTTAATCTTACTTAAACCCATTGTCATTCTTTACTTTACCATTTCTATCGGTCAATAAAGATTATTTCGTCGAAATCGATTAAATATGTGTTTCTCTCACTCTCTATCTATCTATCTATCTATCTATCTATCTATCTCTCTCTTGTTTTTTCTTTCTTTTTTTTTCTTTTAATTTAACACCGTAAAATCGACGAAACGACAACAAACTTCAATTAAAGGATTACGTAACTCACCATTTAAAAAGGAATCCTTTCGTCTGACGTTTCGGTCGGTAGTGTAAATCGTTTCATGGTGCTTTATTCGTATATAATGGATGATAATATTTAATCGTCGTAGTAAATCGTTTCGCGATATCAAGAGCATCGCCAAGGCCAAGGTTTCCTCGGTATAAAATCTCGAGATAATAAACGTAGATAAAGAGGATCCGTGAGAGATTATCTTTCCTTCGAAGACCTAAACACATCATTTTAAATTTCCACGTGTTTTCCACTTCGCTTATATACGTATTTGTATCTGATAAATATGACGTTGTTTCCTAATAACATTTCGACATCAAGATCGCGTAATCAAGTCGCGTCCGATGGAGATTGATATTTATTTATCATTGATTTAATTAAATTTGATGTAAAAACAAAAAAAAAAAAGACAAAAAAAAAAGGAGAGTAAGGAACGTTGCTTCGAGCATATAATGCGTTCGTGTTATAGTTTAGTAGGCCGACTCGTTGAATCGTTGAGTCCGGTACGTAGCACGCTCGCGTACTCGCGAAACAAGAACAGGAGCAATACTGACCTTCCTCATACACGTGTTCACATAAAATATTACGATCCTTTATGCGGTCACGTTCGCGGCGATAACCCACGACTTCGTAGCCTCCTTCCTACGCCAACATACACGACGGCATTCTTAGCTATATTCCCTTATTCTGTCTGTCTCTTTCTCTTTCTCTTTCTTTCCTTATCTTTTTGTTTTCTCTCTCTTTCTCTCTCTCTCTCTCTGTCTCTCTCTGTCTCTCCCTCCTTCTCTATCCTCGTGCTTTTTATTTAACGTCACGAAAATAATGAAAGAAACAATCTCACGACGTAATAATGGTCCTAGAATTTTTGTCCAAAGAAGATAATACCGTGCGTCTCCGTTTTAAGGTCAGATGATGATTCTCGATTACGATAGAGATAACGGGGGGTGGTCTGCATTATTCAAGACGCACGACGAGGGGAAGAATGAAAGGAACGCATTTCGCGGATAATAAACGTTCGCGTTGTTTAGACTCGAGTTGAACGCAATCGCCTTTTCTTCAAGTACTTTCTTAATCCCGTTAAACCGTGGTTTATTAATTTTCCTTTCTTTTTTTTTGTTCGCAGAAACAACAGAGGAGGAAGAAAAATTTCAAGGTTTAGTGTCCTCGAGCACCGAGATACCATCCGTCGAAGTACTCTCGACGAAAGCTAAGAGGGAACAAGTACTGCGGAACATTCTTGCAGCTCGAAGACGACGGATGTCGAGGCAACGTAACGGCCGTCTCATCGACGTCACTCCAAGGGATCCAGCAGACATCCTGGAAGCACAGGAGACGAAGAACGAAGGAGTGTATGCTAGAGTTTCTATGGCAAAGAACGGTACCGACGATAATGACAAGAAAACGTTCAAAGCAACGATGGAAGAGAACTTAACGACATTGATGAGCGAACGAGAGAACGTAGAGTCTACGATGACTATGGCGCCGATAACGAGTGTCCCTAAGTCATTGGAAGCTGATAACGTTCGTAAAAAAAATATCGTTTCCATGCCGGAGTCCCTTTACAAGCACTTTAGACCAGTCGAAAGTAACATCCCTATGGAGGACATGTCGCAGTTCCTTTATTTCGGTCAGAAACTACAACCTGAGCTGCAGAACGTAACGACAGTTGGTAACGATTCGAACGAACTTGTCTCGGTTACTCCAACGACCTTGCGAAGGAGAAATCATAGCAAGAGAACCAGCTTGTCGCCGCTTACGACGGCAACGACAACGGCAACGAGGCCAACGATAACGGGAACGACGACGACGATTCGACCTGAAGAAATCTCGATAGAGGAGACCAACGTTGCTTTGGAAAGACGCATAATCGAGAAGAACAAAGTATCTAAGACAACGAAGAACACGTTGCGAGACGTGCCAAATTTGTATTACAGGAAAACGAGATTGGCTGACTCGACGATCGCCACGAACGTGATCCCCAGCAAGGACATGACACAGAACGGAAATACGACGGAGCTAGAAGAGCGAACAGTTGAGCGGAGGGATGAGAACGTTGTTCAGCATAAGACGAAAGTGTCAAGAGGTCATTTTCGAAGGAGCAAAAAGTTGGAAGTAACCGAAGAAAAAGTTGAAAACGATGGTGTTACCGACGTAATCCGTTTCTCGAAGGGCGATAAAAAGTCTCGGGAGAGTAATAGCATCGACGAGAGTACGGTAATTTCGACGACGTTAAGAATCGTCGTGACGGAACCATACAGCATCGAGTCGTCGGTCAAAGACTTTTCGACGACGACGCCGACGACAACGAGGACAACGACAACGACAACTTCGACGCCAGTGACGTCTACGACATTGAGGACCACAACGCAAGAAACTCGCCGGCATCACCAGCAACACGTGTACGCGTATACGATAACCAACGTGACGAGACTGTTGCGCAACTACACCGGACCTGGGCTAAGCGGAGAGACTGGAGTAAGAGGAAGAGGAAGAGTTGACGGAGGAGGTGGAGGCTCTCGGAGGAGCAGCAGCGCTTCCAGCGAGATAACGAACGGCAGGGTAGAGTCACCGTCGACGGAGGCTTCCGCCGGTGCTGCCGGCATCAGCGAGGAGCCCTCGCAATCCGCTGGACTCAGTACTGGCAGGAGCGTCGAAGCGGTTGGAAGACCGAGCACGATCGCTACTCCCTCCTTGGTGGGGGAACGACGAAGAAAAGTCCTCGCGAGCGGTGTACACCGAACCGGCGTTCAGTCAGCGCCGCAACGCGCACCCGTGAGAATCGCGAGCGCTCTTACCCGAAAGAGACAACAGCAACATCAGCAACAATTGCCCGATAGAGTAACCCTCATTATCAACGAAGGTTCAACCGATCCTCATCTTTATCATCATCAACAACATAATCAACAGTATCATCATCATTATCATTATAATCGAAGTTTTCTTCGTAAATCGGCTAGCGCTGTATTGCACAGCGGTGCGGTGAACCCAAAAGACGCGAGCCCGGAAGCGATGCCTTCCACGGGCACGCGAGATACCGTTCTCGTTGACGCTGACAGAAGGGATCCCCTTGAGCTGGAGCGTCAGGAGGATGAATCTCGTATTGAAAATGAAACCTCCTTGAAGCTAAATCGTACCTTCGACGAAGATGCTACAACAAACGAAAATTTAACAGATTTCAAAGTCCCGGAAGATACGACGATCGTCGATCTTCTTTCATCTTCTTCTTTGATCGATGGTTCTACCGAGGCCTCGATTGAGAGCCCGTCTAACTCCGATATCAAAGATGAGGCTCGGATGGAGAGCAATAACGAGCAGGGCTCCACCATAACGACTACGACGACCACGATGACGCCGGAAGTTACGACTAGTGCACCCGTATTTCCGGTGACACCCAAGTTACACGTTGAAACGATATCGAGCGGCAATCGTATGTTCGACTCGAGTACGACGGAATCTATTAATCGATTGACTTCGAGCAGAAGACCGGATCAAGATAGACCGTTCGGTTTGGCGGCAGATCTTGATCCATCCGAGATTCAAAAAATGTACAGATCGCAGAACACTTCGACTACGGAGAGTAATACTTTGCCGAACATGGAACCGTCTACCCTATCGATGAATCTATTTCCAAATCGAATTGCTCAACAGCATGCGCACGATTTTCACGAAAGCAGAGGTCGCAGTCTCTCGGACAAAGCAAAACAGGAAGACGATGTACTTCCTATAATGCAGCTTTACAACACCTCGGATATATTCGACGACAGCAGCACCCTCGGTCCTGCTACTCGTACGGTCGAACTACCCGTAGAGGAAAGCAATGCGACTAAGGACAGAGTAGAGTCACCTCAGGAAGCTCCTGCCTCGCGATACACAACTTCCTCTACTACCAATAAACCCACCCCTAAATCAACCCCCAAATCAACCCCTAGACCAACCGTCAGATCCACTAGTACAGCTTCCAGTTTCGTTAATAGGACGAGGTACAGATCGATTTATCCGAATCGCTCCGTTATATCGGATTATGCCGGTTTAGGGTATCAACCGATCGAATTCAACAGGACGTACTTTGATAGTGGTTTGATCTCCGTTAGTCCACGAGATCCAGTGAATATTAGTGAAGTGACTAAGAGACACGATGGCGACGCCATTGCCTCACAAGAGACCGTAGCAGTAGTCAGTTATATTTTGGCTACGCTCGTTGTATTTCCAATTGCCGTTGGCGTTGGACTCATTCTTAGAAGACTGATCATTAGGAATCGTAAGGTGAGTCGTTGACCTGGGAAGGCTGTCTGCTCCGTTTCACCAACATCTTTTCGATATCTGGGTTAGCGTAGGCTTGACCCAGAGAAACGGAGAGAAAGAGAATGTAAAAAAAAGGAGAGGGAATAAGATAGAAAGAGAGGGAGAGAGAGAGATAGAAAGAGAGAGACAGAGAGAGGAAGGATGCCGTAGATTTGAAAGTAAACTGCTCCACGCGAGCGAAAGTAGTCCGAGCTCCTTTGGATTCTCTTTTCACCGAGTCGTCGTACTCGAGTGGTATACAATTAACGTGCTATAATAATACTTATCACGTTGGAAAAAAAAAAAAAGAAAGGAAAAAGAATTTCTGTCATTTCGATTTCCATTGTTGTCGTCATTAACAGCTTTTCGTCGCGATAATGTATGAAGAAGATTAAAAAAAAAAAAAAAAGGAAAGAAAAAACAAATCAAAACAAAAAAAGCGGTCATCGCGAACGAACGCGATCGCCTTGTCTCATGAAGGATTCTCGATGAATCATCGAATGAACGATCGACGATCTCTCGACCCGCGATTATGGTCACGGGAGATTTCATGAGTCTTGCGGAGTCGCGTACCTTTTTCGATTGATACGAAAAAAAAAAAAGAGAAACGAACAGAAAAATCTGACGATAAGGACGACATACTTTTTTTATTTCTTTTCTTTTCTTATTTCAAATCGTCTCGAACAAATAAAAAGAGAGAGAGAGAGAGAGAGAAATAGAAAAGAAACGAATTCTTTTCTTTCTTTAAATCACAGCAGCCTCTTAAGACTTGTTATGCTTATTATTATTATCATCCTTTGTTAGTCGATTTATTTATCACCTCGAATTTACGTCAAACTCTACGTCTTCTCTCGTCATAATATTTGCATCTTGTTCGTGGCCGTAGCGTCGCGATCGAATCTTTCTTTCTTTCTTTCTTTCTTTCTTTCTTTCTTTCTTTCTTTCTTCCTTTCATTCTTTCTTTCATTCGACGATTAACGTCGATGATGATTTACTTATGCAGGTGCTTGAAGAATCGGACACGTCATCCGAGATAAGTTATAGGAAGGACGCTCTTAATCTCGAAAATGGGGATTTTAAAACGTCCATCGAGAAGGCGATTACAAAGCTACCGAGGATACAACATTTGGTAAGAATGATTTATGTACCGCTTTGATAAGCACCAAAAAAAAAAAAAAGAGAACATACTCCCTATCGTGAATTTAATTCTTGTTATTTTGCTCTCATTTTTATCTATTTGTCCTTTCTCTTTTTTTTATCTTTTTTCTTTTTTTTCTTTTCTTCTTCTTCTTCTTCTTTTTTTTTATTTATCCATTCAGTGTCACGAAGCGGAGAAACCACCACCACCTCCGTCGCAAGAATCCAGATGGGAGTTTCCTAGAGATAAGCTTAGGTTACAGACGGTCCTTGGGCAAGGAAACTTTGGACAGGTAAGGCATTATATGTGTTTTCTTTTCTCCTTGTACGAAAAGCGAGGATAATAAATCGTCAGAGAATCTCGCGCATATAACTACATACATGCATACATACATACATACATACATACATACATACATACATACATACATACGTGGGACGCGTTTTTTGTAGCGCGTTAAATGCTGGCGTAAAAAGACGAATTTTAACGAGAATATAGAAATCTCATGAGTATTTATATATACGTATATGTACATATAATATATACATGAGATCCTTCTCGGTAATAACGAGTGAACGTATCTTTGAATTTGTTATTTCACGACGATACGATAACTATTGATCGAATATTATTATTGATAATTTTCGACGTTGATACTATTCGTTGACACCAATAAGTTATTATTACGTACTATATAACAATTGAATAGGATCCGTTTAAAATGTAAAACATTGAACTTTTTTTTTTTTTTTTTTTTATCATTTGTTAGGTTTGGAAAGCCGAAGCCGACGATTTGACTGGCCATCAGGGTACAACGAGATTGGTGGCTGTTAAAACAGTGAAAGAAGGTGCTTCGGAACGTGAAAAAGAAGATCTAGTACGGGAATTAGAGATCATGCAACAGCTTGGTAGTCATCCTAACGTTGTAACACTTTTAGGTTGTTGCACCGAAGAGGGTGAGTTTTTTACGAAATTATATGAATTATATGAATTATCTATCTTGCTAATTATATTAGTAAATTAATTATAAATTAAAAGTTCGGTATACATACATACATACATACATACATACATAGATACATATATATATATATGTGTATATATATATATTTTTTAATGGGCATCTATTCCCTACGTTCTCATCGATGACGAAAACATCATAAAAACGTGTCGGATTCTAAATCGCAAAAGAATTCCTTTCCTTTTGTTTGTCTCTATTGCCAGCGTATAAAAAAAAAAAATAAATAAATAAAAAAGAAAAAAAAACGTGAATGGCGCATCTTCGATAATGAACGGGTATCATTTATTTGCTCTCTCTCTCTCTCCTTCTTTTTCTCTCTCTTTTTCTTTCTTGTGAATCTTGATAATAGCAAAGCAAGCTTATAAAAACTACCAATACTACTATCACCTAGTACTAATACTATAACATTGTTTACGTTTCTCATTGACGTAGATGTTTTGGTTTGCGAAATATGCTGATCAAGCTATTAGGCGGTCCTTCTGCATTCTTACTATATTATATGCACTCGTTAATGAAATTTATGATTTGGAAATTTGAAAAACTATTTGGTAAACAAAATTTCTCAGTCATCGTAAGTCGACGTATCCGATGAAGAAGAAAAAGAGAAAGAAAAAAAACCAATATCGAATTAAAAGCAAATTAGTTTTAGACGAAAAACGTGAAAGAAAAAAATAACAAAAAAAAAAAAAAAACGAAGAAGAAACAGAAAAAGAGGAAATAATAAGTGACTTCGACAATAAATCCTGATAGAGACATTTTCTACGAGCTGACCAATCATTAAATTCGTTATTTTTCTTATTTCCGAGATACACAATAAGCGCCGATCATTTGTGTCGCATTTGATTATTTTGTAAATGACGGGAAGACGAATCGTCGATGTTCGGTATCATTAATTCGTCATTGATTAGTATTTACACGGTACGTACGTAATACACATATACGTACATACATACATATACACATACGTGTGTTGGGTGTGGATGTGTGTGTGTACATAGGTCGCGCGATGCAATTCCCAAAATCTTTTTGTTCGGTAAATAAAACGTTAAGCTCGCATACTTTTATTTATTTTTTCATCTCTTACTCTTCTTTTACGTTCAATCGAATTCATTGTCTTTTTTTTTTGTTTTGTTCCTACCCCGTTCGATGTTTATCCCGACGACCCTAATACATTTTTAATATAAACGTACGTACTCTCATGTATGTCAAAGGATGCGAAAATCCTTCGAAGAGAAAAAAATCCTCGACATTTCCATTACTTCACGGTGATTAACTTGTCGATAAAGAGGGATGGGGGAGGGGGCAAGAAAGAGATAGATGCCTTTCGTTGACATACGGGCGACATAACTTTTTTCTTACTCTTTGGAATTTAATGATTTACACGCGATCGACATCGATGAAGTTATTGCAAACGAAAGGTCGATCCGTCGTTCTTTATTATTTCAAGAATAATTAGTTAAGATAGTTAAGATAATTAGTTAAGAGAGTTATGCCGGTAAAAACTTTTCTTTCAGATCATATTTATAATATTATCATGTTGTCGCTTTTCCCGTACGGACTAAAATATTTTTCAAAGAGATTACTTCGTCAACTTCATCGTCGTGGAATTCTCGAGAGAGGAAAATACGAAAACTAGTATTTAATTTTTTTGTCCTTGAAAATTTAATCGCGTGCATCATACGTATTGAAAAGCGTAATGTGAAAAATAAAGGAAATCATTATTCCACGCTCGAAAGATGGATTTATCGTGTCACTTTATCGCAGATAGATATTACAGAGTGATTATCTTTTATCTTTCCTTACGTGCCGATCGTTTGATCTCTGATGACTTTGTTTCACGGTTGAGACATCAAAACTAAGGAAGAGAAGGAGTGATATCTCAATGAGAAGAGGAATAAGAGGAAGCTGAAGAACCTTATATACGATGCTTTCCTTCTTTCTTCTCTATCTCTCTCTCTCTACTATCGTCTTCCTCATCGTACGTATAAATCTCCATATGCGTCGATCGCACGGATCGTCTCAGCACAATACGTCCGCGCTAAGCGTATTTCTCTTTATCGAAATTCATTTCGATCGGTTTCTATATTTCTTCATGTTATTTATTTATTCTTTGTTTGTTTCATCTTAAAAATATTAAAAAAAAAAAAAATTGACATATAACAAAAAAGAGAGAATATTGTTACTTCTCAATTTTCGTATCACACCATCCCGAAAATCGAGATTGCATTTGAGATCCGAGAGAATCTGAGAATGTTCTAACGCAATTAAAATAATCGCTACTCCTTATTTTCGGCTCTTTAGCTTCCGCCGCGGTAGAGTTTTTGGTTGAAGCTCAAGGAGCGTGCCTTGTCGGACCCTTTTCGGCGCACAATAGAACGCGCCCCCGGCCAGCTCGGAGGGTCCGTCGTAGAAAATTTACGACATTGTGGTTTCGTGTCCTCCGCATTTATCCTTTCGGTCTCGACGCCAGAGGATGAGGAGGATGAGAAAGAGAGAAGGAGCTTGTGAGGAGGAGGAGGAGGAGGAGGAGGAGGAGGAGGAGGAGGAGGAGGAGGAGGAGGAGGAGAACAAGGAGGACGAGAAGGAGGTGGCTTCG
Source organism: Dolichovespula sylvestris (assembly GCA_918808275.2). Lineage (NCBI taxonomy): Eukaryota > Metazoa > Arthropoda > Insecta > Hymenoptera > Vespidae > Dolichovespula > Dolichovespula sylvestris. The sequence continues at coordinate 6,279,709 of OU964963.1, read as the reverse complement.
TGTTTTTTCTCTTCTCTTTCTTAGACTTACGACGGCGTCGCTCTTCTTCTTCTTCTTCTTCTTCTCCGTCTTCTTCTTCTTCTTCTTCTTCTTCTTCTTCTTCATCTTCTTCTTCTCCTCCTCCTCCTCCTCCTCCTCCTCCTTAGCCTTCTTTTTCTTTTACAGAACTCGACGTATCTCTCCGACAATAAGACGCAACCCAACGCTTTCATTATACCCATTTATCGATCAGCTCTATACTCCGATGATATTTCAATTTAGAATTCGATCGATTCTCTTTCCCTTTCGACTCTCATTAAAATCGTTTTATTTGTTCCGATAAAAATGAAAAATCGTGGAATGCTTATGAGACGGTGTCGGAATTATGTCGAGAAATTCATTGGTGTTTCTTTCTTTCTTTTTTTTTTGTTTTGTTTTGTTCTTTTTTCTTTTCTTCTTCTCTTTTTTTGTTTTTTTTTTGTTTCAAGTGTATGCACATGTGCGGCACATGTGTTTGGGGAACTCGAAATAGCAACTCGAAAGGTTTTGTTTCGCTATAGTAATATTTTCGCGGAAGCTGTTTATCTTCTTACGTGTTGCACTCGGTGGTGCACAGCTGTCGATACATAACGTACACGTAAATATATACATATGAGTCTTAATATTTCGCGATAATGAAAATTGAAAATGTCTGTTTTGCACGAGGAATCAAATCGTAGAGGTATATTATAGCCTTATCGAATTTCGTTAATCGAATGGCGCGATAAAGCGCTTAGCTTGCAACGAACGTTTATTATTTTCCATTTGTCCTGGCTATTGTTTCCTTTACGTACCATATCGGTGCGTGCACGTGCGCGCGAACACGATCGTTCTATTAAACACGATGCTACACGCTCTGTTCATCAACAAACGCTGTAAATATTTTTTAACAAATAAAGAGGGAGCTGCAATGTTTGCGAACTATGCGCATTCACCGTAAATGAAAACATCTGGTTTCTCTATATAATATTGTAAAAATTACAATATATCGAACAACCAACCAAAATACATAGTAGTCATGGTGATTTCATTACGCAAGTAAACGTAAAAATAATTCATTTCGCCGGGAATATTTGTTGTATGAGTAAGATGAAAACTTCGAACTTTCAACAATTTTACACATTTTTTGATTACTCAAGAAATTTTTTGATAAGCAAGAAAGTAGTACAAATGAAAAGAGAAGAAAATATTTAAAAAGCGATAACGAAGCAGTTACATATATGACGATGACACATGTATATAAGTATGTATGTACATATAAGCCGCTTGAATATCGTACGTTGCCGCGTTGTATCAAATATTATGATACTTGCGAAAAGTATTTGCTCGCGTACAGGAAGAAATAAAAAAAAAAAAAAAAAAAAAGAATTGAGAAGGGTTCCTTAACAAACCGAAGTTATTAGAAGGGGGAAGTAATGCTGGTCTAATATGAGAGTTACGACGACGAGGCGCCAACGTGAAACGTTCTGGTACGTAGTTGGTCGGTAAAACTTGCCAACGAAACTGGGCCCCATAAGTTACAATCAACCGGATACTGCCCACGGGGTCCCAAAAATGCACTGTTTAAATTACTTTAACTGGGGTCCATACTTCGTTCATAATCCGTACCACGAGTCCTAATCTTACGTGCTTGCTTCAAATAGAAAAGAGAGAGAGAGAGAACTTTGTTTAGGAGAAACACCTCGTGAGATAGAAACATAAATTTTATATGGGTAACGATCGGATCTCGTGACGAGATCGAATTATATTATCGATATATTTCCAGTTCGGTATAATTTATCCGTATTATTCTCATCCGTGAAATATTTTTCTTAGAAGCAAGATCATAAGCACTTACGTTTGATAGATATATATATACACACATACATATAAAATATATATAAATCTTATAATAAATATAAATAACATATATAATATATATGTGTATATATATGTATATACGTATATACAAATATATTGTATATACCATATGTTTTCGTGTAAAAGAAAAAGGAATAAAGTTGTTTAACTTTGTTTTCTTTTATAGAGCCCCATTACCTGATACTCGAATACGTGATGTACGGAAAGCTGTTGGCTTATCTACGCGATCACCGCACCAGGCAGGACTTTTACAATTTCAGCGAGGACTCGGCGGCCCTGACATCGAGAGATCTGACGGTATTTGGATACTGCGTCGCTAGAGGCATGGAATATCTCGCGTCAAAAAAGGTAAACTTGCTTTATCATTCTCCTTATCCGAACGGACGAATGAGTAAGAAAGAAAAACAGATCGAGATAGAGATAGAGATAGAGATAGAGATAGATAGATAGATAGATAGATAGATAGATGAGAGAGAGAGAGAGAGAGAGAGAGAGAGAGAATTAGTGGTATAGTCTCATTGGTCTTCAAGAGATGGAGGGCCAACGGTAACGAGCGAGACTCACGTGATATTGGCTTGTTTACGGATCAACCGATAACGACAACATCGAAGGAGAGTCGAATCACGTTTCGTGGCAGTCAGTGGGTCAGTATAATTCATTGTCGGTCCTCGGGACAGGTTTGTCGCGGTAAGAAAAAGTAAGTTTGTGCGGCCCGTGGAGCTGAGGAGAAGAGAGAGAGAGAGAGAGAGAGAGAGAGAGAGAGAGAGAGAGAGAGCCGAACGACGAAACGGGCCGTGTTCAACCCTCTTCTTATTATTATTCTTTCTCTCTCTCTCTCTCTCCCTCCTTCTCTTTCCATTTATCTCTTTCCTTTTCTCTCATGTTAGTCGCGTGCTTCGCGAAGAGGAAAAGAATCGTGATAAATTTCGATGCCGACACCTCGACGATCGATACGATCGTCCTCCTACGATCATTTAAAATGTTTTACATAGATATACCAAAGCTCGTTAATTTCTCTCGAAAATTAAGAACAATTTTAATTTTAATCAATGTACGTCATAATATACGTACCCGTGTATACACACAAGTTTTATTCATTTCAATCTCTTCATCCTTTTCCTTATCTCACATTTAATTTCTTTTATTATACAACTATAGGCGATTTCGTTCATAGGTAATTACTTGTCAAACTCGACAAATTGGACGGTTCTATGTAAGTAATTCGTGACTTCGTAACGAGGCCTTGTATTTTAGACGTAAGGAATGTTTAAATACGACGTTACGTCATTCTTATTCTAATCGTAATCATATGTTATCTCAGCTTCCGTTTCTGAAGTAAATGTATGTAAGCACTTACTTATTTACGTACTCTTTTTATCCTCGACGAGAAATAAATGTTTTTTCTCTCTCTCTTTTTTTTTTTTTTTAGAAAATACAAGAAACGATGGATTTGAAGAGACGACATAAAAATCTGTCGACGTATTTACGTACACAAATATATATACATATGTACGTACGTACGTACATAGTTACACGTTCGTTCCGTTATTTTAGAATTCACGGATATTCCGACGTATCTCTTCTTCTGTGCCAGAAAGATCGTAATTCTACTAACGCTCGAAATCTCGAACACCAAGGTCGATTAAGACGTTCTCTTACCGAAGTCCTCCACCATGTTATATTTACACGAGATTTTAGGAAAGAATCGAATTGTTTTCTTTTTTTTTTTAACATGTTAAACCGGTCTAAATGGTAATCGTACAAATAGTGATATAAATGTTTATTCTAAAATCTTTTATCTTAATTTCGTGTAAATGAAAGGAAGAAGGATATATACACACACGCGCGCACACAGGAGAAATTCATTGTCATACTTTTTAAATTGAACGCATTATACTTCGGCGAGGGAAAATATTCAGTTTTCAAAAATATGTCCTTAAAGAAATCTCTTTCGAGAAATTGAAGAAAAATAAGATCCAGCATATTTGTATGCCGGATTTCTCCTAGGTATTCGATTTATTAAAATTTGGGAACGAAATAAAATGAAAAGAAATAAAACATTAATGTGACACCGGCCAATTATTTTTTGCCTGGTCGAAAAAGGAAAAAGTAATAGAGAAGAAGGAAAAAGGAAAAAGCAAAAAAATTTTTTTAAAGCAGGATTGTCGATAGGCTTCTCTGAAAGAACGAATTGCGTGTTTCCGTTCGTATAATGGCTTCCCAGAAGCGCAATGCGAAAACTAATCTTCTCCACTTGATGGATAATTGCGTGAATAAGAGAGAGAAAGAAAGAATGAAAGAAAGAATGAAAGAAAGAAAGAAAGAAAGAAAGAAAGAAAGAAAGAAAGAGAAAGAGAGAAAAGAGGAGAAAGAGCTAGGTTCTCATAGGTAATTTCAATCATAGGCAAACTTATCTCTCCTATCTTCGAAAATGCTTTGAAATAGAGAGAATGCATCTAATATCGCACGTGACTAACCGTACGGATCTTTGGTGATTAAAGGACGCCTTGTGCCGGCATTGATTGACAAGGATTTCAAGAGGTTATTTATTATTCGAAATAGGACGTTATCTGATATATCTCCTATCGTAGGTTTTATTAAATAAATTTCAAGGAAAGCGGATGCTATTTCTTAGAAATTCTTTATCTAATCTCGTTCTATCTCTTTGATAATTAAATTGATTTATGCCGATCGCCTGACATCGATATTTATAAAAGGTGAAATGAAAGAAAGAAAAAGGAAGAAAAAAAAAACAAATAGAAAAGAGAAAGAGAAATAGACAAAGATAAAGAAAACGAAGGATCAGAATGGTACGCATCATTCGCATCTACGGATAGCACGAACCTTGTCTGTATTTAACTATTACGAAGACAAAATTACTTGCTCATTATTAGGATAAGGTAACGAAGGAAGCAGAAATACAGCTGGCAACGAAGTGAGACCAGTTGTGGCTTCAAACTTGTGTTTAGTATGATAACGGTTATGTTCCAACGATCACGTGGTAATTCAAAGGACGTAAATACACCACGGTGCACGTACGACGAATTATTGATTATTGTTCTCACACGCGCGGATAGAAAATCATTTTATTGTACTTGTCGAATACATAACACGTTGGGAGCTTTTTTTCTTCGCAAATTGATGGACGTCTCGCGGCGTCTTCGTGCCGGTTACGAAAATAACGGCGGGAAGTAATAAATCTAACAGATGAAATCATTAAAGAAGAGATTGGGTGTGAATATATATATATATATATATATATATATATATATATATATATATATATATCTTGTTTGCCTTGGCATTGAGTCGTTTGGTTCATTAGCATCATCTACAGGTTATACAAGGTCCGAAGATTCTAGCGAGAGTTTACTCGTTCATATTTTTCAACCAAGTGTCTATATTTGTATTTAATATTTAAATATTAAGAGACAATAATGAGAGAGAGAGAGAGAGAGAGAGAGAGAAAGAGAGATTATGTTCTTATACACGTACGCTCGTTTAAATACATTTTCACCGTATTTTTTCAGATAATTCATCGAGACCTCGCAGCCAGGAACGTTTTAGTTGATCACAACAAACTCTGCAAGATCGCGGATTTCGGAATGTCGAGATTCGCAAATGAAGACGGCGAGGTGATCGAAACGAGACATGGTAGAAACGCATTGCCGATAAGATGGATGGCACCGGAATCGTTGATTTATTCTCTCTTCACTACAAAAACCGACGTTTGGAGCTTCGGCATTTTAATGTGGGAGATAGTAACGCTCGGTACGTTATCAAAAAAGAACGATATGACATTTTTAACGGCATGACCGTTAAAAAATGTTTATGAGAAACACTTTTTTTCTTTTTCCTTTTTTTTTTTCTTTTTTTTTTTTTTTTTAACGAATAACCCCCCATTTATTTTCTTTCTTTCAAGTGTCATGATCATTCTCTTTATCTTGCTGAAGGCACCCTTTAATAAACAAGTCGGATTATATCGTTGCCCGAAGGCAATTCTCGAGGATAAGTCCCGGTAAGATGAACAGAGAACTGACAAAATATTTTATGTTGTTTAGGCTCAACGCCGTACCCGGATATGACGGCAAGGGAAGTCATGCGGAACGTGCAAAGCGGTTATCGCCTTGAGAGACCGTCCCACTGTCGAAGCGAGCTTTTCAGGGTGATATCCCGATGCTGGCACGCTGATCCCGACCGCAGACCAGAATTTCAAATTCTAAGGAGGGATCTGGCACAACTTCTCGAAGACAATATGAACGGCCATTACGTCGATCTCGAGAGTTTCGCTTCCGAGTGCACCGACTGATGCTGCCATCCTCTATTAGATTACTCATTTTTTACTCTTTGCTAAACTTCGATATTTTCTGATCTTTAACGTCGAACGAAAGAGATAAGAAATATCATAGATCGAATTATCGAAGCAATCGAAAGTTTATATTAGGAAACGAACGAAGTTTGCCATTTTTTTTTTTTTACGCCGAATTTTATGAAGCTCGAGACGAACCAGAAAAAGAATCGTTAATTTATTTTTCTTCTATTTTTTCTTTTTTTTTTTTTTATCATACGCGCGATACAATCAAATCACGTTTGTGCTCAGGTAAAGATTTAAACGTGAACAATGGAGGAGGGAGGGGAGGGGGGTTAGGGAGAAAATTATCTTCGTATAGATTTACGTCCATCCGTCCAGAATATTCGATTAATGAGCGTATCGTTTCTTTGTTACTCGATCGTAAAGCATGTGTATCACAGGAACCATTAGTTAGGGTTCGAAATGTGCTATAATATTAATTTATTCATTAGAATCTAATTAATTATCTTAAACAGGACAAAACTCGACAATAACACTGCATCGTGTTTTTACAAAGATAATAATATCTCTTTCGCGATATAATAATTTTTTTTTCCTCTCTCATCACTTTTATTTCGTTGTCGCGAACTTGTAAATATTATTAATGTTACAATCGTTGCGTTATTATACACAAGAAATATATGTATTTTGTTTAACGTATTTACCCCCAATCAAAAAAAAAAAAAAAAAAACAGGCACGAATTTTTATCTTATATTCTCCATCATTTTATAATTATTGTATCAATACTATTTCATCATGGTATCATTAGGATTATTTTAGATATCGTCATTATTATGATAAGTAGGAAGATAGATTTTACATCGTTTGCGGGCGTTTATTTTTAATCATTCTAGTCTTTCGACGCGTTTGGGGTATCGATTGATTATCGTCGATGGATTATTATTCATTTTATCTCTTTTTATCTTTTCCACTCTTCCGACAAAAATTTAGACAATTTATTGCCGGTCTGAAAGAGATCGACTGTTAAAATCGATCGGAACCCCAGAGTTGTCAGTTGATTATTTCATTAAGTTTTAATCTTATAATTGCTATATTATAGTTATTGCGAATCTTGATAAAACCGAGTTTCTCGATCGTTTAACGTTCGCTTTTCACCTTGAAAGCAAAAAGAAGACAGAAAGAAAGAAAGAAACGAGGTTGCGTCTTGATCTTTACGTTACGACGTTTTTTTCTCCTTCCGAGCAAAGCAACAAAACGATACAAAAACAAACAAAAAAGAAAATAACAAAAAAATAAACAAAAATGAAAGAAATAATACAAGAATCAATGTATGTAGACTCGACGATTATATTAAGAAGTTTTCTTTTTTTGTCTTTTATCTTGTCAGTAAACGTTATCCGATTATTTTAACGGAAACTTTAATCTTTTGGATCTTTTACCCGATCCGAGTAAAATCCATCGATCTTCAAGTGATATTTTTTATTTTTTACCACGTTATCATGCCGATTGATTTATTTCGACTGCTATATATATATATATATATATATATATATATAAACAAAGATAAAGGTCCTTTTAAAAGGTTTTTCGAAAAAATCGAATGATTTGAAATGAAGAAATCTTGGAGAGGAACGTCGATCGAGATCGATTTGTACAGCGAGTAAGTACTTATCTCTCTCCCTCTCTCTCTCTCTCTCTCTCTCTCTCTCTCTCTCTCTCTCTCTATATATATATATATATATATATATATATATATATATATATCGATCGAGTTCTTTATCCGGGGAAACGTTTTAATTAAATTAATTAAAGTGGCACACATCCGCCGCGCGTCGATTTAATTACGACGATGTAACAAATTGTAGTGGACCGCCGCGGGGTAGGGACGAGTTGGCGTGGGCGTACGTGTATCGTAAATCTTTCCTCACGTACACATAAGCATATATATATATATATGTATATATGTATATATATATATATATATATATATATATATATATACGCTTTCTTACTCGAGATTGTTATAATTAATTCATTCTGTGCAAGCTTTTGCGTCAATTAACGCCCATACTCGGCACGTTTCCATTGCGAGAAATATATGTCGAGATTAAAAGCATGCCTCCGTGTGAAATGACGAAATAATTAAACATTAAACTCGCACCTATGTACTTCTTGTACTTCTTATACTCTTTCGGAATTTTAAAAGACTCGATATTACGCTTGAGTCACAGCTTTATTAATTTTTTTCTTTCCTTATATATACATACGTATATACATGTATGGTGAATTGTTTTCTTTTTTTTTTTTTTTTTTTAAATTCAAACACCTGAACATCTCTAAAACAACACGTTTTTAAAACAAAAGCTTTTTTCTCTAGTTTTGTGGGACTATATATTACGGCGTTGTTTCTTTCTGATGGAATGAAAGTTTTCAGGGTTATTTGAAAATCTATTTTATTTATTTATTTATTTTTTTTCTTTTTATTTAAATAGAGAATTATAATTTTTGTAGCGGCATCTTATTTTAATAATTTTATTATAAAAAAAAAGAAGAACGTTTATCGTTTGCAATTATTTTTTTTATATCTAGTATCTAGTCCTCACTTTCTACGATATTTAACATTGTTTAGACAAAAAGAAAGAAACTAATACCAAGTATAGATATAAGAGGGAAACGAGGGTTGTTGCTTAGAAAAATATTACTTTAATAAATATTCGAAACGACCGTCCTCACTTTCGATACACAGGACAGGATAGTAATTACTTGTTAATTGCCAGTTGCCTGGCCTATTTCGTCCTGTCCTATCCTGTCCTTTTTGATTTAGTAAGGTAAGGGTCGTTCTTTTTGAATATTTATTAAAATTATACCTTTCTATGAAGAAGTATCTATTCACTCTTATAATTCTTATTGCCACAGTTCGTTTTTGTCTGAACAAATTTAAAATATCAAAGAAAATAGCGATTTGAGAAAAGTTGGTTTTATTTTTCGTCCCCGTAAAATAAGATTCCGTTGCAGAAATGATAAAAATTCCCGATTAAAAACATTAAGTTGAACCTTGAAAATGTTCGTCGAATCACAAATAAACAATATTGTTGTGCTTGTTGCAAACTTTCCGACCTTCCCCCATTAACGAGAAAATCACTTTCATTTCAAACTTTCTTTTAACAAATGCTGGTTATTTTCTGTAGATATTTAAAAGTCTCGATATAAAAAATTGCCCGCGACTATAGCAAAAATAGATTAGGTTAACAAATAATCGTATAAAATGAAAATTTATATACTCTAAGAATTCATGCTCATCGTGGAAGGGAGTTATGCAATTAACAGTCATATTAACGTTTTAATTAACATCTCTCTCAAGTATATAATTAAGATTATTCAATGATTATGAAATATCTTATTAAGTTAATTGTAGGACATTTGTAAAAGTAGGTATAACATCGATTACGTGTTTTAACATAGTTCTAGAGAAAGAGAGATTCCGTATGAACGGAACAAATGACTCAGGAAAATTAGCAATGAATTGTGTTCGACTTTACGATCTCTAAGATTTATAAAATACGAGCGCAACATTCTCGAACGAATCCAAAGATTAAGTTTCAAAGTAACGACGAAGTCAGCTTTCACGTTTGGCTCAAAGGCTTAGCTTTATTACCTACGTATGTATCTACGTACATATGTATAGTACTTTCTCTCTCTCTCTCTCTCTCTCTTTCTCTCTTTCCTATCTTATTTCTCCAAGTTTGCCAGTACGTTTATACTCACTCACCGTACGCATGAGTTCTTTATATTTTATTTTTCTTCCTTAGTACAGTGTTGCGAATCCATTATTTATCGCTCCCACGTCGCAGATTCGATATCTTGCCAAAGAGTCTTACTGCGGCCTCGTCTTTGATTCATGTAGACTCGCGAACGAGTCTCGAATCCTGAGAATACAAGTGGAAGGAACTGGAAACTCTCGTACTTAAGAGTGTGCACGGTAAGCTCCATTTCGGAATTTTTATATTTATTTTAGTAATCTCTTCGCGTTGTTACATATCTCTTCGAGGGCGCGATGGTGGGCGGAGGGAAAAGAAAAGAAAAGAAAAAAGAAAAAAAAAAAGAAAAATTAAAAAAAAAAAAAGAAAAAAGAAAACGAACAGAAGAATAAAAAGAAAGGAGTAAAGAAAAATAAAATAAAGAAGAGATAACAAAAACTTCGAAAATTCAATGGAAATGATTAATCTTAATATACGAAGGACCACCTACGTAGTCATCGTGCGTTGTAAGATCGACGGAAAATGAACGACGTACTTTTACTTTCTTCCCACGCTTATTTCACGAACGAGGGATGTACAAGTGTAGAATATCAATGGAAGATGAAGAAAGGAAAGAAAAATTAAATAGAAAGCTTCGAAAAATAAACGAGTCGAGAGAATGAGAGAGAGAGAGAGAGAGAGAGAGAGAGAGCACGTACATGCAATATTTTGTCCAAACCTTCAATCATTCTCGTCGTTTTCGTCGTCGTCACGTTGCTTGGATATTGCGAATTGTACATCTCCTTCTATCGTCTCCCGCAATGTTCGAGATTTCCTCTTACCTCCTTTTCATCCCTCTTTCCGTTTGAAGGGAAAAGAAGCAAAGTGGACGACGATCGGTACGCACGGCCATGTGTTGGACAAGGATCGTTATCGTAAATTGGATCGCATTCCTGAAATCTTGAAATAACCATAAAACGTAGGGAGGTTCGTTTATGGCTCGAGGTTATGGAAAATGAGAAGATGGGAGTTAGGGATCCTCTATGGTGGAAGGGGGCAACGAACGAAGATGCTAAATTCGTTGTAAGTTCTTCCGTTGTCACGAGATTAACGGTAAGAAAGAAAATAGGAAAAAAGAAAAACAAAATTAGATATATCATCGAATTATTTATCCATTACGTCTGTCTTGAAATAATAATACGTATAGGAAAGTAGTCTCTCTCTCTCTCTCGATGTTTACGGAACTATTCTAATAAAAAATAATAGTGAAAGCCTATTAAAATAACTAAGACTAAGCCGCACGTGTTACACGTTCAATTTCAAGGAACGACGATTGAGATTTCTTTGGAGAAAGAGAAGAGAGAGAAGAAAAGGAGGGATAAAAAAAAATATTAAAAAGAAATAAAATGAAAAGAAGAAAAAAGGAAATAAGGAAAAAAAAAAAAAGGAAAAAACGAGAGACAGAGAAAGTCTTTCGTCGTCGGCACAGATGGTGCAGGATGTAGTCCGATTATATAGCATATTTGTACGTATGCCTATTCTGCATATATATATATATATATACACACCTAGATGTATGTATGTATGATAATAAAAGACGATTAGCTATTTGCGGTCCTTTCTAATCCTAAGACAAGAAGACGTCTAACTCTAAAACCAGATCCTCTGGTACTGTCCTACTTTCCTTCGATCTCTGGTGTGTATATCCGAAAAATATCTCATAGAAAGACAGAGAGAGAGAGAGAGAGAGAGAGAGAGAGAGAGAGAGAGAGAGAGAGAGAGAGAGTCTTAAAAAGTCTTATTCATCGCTGAGCTATCTTTCATCTTCCTTTCTTTCTATCCGACCAAGTTGGTCGGCCAAAGTCTTTTGACCCAAACTCGAAATTACCCGAGAACATCGACCTACATTTTTTAGCCGGGGAAACAGTTTCAACTAACGCTATCAGAAATTTTTCAACGATACCAATTCAAGCAATTCAAACGAAAGCGACATTGGAAATGTTCTTTAAGCATTCTCAAAAAAAAAAAAAAAAAATTATCAATAGAAGGTATTGAATCGTACGGTATCGTGATTCACTTCGAGATAACTTTCACTCGATTCGTTTCTAGTATATGGTTTAAGAAAAGCATAGATTATCCGATAAAAGAGAGAGAGAGAGAGAGAGAGAGAGAGAGAGAGAGAGAGAGAGAGAGAGAGATAGAGAGAGAATGAGAGAAATTAGAAAACAACTGTTAGAAGAAGTAACAAGAAAGTTTAAAGTTTACTTATCCTACTACATTCGAATAATAGTTAAGTACTTACTCGCATGTAAGTGCTTTGACAATTTTTTAATAATACATTTTCTGATCGAGTATCATTTAAAAGGAGTCCGTCGATATTTTTCGAGAATGGTAGATGTTAATTATCAAAGGCAGCCTGAAACGAGAATTATCGTATTTAAAGTCTCACTCATGTTTTATCTTGTAAAGGTACTGGTAAGTACAAGGCGCTTTCACCCTTCGCTTCATCGTGCACCTGCTAAAAGAGACGACCTCCGGCCAGTCGCGAAACGATTCTCGAGAGCAAAGAGATCTATTATGAGGAAAGTTCATCAACCCGGACTCGAGCTGAGAAACTGAAATATTCTAATTTTTATTTTATCTTCTTTTCTTTTTTCTTCTTTTTTTTTTTTTTTTTTTTTATAAGTCCAATCTTCTTACGGCGATTAATTTTAAAGAATTCTTTTTTCTACTTCTCTTTTTACTTTGTCATCGTTTAATGTTAACGCAACTTCTTGGTATAGAGATCGTTATGAAAAATAAAAAATTAAAATGAAAAAAATAAGATAATAATAATAATAATGATAACGATTAGACTCCTTTAAAAGAAAGAAAGACTTGTTTTCACACAAAGAGAATGAAGAGTAGATATATAGGAAGAGAGCAGGAAGAGAGTGGCCGACTTCTTCTTCTTCTTCTTCTTCTTCTTGTTCCTTCTTCTTCTTCTTCTTCTTCTTCTTCTCCTTGGCAGTCGAAGCAACACAAGGCATGCACCTCGTATCTCGACAATACTTAACTATGTACTACGTTCCGGTTTTCTCGGTCACGGCTAAGCGAACGAAACATCTTTTTCTGTGTAAGAGAGAGAGAGAGAGAGATTCTCCTTCCGTTGGATAAAATTATCAATTCGTAATGGAACGACCTTAAATATAGCATCCTCCATCTGGCTCATTGCTAACAACGAGCATGAATTTTACGAACGATCGAAGCGAAAACGAGCGTCGCACTTTTTACTTCGCTTTCCTTCCTTTTTCCTTTTTGTCCTTCCCCTCCGACCCCCTCCCCCCATAGAATTTAGTCCAAGTAAGCAGTTGAATAAACAAGGATGAATTCGCAAGAAAAAACAAAAAAAAAGAAACGTGAACTATCTTCACGAAGTTTCATCGATATGAAAAAGTTGAATACGGGACAAATATCTGATTTGTACGATCATGTTTGTAGAAAGAGAAAACGGTGCCTTTTTGTTTTTATCTTCGACATGAAAAGAAAAAAAGAATGGAAGAAAAATGATTGTAGAAACAATCGTATATGGGGAAACGATCTCGAGTGTTAAAACGTTTTGCGTGCTGGATAGAGAATGTTTATGTTTCGAGAAAAAGTGTAAACGTGGCTCCTGCGTAGGCACCGACATAGAGGGGAACGAATCTTCTTCTTCTTTTTCTTTTTCTTCCTTTTTCTGATCCACCTCCCCTAGGTACACCTCCACTACCATCACCATCACCACCTCTCTACCATCCATCTGCTATCAAGAGACTGAAAGTCCGAGCTCGCGAGTTTCGCGCCGTTGGAAGAAGAGATCAGTACTAAACCATTCGACGAAGTCGGTTGAATTTTGACCTCGATAGGAAGCAGGTGCTCGCAAAGATTCGTGTTCGCTATTTATACGATAGATCAATTACAAATAACGATCATTAGACTCTTACAGTGGATCATCGCGTGTGTCTATCGAGTGATAAACAAAATTGATCTATAGATTTTCCGACAGAGATATAGATTACAAATTTTCAAGCTGAGATGAGAATACGACGGTCTCTGATAATTTTGGTAAGGACGTTTATTTTGATCTTGCTAAAAGAAAAGAAAAAAAAAATAAAACGAAGAGAAATAAAAAAGGAACAAAAAATATTACAGCAATTGATAGAATTAACAAGAAAAAAAATTAATTACGTGGAACGGTTTTACGATATATTATATATATATATATATATATATATATATATATATATATATATATATATATAACGATTTTCTCAGGAGCAATATGTTTTTAAACAAGAAATAATATTATTTAACTTTTTCTGAAGGAAATCACGGAAGCGAGACGAAATCGTGCCGTGACGAAATCAGATTTTAAATAGTAACAATTTTCCAGTCGTCGAATCGATTAACTCAGCGAAGGTAACAAATTGCAAAAGGGTTGAACGTCCCCTTGAACGGATTTACACTTGTCTCGGTCGACTTTTATCTCGATAAAGTGGAACAACCTTTACCGTGGCCTTGATCCGTGGAAGCCGGTACAACGAGGAAAAGTAATAGAACGTGTTCGTTTATGCCGGAATACCGAGTTCCCTCTCAGGAGAAAGGTTCATTAACGTCATCTGCATACTTCCTCTCTCTTTCTCGGCTATTAAAAGAGAAAGATCGAAACTACGTCGCTTCTTAAAAATGGCAATAAAGAGACGAATAAAACTTAAAGAAAAGAAAAGAAAAGGAAAAAAAAAAAGAAAGAAAGATTCTTCCGAATGACGATCGTGAAAATGATTTCAGTGAAATCATCGTTGACCTCTGCACGTCCTTCTTTATTTATTCTTAATTTTCTTCTTTTTTTTTTTTATTCACCTCCTCCTTCCTCTTCTTCATCTCCTTCCTACTTGTCTTGCACGGATGCTTACTGGGTCAACGTCGATTACAAACGCGTAGAACGGGATGAAAAATGGCTTCGCGAAGAAACATAGTTTCCTATTTTATGGCGATTTCACGACGTATAATAGACGTAAACTTATCGTATTAGTCTATACTATCCGTCTCCATTGGGAAATGTTTATCGTGAATTGGCTCGATAAGACAACTATTATAAATATAGTATAGTACTTTGTGTAGGATGTTTATTTGGAACGACAGTGTGAGAAACTTACGAGAGAACCTGTTATATCCGAGACTGAGATAGTGAGAGAGAGAGAGAGAGAGAGAGAGAGAGAGAGAGAGAGAGAGAGAGAGAGAGAGAGAGAGAGAGAGAGAGAGAGAGAGATAAGTGGGCGGAAGTAAATATAGGTAAACTGGATATTTTGAGATTCAATTTTTACATACGAAAATGACGAATCAAGTTTTTTTTACCTATTTAGAACAATAGAATAAGAAACTTACGAGAGAAACTGTTATACTCGAGATTGAAAAAGAGAAAGAGAGAGAGAGAGAGAGAGAGAGAAATATGTAAGCGGAAGTGAATATAGGTAATTTGGTCATTTCCAGATTAAATCTTTACGTGCGAAAATAATGAATGAATTTTTATCTAGCTATTTAGAACAGTAGAAAGAGAAACTTACGAATGAACCTGTTACGTTGTAGAGTGAAAGAGAGAGAGAAAGAAAGGAGTACGTTGACAAATTTGAATACTAGTGACGAAGACATTTTGGGATTTACTATTTATATACAAAAATGACGAATTAAATTTATTTAGCTATTTAAGACAATAGGGAGAGAATTTTATGTTATAACTTGTTGTACTCAAAAGAGAGAAACAGAAATAAAAATAGAGAGAGAATGGGGGGTTGAGAAAGATAGTGAAATACATGGGCCGAACTGAATACAGATAAACAGTTCATTTTGAATTTAGATACTTATATGTAAAAATGACGAATTAATTTCATCTAACTATTTAGAACGACAGGGTGAGATACTTACAAGAGAACCTGTTATATTCCAAAGTGAGAGAGAAAGAGATAAAGGGAGAGAGAGAGAGAGAGAGAGAGAGAGAGAGAGAGAGAGAGAGAGGGAGAAGGAGATAGAAACACGTGGGCGAAAGTGAATATAGATATAAACTGGATATTCCGGGATTCAATTTTTACTTGCAGAAACTACGAGTGAATTTTTATCCAGCTATTTAGAACAATAGGGCGAGGAATTTACGAGTGAACCTGTTACATTCGAGAGTGAAAGAGAGATAAAGAGAGAAATGAGTGGGCGAAACTGAGTGTGGGTGAACAGGAACAATTTTGTGGTTCAATAATTATATACAAAAATTTTATTTAGCTATTTAAAACAATCGGGAAAGAAATTTACGCGAGAATAAGTTGTACTAAAGAGAAAGAGAGAGAGAGAGAGAGAGAGAGACGCGGAGAATTGAAGTGAAAAATATTAGAAAAAATGGCAAATAAATTTTTTCTAAATTATTTGTAAATAATCGAATTTATATATATATATATATATATATATATATTATTATTATTATTACATACATTTTTTAACTAAAATATGGTTAACCAAAAGATAATAAAAAAGAGTTTAATGAGTGTTTTTTTTTTTTTTATATCGTATAACACTAAACCCGTATAATATATGGTGACTTATTTGTTTGGGATCCTCAGAAATAGAGATTCCTCTTCGAGATAATCTTAAGTTAGCTGGAAAACTAGTAGCTAATGCTATATAAACCGAGCTTCCTCTTACAGATAACTGTTACGTCTCCACGCGTAATACTATCTTGCGCACGCGCTACAATTGTTCCTACTCGAGGAAGTTGCATCGTCTCTAATTGTGCCTTGAAATCATTTCTTAATTAAAACTACTGGAATATATTAGTTTATCCCAACTTTTTGTTTCTTTCATCTTTTTAATATTCCGTTACACGTGTCGTGTGATATCGCAATTGTCCTTTTCTCTTTTCTTTCTTCTCTAATATTTTTTTTTTTCATTTCTTTCTTTTTTTCTTTTCATGCGATCTTAGATAATTCAAGATTTTCTTTTTAAAAATTAGTACGCACAATCTATATATCTTTCGAGAACGAATATTTTCTAATGCGTACTTTCACGCGCACGTATCAAACGTATTTAGAATTCCAGGCTGTCTGTTAAAAATACGAAGAATCTTATACAGCACGCGCTCATTCGTTGTAATAAATGAATTTTTACTCGTAAAGATCTCTGAATCTGGTGAGGTAAAGAAAAGAAAAAAAAAAAAAAAAAAAAAAGAAAAAAAAGAGAAAAAAGAGAAGAAGAAACAAGGAGAAAAATAACAACATTGCTTTCCGTTTCACTCTCTAGACGGTCGTACTACTATCCTCGTTTAACGTCGACTCGAAGGAGGATCGGAAAGACGATGGAATCTACGAGAATAAAAACTCGACGAAAGAGGACGTTTCTGTTTCTTCGACGATCGACGAGGATCAAATTAGTGTCAAGAACAGGACCGATAAAGTACGAGACGTAGTGAAATCCGTAAGTAAGCAATAAAATAGAAAAAGAAAAAAAGATACGAGATTTCTTCATCTGAAATAACATACGAGCGTGATTATTTTTTATCTGGACGTTATCTCGAATGAAATCATTTTTCTAATAATTATTATTGATTATTCATTGTTTGCAGTGACTTTATTTAATTTTTGATCACTTCGCGAAAATTATGCCATGTTTGATAGCCAATTTCAAAGAAATTTTGTTAATTTTAACAACAGTTAGTTATTATTAAAAGTGTTTATAAATACTGTCGTATAATCAATGACTAATAACGATATTATTATTAATAATAACATGATATGTTATTATTAATAATAATAATAATAATAAAATTCGGTTATCTGCATTACTGAAGGTTGTATGAATAAGGATTAAATAAAAGAAAGTCGACTTCAAAGATTTATCAATTTCAATTACTTTTATCAAGATATTTTAATCCTTATCACTCAAAAAGTATCATAGCATATTTGTTAATTAATTTCGAAGAAATTTTGTAAAGTTTAACGATAATCGTTAATTATTAAAAAGGTTTATAAATACTGTGTGGAATCAACAACCGGTAACGATAATAATAATAATAATATTAATACTAATAATATAATATAAAATGATAATATAATAATAATTTATATAATAATAATAATAATAATAATAATAATAATAATAATAATTTTTTTATTATATAATAATAAAATAATGTACAATATTATTAAAAAAATGTAGTCGGCAATATTACTAAAGGTTGGATTGATAAACATTAAATAAAAAAAAAAAAAGAACACATTTCACTGACTTAACAATTTCATTTTTTAAAGGCTCTGAAAGTGACAGAGAAGAGGGAACAGATCGGCGAGGTGGTACCAATAATACGTAGTATGTCGGTGCGGCAAAAGTTGCTTATGGCGAGATTAATTTCAAAGAGAATAAACGATAACGAAACAACACCGTCATCTCCGATCGTGGAAACTCGATCTCTCTTTGACGACGAGGATAACAGCAGGAAGAACGCCTCGAGAGCTCTGATGTTGCCTATCAGCGCAGACATCGCAAGGATCATTTCCGACGACATTTCTGGAGACGAGATGGAAGAGGACGAAGAGGATGGGGATGAGGATGAGGAGGAGGTGAAGGAGGATGAACGCGAGAAGGAAGGAGGCGAGAAGATAGAGAAATATGAGGATGCAAAGGACGAGGAGGAAGGGAAGGAAAAGAAGGAGGATGAGGAGGTGAAGATCGAGAAGGATGGAGAAGACGGGAAGGAAACTGCGGAGGAATTGCCAAAGGTAATTTAAACTTTCTTAATTAACGCGAATTATGGATAATAATCCTTATTACGAAATCGTTTCTTCTATCCTTGTTGTTTTTTTTTTGTCTTCTTTCTTTCATTCATTCATTCTTTCGTTTTCTTTTCTTCTTTTTTTTTTCTTTTTTTTTTTTTTTTTCAATGTGAATTCCTCGCAACTCGTTACGTTATTCGTCCTCGAAGGTGGAAGTAATCTGATACTATGCCATCCTGTCGCAATTTGAGAAGTCATAAAACGTTTATTTTTTAAACGTTAATAAGAGAAATGGAAAAAAGAAAAGGAAATAAAAGAAATATCTTACTCCTTCGTAAATGGATCATTTCAATTCGCAAGATGTCTATCGACATTAGAATCAACAGTATAAACGAATTAACACATTTCTCCGAGAGAGTCTTTCGTTTTACACTTTCACGAGGAGTTCGCGTTTGCCATGCATAATCGCAATGCCTCATAAAACTTCTCCTGACGTGCCAATTAAAGAAAGAGAAAAAGAGAGAGAGAGAGAGAGAGAGAGAGAGAGAGAGAGAGAGAGAGAGAGAGAAAGAATAAAGAAGAAAATAAAAAGATAAAAAAGAAAAAAAAAACAAAACGAATCTATGTGCGTTCTTATTTCCTGAGATAAGTTTCTCTACCTAAAGGAAACATACAATTAGCGCATGACGGTGAATGCGAAAGTGCAATCGCAACGTCGTAAACGTGGAATATCCAGATATTTGAATATCTCGGAGAGATCGAAAGGGTTCACTTTAACGTTAATGATCCCTTTGAAAACGATCTACGTCTCTTCTCCTTCTTGTTGTTTGTTCTTTCTTATTTTTTTATTTTTTCAATTTAATTTTGTCGAATGTTCAAGGCACAAGAGTTGCGATCAGCAAGACCTGTCCCAAGAAGACGGCCCTTTTATCGGATGCCGCCGCCTCCACCGGTGAATCTACCAACAAGAAGACCGTCTTCCCTCAACAGAAGAAACGTTTATGCAGGTCGGTCTATTCTATTTTCTTCTTTGTGAATAAATAAATAAAAAAAAAAAAAAAAAAAAAAAAGAAAGAGAGAGAAAAGAAAAGAGAGAAATAAAAGACTAGTGGATGTCATCATTTCCTGGCAAACGATTATCCGAATGAGATAAGGAAAATCGGATCTTTCGCTTTTGCAGATCCACAAAGAACGTCTCCATTGAGACCATCGAGAAAACCTTCCGAGCCAAAGAGGGTTCCCACGGATAAGGAATGTACTTTCTTTTCTAAAACCGTATGCCTCGAGGCTACGGATTATCCGCAGTAAGTACGATAGTGTATTATTATTATTTAAACGTTAAGCTCGACTTTGATTTTCGATATCGTTTGTTTTACTTTCTAATTTTTCTTTTCTTCTTCTTATTTTTTTTTTGTTTCTTTTTTTATCTTATTAAAGCGAAGCGATAACGAGGAGTTTGAGAAGCAACAAAGACATGGTGGCAGCTTTGTTGACCGATTACAAGGTACAAGAGGGAAGATTCGACGACCATTCGACCAATCCTTTTGAAAATCGATACGAAAATCGTTATGAGAATCGTTACGAGAGTAATGAAATTAAAAGGTGATTTAAATAATATCTATGAGTATTAATTGCGTGATTATTATCTACTATCTGAAAACTCCTTCGAGTGTTCCTAATGCGTTTTATTTTTTTTTTTTATCGGTATATCTATCGCACATTTAAATAGCCTTATAATGTAAGCGATAATTTAACGAGCACAATGATGCTTTAGAAATCGGGAGATACGGAAGGATTGAAAAAAAAAAAAAAGAAAAATAACTTTTTCTTAAATGAGTGAGAACGATTTCGGGATATATTTCACATCGTTTAACTTTCACCATTTTCAAATGCAATCCGTCGTTTGAAAGAAAACACACGAGACACATACCATCGATTATACAGTTACGTAAATGCGATAGTGAACGTCTGATAATAAATTATTTTCATTAGATCGGACAATCTATTTGACAACGTCGAAGAGGGATTTACGTGCCCGTCTACGGTTAAATATGCACGTCCACAATTGGCCAGAGCGGCATCCGGAATTTGGAAATACATAATAAATACGGGAGAGCATACTCAAACGTTACGATTGGAAAAGTGCTCGTAAGTGTTGATATTAGAAGACAATATTATCGTTTTACATGAAATGCCAGAAAGACTGATTCGAATGATAAAAATAACGATATCGTATCTATTATTTCAGTAATACTCGAAGCAGTTGTTCCTTCATATCGGAGAATTATCGTTCGTCTTGCGTACAAGTTTACAATTATCATCGATTGTTAACATGGGATTCGAAATTAGGTCTACACATGGATATATTCAAGGTACCTACCTGTTGCAGTTGTCACGTTCACGGTTATTCCGATATATTTCCACCGCATGAAAAAGATCCGCCGCCAAAGCCTAAAGAAAAATTTCCTGGGGCTGAATTTGTTACCAATAACGAGTCAAAGGACGATTATCAAGAATTAAGCAAGCCCAATCACAATTACGTCAGTAAATACAACAATCCAGGTCCGAGTTACGATTCAAATATCGGTAAATGCCACGATAATTTGTTGTCATTAAAGAGATATCACGACGGATATTGTCAAAATAAACGTTTTCCAGCATTGTCCAGTAACAAAAGGCCCGTGATCGATTCTTCGTCGACCAGCCGACCCAGTTTCACCCTTCCTGGACGAACCAGACCAAAGGTACCCTCGTCCGTTCACAGACCATTCGATAAATTACCTCAACAACATGCACCCAATACGAGAGCTCCTGGATACATTGGGCCATTGAACAAAGGACATTCTTCTAGGCCTACTAGACACAGGCCACCGTTCAGAAGGGAGTTTACTTCTCAAATGGAAGAATTCGCTGATAATTCTAATAATAGCTCATTTAACAGGTCAGTTATATCATTAGAGACGAGAGTATTAAGAGTTCTCTGGAAAGTTCGTACTGATGATTAATTAACCAAGGTTTATTAAATGCTCTCTCTCTCTCTCTCTCTCTCTCTCTCTCTCTCTCTCTCTCTCTCTCTCTCTTGTAGTTTTTTTGATAAATTAATATCTATGTTATTCGATGACCATTGCATAGAGTCGGTTTCTCTTGATAACTGTCTTGATTTTATCATCATCACTATTAGAAAGTCTTCTCAAGTTTGCCAGATCTGTTAGATTTTAATCTCCAGTTTTAAACATTGCCAACCATTTTCTAACGATCCTTTTAACTAATTCATTATCATCGTAAAGGATACAAATCTATTTTGTCAGTTGTGTTGCACATTTTTACCGTTTTTGTAATAAAAACACATTAGGTGTTAAAAATAAGCACCTCGTTGTCTTCCACTTTCAATGAGACACAAAGTTAAAATAAATTATTAAATTAAAAAAAAAAAAAAAAAGGAAAATGTATAAAGACGTTGTTAATCTAATGCCAAGTTTCAAGTAATTAAATAATATATGTTTAATATCGTGACACATGTTTTACAGACATATTTTGGCATATTAGCAAATAAGGAGAAGTGACACGAACTTTTTGAGAAATCAATATAACGGGTATCTCATTTTATACGATACAGTCAAATATTTTCAATTCTATTACATTTGATAAACAAACGTTTCAAACAAAATTTGTGAAGTTTATTGAAGAGGAAATGTGATATTTATTACATCTACTTCATAGAGGATGCAGTTAGACAATTGTATCTATACAGATACTGTAGTCATTGCATACTTTTTTATGAAGATTTAAGCTTAACAATAGTTGTAGAGAATTCAATACGAATTCAACGAGTAATGACAGTGTATCTTTCCATTGATATTTTATCGCGTTATAATAATTACAAGTTAGGAAGAACAATCATAGGTAATATATTACAAAACAGAAAACAAAGAGCGAAGAACAAAGAACAAAGAACACAGATCAGAAGTCATAGAATACAGATAATAAATAGAACCAAATCATAAATGACAAGTGCCATGCCATGCTGGGCCGTAACTATTATCGTCATAACTCGATAAAATTTCTATGACAAAATATTCGTTGGATTTGTATTGATACCATCCATAACATACCTCATAATTAAAATATCGATTTCAATAAAAAAAAAATTGTTTTGATTTTTGTAACTTGTGAACAATTTCTTCTATGAAATAACTTCAACAAATATTACATTTCTCCTTTCCAATCTCAAAACTTTTATTTGAATCATTTGTCTATAAAATCAAATAGAATCGATGATATTTGGCTGGATCGTTTAAAATGAGATAATTGGTATAACAAATTTGATTTGGGTCAAAAGAATAAATCCTTTTTCTTTGTGCAGGTATAGCCAACCGTTCGATCAAGATACAAACGCTTCTATCAAATTACAAAATGGTGGCTTCGATGAAGAATATCAAGAACCTCCAAAACGAATCAATTATAACTATCATCCGATCTTAGATTTCTTTAAACCGGAAGCATCGATGTTGCAATCTTCGGAAATCAAATTCCCAATGCAATTATCCGACGTTCCAAACGATTCGAATTCTTGGAAACCGATGTTAACATCTTAGAATATCTCGTTATCTGTTATCAGTACCTGACGCATCGTTCTTTTATAAAGAATTGTAATTATCTTTTTCTCTGTTTGTTATTTATCAAAATTCATGATCGATCCGAACGATCGTGTATTATATAAAGACTAGATATATAAATTTTTTTAAAAACAGAAAATTTTTAAATATATGTACATATGTATGTAAATCAAATATATATATATATATATATATATATATATATATATATATGTATAACAAATTCGTGCTTAAATATCGGAATACAGTATTATATTCGTTCGCATTAATGTATCTCTTATTAAAAACGACTTTTATCATGGTATCACAAGTCATCTTAGATAAATGATCGATTGTTCGTGACCGTTTTTTATATTTATTATTATATATTATTGTACTCTTTATTTATACGTTAACTTTAAGAAAATAAAATAAATTATCATATACCTACACCTATAATAATAATAATAATAATAATATATCTAATATCTATTATATATATAAATATAAATATATATATATATATACACACATACATACATATATATTCGTTGGAAATTTCCAGATGATTACTCAAAACATAAAAGAAAAGAGAAATATGATTGTTAAACTTGAATTTGAAGACGATAAATTCTTCGAAATCGTCGACGACTTCTACTCGTTAACGTTGAAAGAAGGTTACACTTATTTTTATTTCATGCAAGTAAAAACAAGTAGCGATTCTCTCTCCGTGGAAAAAGGAACAATCGAAATATTTGAAATATCGTGAGACCAAATAGACAAAATGCGAAGCGATTTACTTGACTCGGTCGTCCGTGAATCGTTTGTCTCGGCAAAAGCTATTATCTGACTCCTAACCGTGTCGATTCGCGAAGCGTGACGACTCCATGCAGCATGCGTTTCGACTTTCTTCCTTCGACCGAAACTTCTAAAGAACTATTATGGAACCCTCTTTGTGGAACGCTTCAGCTAAGAGTTCGTAGCACTTTGAATCATGTGGTATGAACTCATTAGCACGATGACTACCAACACTTATATACAGGGTGTCCCGTTTATATCAAACAAAAATTGGAATATCTCGTTATAAACTGAACCTATCAAACCAATCTTTTAACAGATTTGTTTGATATGGAAGGACACGCCATATCGGGCCAATTTTTTGTTTTGCAAGTCCAATGGTGGGAAATTTCGAAGTCAAATTCATTTTTTCTATATGCAACTATATATTTTTCTTTTCACAGTTGGATGACTTTTGTTGAAGCGAATTCAATAATATACCGTATGAAGTGTTTTATTGCTGTAGAATGTTATAAATTATGTTATAAATTTGTGAGTTCCGAAGGAATATAATCACGTATCGCGGGTTGCCTATTACAAGGCTGCATGTTTCATACGAAGACTGAACTTCTTACGAAACACCATTTGCTTAAATAGGTCTGTAAATTGAGAAGCATAAATGGCAAAACGGAAGATCGTTGTTTACTACAGTATTAAATTTAATTATATCGTATTATGTGCAATATTATATTTATTATATTGTATTGTAGTGTGTTGTATTATAGCGCCAGTTATATAATAAAATAAATATTTTTACAATCAAAAAATACAATGAATATAGTATATATTATCAAGGACAATGAAACTAAAAATGTTTAATGGGAAAAGAAATCTGAAGTGTTCTTTATTAAATTCTACCATTATTCTTCTTATTCAAAAATTGGATTTTTTACTTCAAATTCTAGACAAAGTGAAAATTATTCCTGTAAATCAAGTTTGGTATCAGGATCATATAACGCAAGAAGAGTTGGCAATTTTGAAATTTCGAATTTTTGACAAAGCGTCTTTTTATCTTTATTTTAAAAAACTTTTTTTTGTCATTTACACTATACAAAAACGATTTGGGATATGAAGAATAATTAGTGCGATAATGGTTGGATTTAAGAAAAAACACATTGAATTTTTATTCAAAACAAATATTTGTTTTCATTTTAATTATTTATATGTACAAAATACATTATATTTTCTAATTATATCGATATTTAATTAACGTTATAAATTGAGATATAATATAATACAATATTATATAATTTATAATGGAATATAATGTAATGTATAATATATATTAGCAGATTAGTAAAGAAGAACTTATTTTATTATTTAGCTTGTATAGTTCTCTTTATTTATGACTGATATCGATACGTCATTGTGGATTTAACTTCTGCTTTGCACGATTTCTCCATCGTTTATAATGCATATCCTTGCATTAGCCTAAAACACATATTTATTTTAAAAGGGTCATCCTTTTCTATCTTTTCTTCTTTTCGCGTATATTCTATGTCCTTTCGTATATTTTCATTGTCGTCATAAGTCACTAAATCTTGCAAAACAAAAATTTACACTCATGTGATATGTCTCTTCGTGCCAAACAAATCTGAAAAAAAGTTTTCGTAAATTCGATATCTTACGGGATACTCCAATTATTTTTTAATAACTGGTATACCTTATATATGCATATATACACGCATACAGACGCACACACAAATCTTTCATAATTTTTTGTAGATGAAACATACAAGAGAATTGGCATAATTTTTACATTAGATTTTACTTTTGTAAATGCTAAAATTTATATATATATATATATATGATACAGATAGTATAGATACTTTATTGATAGTAATTACGTTTAAATTAGATTTTACTGTTGTAAATAATAAAACTTTAATCTTCTAAAATCTTATAAAAGAAATCTTAGAAATGCACGTAATTTGGAATACCAAAAAAAAAATTAATTTGCCAATCACTAGTGATCAGTATATTCAGCGTGTTAATGTATAACTATATATATAATCTGTACGTGTTACGTTACGTTCTATAGCAATTGAACAAAACATAATCGAGAAATCTCATTACGATACCTTCGATCGAGATTTATCAGGGAAAAGAAAAATACGAGAAACGAAAGTGTCCGTAAGTGGTACCGATATTATTATATTCTGATTTTGTTACCTTTCTAGTAATAAACTCTGAGAAGGTACTCTCGAGAGATCGCAAAATCGTCGAACGTCGACGAACTGCACGCTCCGTGAATAAGGTCTATAAAGCTGACTCTATCATTTCTCGCCCTACCCCACTACTTTTTATACAACTAGAAAATATAAATCGGCTGAACGCGATCGTAATGTTGAACAGTACAACCGAAGATTTCGTTGAACGTAAAGTGAATATATAGAAACAAATATCAACTTTGTGATGTATTTTGTTCGATCGAAATTCAAAGTGCAGTGAAATATAATCGTGCGAGACGTGATAAACATCTAAGTTAACAAAAAAAAAAAAAAAAAAAAAAATAAAGAATCAATAATATTATAATGATTTATCGTGATTAATATCGAGGAATGGATGTAAAATCGATCGTTTTCTTTCTACTATTAATCCGTACAATTTTCAATAGATCATTAGCCATAGAAATTTGTTCTGATGACGAAAAATTTATTCGATCGAAAGAACTTGTTAAAAATAATCCGAACGGGATATCGACGTCCGAAGATATCTCTTCGATATCATCAGAGAATATCGATGAACCACCGGATCATAAAATACCTTATTCCGAACACGAAAATTCTAATAAGGATGTTCCAACGAAACCAAAATATTTTGCACCTGGTGAATGGGCGAAGCCATCAAAAGAGAAAAATATTTCAATAGATTTTGTACCTACAAAAATATATGCCCAGGTTAGAGAAACTCATACGATTAAACGTGCGCCACGAGAGGAAGCCATCGAGGAAGCTGATACCGACGAGGAAAAATTAAACGCTTTAAGATTACGCGAAGTCGTGAAAAATTCTAAGGTAAACACGGTTTACACGGAAGAAGGCTATGAGGATTCGGCTTACGATCATGCTGGGCACACAAGGGACGCCGATTTTCACGAGAATTTTGATAGAAATCTTAGTAATCGATTGAAAGAAAAACGTGGCGAGGAAAGGTTAATTTGGAACTTACCAACAAGTCATGAGGATAACCATAACGAGCACGATGGAAACGACGTAGAGAATTCACGTGAAAATTATTTGGAATCTAATTTGAATCCTAAATTGATCGTTCGAAGCGAGATCGAAATGTTAGAAGAAGATCTCGAGCGAGAAGCTGAAGAAGTCGAAGGTAATTCGGACATAAGTTTGTTCGATTCGAAAAAATTAAAAAAATCCACGAGTTCCGAAGGAAAATCAACTGCTAATAATGAAATTTCTACCAATGAAAATAATAATCACGATCGTCAGGAGTTTGAGACAGAAAACGATAATATTTACAATAATAATCCAACCGATCGAATAACGGACGTAACGACTGTTTATAATAATCCCGAACGAACGATCGTCGATCGATCGAAGGAGAATTTATCAACGAGTGATTACGGTCAAATCGTATGGGAATTTTTGAAAACGACGACAAACGATCCATTGAACGAACAAGAAATTACGTTGGCTCGTAAAGATGCGACTACGTTGTCTCCTAATATGCAATCACCAATGTTGATTACGACGATGCCGTTGACTCTACCTGGATCATATTTTTTGCCAACTATCAAAGAAACAGTGACTCTACCTACCGTTTACCAAACTCCTCATAATTATCTTCCTCGCGGTCTGAATTCTGAAACGGTTGACACTGGACTTATCACGTCGATTGCTCAAAACAACGATCAAATTTGGCCAGGACGAACTAACGTCGTTAATTACGTCGAACTCACCGACGATCCAACGATTCGTTCAGTTATCTCAGACACTTCGAGCTCGTGGAAACCTTTGACGCATAGCACAACTGATCGATCTTCTTTAAAAAATGTCGATGATCTCGCTTTAAGCAACGGATCGATCGTATCTCCAACGACAATTTTACCCGAAGAAAATCGAACCGAAAATTTCCAATCGGACGATGTTAAAATCGACGATAACAATGAGAATTATTTCTCGAATCCTTTTATCGATCGTAAGAAGATAAAATACAAAGTTTTGGGAAGACACAAGCTGCGAAAATCAACGAAGTCTTCGATGTCTCCTCAATCTCGAAAAGAGAACGATTTTAATGATCATTCGAACGATATTAGATATAACAAAAATGTTAACGATCAAAGGGCGAAGTACACGAAGGTATTGAATTACGTTATGAATCAGGATCGATCGAAAGAATCGAACGATTTTACAAACGCAAGAGGACCGAACGAGATCAAATATTTCGACTTTCGTGTGGAAGATCGTCCAACGGCTGGTAGCGAATTGGCTATCGTTGATCAATCAAGCGTACCGATCGAAAGCGAAACGATAATGAGAGAGCCGAACGATAAAAACTTTCCATGGAATCGGCCGATCTCAAGCGTGGACAGCTTCCTTGGTACGTCCTCGCTTCCGATTTATAAAATCGATACTTATTCTCTTCTCGGGCTATCACCACCGCCATTACCATTACCAACACAATTATTACCACCGTCGAATTATGGAAACAGATATCGTTCTGTATCATTTCCTTATAACAACGAAGGTGGATATTATCGCAAGATCGAGCCGATATTAAAATATGCTCCAGTCATCGTAGATCTAAAACGAAAATCACGAACGAGAAGAAAAAGAACGGCGGAGTATGTGAAAGGCGAGGTAAATAATGGCACGACTAATCGTGAAGAAATAAATCAGGATAATGATAACATTTTTCGAGTTACGAAAGACGGAAGAAATTCGAGAGTAACGGAAGGATCGAGAAATAACGATTATTACGAGGAGAGAACGCGTCAAAGAACAATTAGCGAGTCATTGGATGATAAAAAACATCACGAGGAATTGTTGAACGAATCGCCCAAACTAACTACCCTAGTGGTGGAGAAGGAAATCGAGGAACGATTTAACAATGATAACGAAAGAGGTGATAATGAAAAATTAGAAAATCAAAGGAAGGATGACGAAGTTAATGTCGATGTCGAGATACCGACGAATTACGATTACGTCGAAGAACTTGCCAATCAAAAAGTCGAGAAATTTCCTGTCGTCGAAGAAACCACGGAGATCGATTTAAAGAAATACCCTTTCTACAAAAACGAAAGGATATCCGATTTATCCGGTCTGAAGTACGCTCTTAATCCTGGAAAGGTTCCAAGGAAGACGTCAAATGGAATGGAATTTTATGATTCCCGCGATGTCTACAAACATTGCGAGGAAGTGGATGCCGATTTAGATGAAGTTCCACCTAAGGAAGAGAGACCATCCAACGATCGAGATCCTAGCATACACAAACCTCGTCTAAGAGGCTTAGGGGAGAAGTTAGATTGTTTCAAGGCTAAGTACTTTGACGAGAATCCGTTCGATAATCCTTTGTTTATGGAAAAGAATATTGGTGATCCTAACTTGCCAAGAGAATTGGATCCCAAAAAGCTTTCGAAAAGAGTTCTAGTGTTACCTATTGGAACTAGCGAGGAATATATTCCAGAGAAACTCTCTAGAAAACCTGAGAGAGACTCTTATCGTCCTTACATTACGCGAAACTCGAAAGGAGAGAGAAGAGTTCCCAATAATCAAGCGAAACAAGAACGTATATCTGCGTCATTAGAATTATCACCTGTCCCTTATCATAGACAAGTTTACGAGGACGTAATGAACAACATAAAAGAATCCGCGGACATTTATCGTAATCATCGAATGACGACTATCGGTCCCTCAACTCTAACTGAATCGATATCAGCCGATGCAACGAACGTAAAAACATTCGTCAATATTTCATCGACTAATAAAACTAATTTGTCAGATATTGAAAAAGATTCTAACACAACCAGGATCGATGGTCTCTTACCTCCGAAAGGACCAAATGATTTTGGGAAGATAAATGGCCCAAGAAGAAACAGAATTACACGGAAAAGTAGAAGAAGGCCTTCGTTATATCACGTCCCAAGAACCATTAGACGTTATCGCAAGATAACGATACAAAAACGAAGTATAGAAGAGCCAATCGGCGATTCGAAACTTGTCGTTTTAATAGCTAAAAGGAATGGAAACAAAAATATTAAAAACGTTACTGACAAATTTAATACAACATTGATACCTCGTAGACGAAAGTTCTCTGCTGTATCTAAAAATTTGACATCGTCCCCTGACAATATAGAAAAAGATTCGTCCAGTAGGATCGTCTATACAATCAGAGATAGAATCAAACATTCGAAACCAAAAGACGAATTAAGGGATGTCGGTAAGTTCACAAGGGAGTCAACGACATTAGACGAAGATAATAGAAGAAAGGAGCCAAGATATAACAACGTTGAAAGAAAAGCTAACAGTTTCGATTCCTCAACGGTACCTACGATTTTATCAACAATTTGGTCCGATAATACCGATGTGAGTGAAACAACGACACCTAGTACGATTTCGAATAAACGCTTACGGTACTCTACGTTATCGAGAGACAGGATACGAACGGATTCCGAGGAATATCCTAGCGAAAAGGAATCGATAACGAAAAATAAAAATGATTACGAAGTTCACGAGAATATAGATGACATTGTTACAACTCCAGTAGCAATTTTATCAACGACTTCGTTAGAATATTCCGACTATCTAACTTCTGAATCTCCAATATATCATGGTGCATTTTCAGAAGAAACCACGATTTCTCCGATCGTTGAAGAGACTCGATCGAAGGTATCTAACGGTGACCATGAAGAAGATTTCAAATCCAATGAACGTTCTCACGAGTCCGTAGAGGATTCTTCGGAAAAAGAGAATGACGAAGAAGACGAAGGAGTATTAAAAACTAAGGGAAGGGACGTATCCAACGAGGAAGATAAAACATTTTTCTCTCATTACTCTTCCAGACCGTATTCTCCATCAGAAAATGACGAAGACGAGAAATATTCCGAATTAGGACCACGTATCAACAAGCCGGCATTTTATCATCCACCATTTTCGATGCTAGGATACGAGAGATCGAGTATATCGCCTTTCGAAGAAAGCAGCGAGGAGAGTGCAAGTGATGAAAATAAAAAGAGGACACGATATACGTCATTCCCTTGGAGTTCGGAAGACAAAGGGCGATATAAAAATTCCTTCGAAGAATCGAAATCTATTCCGTTTTGGAGTTACGAGTTTCCTTGGGAGAAGAGAGAACGATTGGCGAGAGAACGAAGAAGGGAGAGAAAGAATTATGGAAGATTCGATGATTTTAGTTCGAGGGATAGCAACGAAGATGTTTCGTCTTCTAAGGACGCATACACTCGTTTCTATCCGTGGGACTTACACAATATTCCCCCTTCCAAGAAACAACGGATTAATAGACGAGGACGATATTTCGATACGGAAGAAAGTAGTTCCTCGCATAAACCTGTTAAATACAGTAGCAAGTATAATTCGAGTGATCTCAAATCATCGCAATCGATTAATCAAAATTTAAATCATATTCACGTAAATCCAGAAAAATTAAAGAGGAAGAATGATCAAAATGGATCTTCGAATTATCGTCGTATCGTTACTGGAACTTTGGTGCCGGAGGACATTACTTTGGCACCTAGAAAAGAAATTGGAAAAAGAAGGATGGCCGAAAAAAATAATCCGATCGAAGTAACTTCCGTTGCTACGATAAAACATAAAAATCGTAAGAATTCGACGAAGAAGGAAATATTGAAGAAAGAACATGTCGAATCTACTACTTTACGATTTCCTATAAACACGGAAACAACAATTAAACTTAACAAAGTATCCGGTCGACCCGTCGACGGATCACGAAGACGTAGAATTTTAAAGAAAAATTTTCAAATGAACAACGACGTTAAAGAATATTCGACGAAACCCGTTAAAGAACAAGTTAAAAGAAGAAAGATTCGATCGACTACTACAACAGCGCCGACAACGATTACGACTACAACTACGACGACGACGACGTTAGCGTCTACTAATAAATTAATACGACGAAGACCTCAAACGAGATATCAAAAAACGAATAATCAATTTTCCAAAACGAAAGATAACCTTCCAACACCGTCAACTACAACTGTTGAACATCATTCGAGAGTCTCGAAAGAGTCATTTATCAGGACGACCTATCCTGATAACGAAAGTTCAACTATTAATTCCAATGACGATTCTGGAACACCCGAAACGAAACGTTACAACGAAAATAACGAAGTCGATCGTAATCGTGGAAATATCACCAGTGAAAACGTCGAAAGGATATCAATGACAACCAAGGAAACGCCTGATCATGTTTATCGAACGAAAAAAATAGACAAGGATGGCGTCAAGGAAATGTTTATCTCAATCGAACCTAACAAAGCTAAGAACATTACTGAATTAGATGATTCCTATATATCGGAATTCGGAAAGGAAAATGATAACTGGGGAATCTCAAAGGATCTTGATCTCAGCGGTATTCCATCGACAGAAGTAAGTTCTCTTGATCAGGACGGAGTCGTTCGACTGACCGAGCACAGCTCGAGCAACATCAGGTCTACCGTTTCCTGGATATCAGAGAATTACGATTATTAATTGAAAAAAAAAAAAAAAAAAAAAACAATAAAGTTTAGATTCTCTGAATAGATGATCTTCGAATTTTTATAAATTTTTATAAAAAAAATTCCATGAATTTATTTTAAAAATGAAAAATAATTATCGTCATGATTTATTTCTCTCTCTCTCTTTTTCGCATATAAATACAATATTTGAATATATATTTAAATGTAGTATTTAGGTCTATCGCGTTTCTTGGATATCGTATGATTGCGATTATTAATAAAATAAAGTCGAAATTTTTAATGAATTAACTTGAAAGTTTTGTTAAGAAAAATTTCATAAATTTATCTTTTAAAAAGTTCGAAAATTATTGTCACAAATTATTTTCTTTCTACTTTGAAATATAAATAATTACGTCTATCTTTTTCTGAATATCAAAGGATTACGATTATCAATAAAAAAAAGTTTAAATTCTTTGAACATATGATCCTCAAATTTTCATACATTTTTTCCATGAAAAACATCATTTAAAAAAGAATTTCAAAAATTATCGTCATGAATTATTTCGTATATAAATACAATATTCAGATATACCGCATTTTTCGAACATTGGAAAATTACTATTATTAATAAAAAAAAAAAAGTTTAGATTCTTTGAACAGATGATCTTCGAATTTTCATAATTTTTTTTTTATTTCCATCAAAAATTCTATATCTTTTTTAAAAAAAATTCGAAGATCGTTACTACGACTAATTTCTCTCCATTTTCATCTAAGTTTTTAGAATATTATACGATTTCAGAGTTATCTAGTAGGCAATCTCTTGGGACAAACTTTGGAGCCATATTCGAGGAATGATCGTGAATTCAAAGATGGGAATATAACATTAGAAGAGATAAAAGAGAAGAACGAGAAAGATGAAAAAGAGGAAGAAGAAGATAAAGAAGATATAGAAGAAGAAAAAAATAATAAAATTAAATCGTCGATCAAATTTTTACATCATCCAGAACAAAGGTTGTATTATTACGTAGAACGACGTAGGTAAATTATTTACGTATTATAATTTCTCTTTCTTTTTATTCCCTTTTCTTCGAGATTCTAATCGAAATAAAAATTTCTCATTGTTTACGGACTTTATATACAATCTCTTCTTTCGAATATTTAATTATTATAGTTTACGATTTATGTATTATTTAATTGTTCTTCGTATTGTATTCAAATATATTTTTACACTTTATTATCTGTAATATTTTGTTATAAATAAAATATGCAATTTCTTTCATATTTTTCTTTACGATGATCTGTCTATTACTATAACATGATTATAAATGAATAGTATACCGAGGTCATTAAATGAGTTACGGAATCACGTTTTGTGTGTTTCAACAGTAATGAAACCTTGATCTAATTTTGGGGGT
This sequence comes from Dolichovespula sylvestris, assembly GCA_918808275.2. NCBI lineage: Eukaryota > Metazoa > Arthropoda > Insecta > Hymenoptera > Vespidae > Dolichovespula > Dolichovespula sylvestris. Next base: position 6,245,513 of record OU964963.1, on the reverse strand, counting down.
ATAGACCTGTAATATTATGTTTAACGCAGGTACCTATAATCGATCTAAATTATCTTTGAAAATTAAATGTATAATTAATAGGATGACTTGAACGTTCTCTATAACATCGATATAAACAAAGTAAAAAAGGTTGAACGTTATGTTAGATTATCAGATCATCGTTTCACAGGATCGTCAATCGATCGCACGTATGTATGTATGTACGTAGGTATATACGTATGTATATATGTAATATATATATATATATATATATATATATATATATATATATATTCATACATGTATGTATGTGGTTAGCCTCAATGCCAATTCATGTGCAATACAATATAAACGGCAGATTGTGTCGAGTTGATCGGCGACGTATTACAGAATTGTGAAAATCATGACTAAGTTGAAAGAGAATTCGAATATCGCTTGCAATATTATTTGAAAAGAAAATAAATGAAAAACAAAGAATGTGATCTGTTCATATATCCGTATTTTTCTAAATGTTTACATTAAACCAAGAGACATGAACACACCTTGGTAACATGGAATATATTTACGGTACCGTAAGTGCTTAATTAAGTAGTTGGGTAAGCATAGAACTGAAATAAAAATAATTCGTAAAAACCTGTTCTTACCAAACGTCCTTTTTTAAATGTCTCTATCTCTAAAGGACATCGAAATTTTTCAGAGTAGAAGGGAAGGATGAAGTATAGTTAATTAAAGACAACGAAAAAAGAAGAAAAAAAAACAATAATAACAATAATAATAATAATAATAATAATAATGATAGTTAGGTCAACGTAATCGAACGTGAATGCGAATGAAATATTTAAACCTTGATTGTTGTAGACAAAAGTTATAAGCTATTTCACGTAGATACTATGTGAGAGGCGCCCCGCACTTTTCTCAAGGTTAAGGTATCTCAGGGTAGGAGAACATACGTATCCTTGCTAAGCGGTAACGAACGTGTTAGCGTGGAATGACACGCGTTGATAAAATCCTAGAACACGATAAATAAGTCCTCGGGAAATTGAAAGGGAACACTAGAGCACGATTGGTCAACGGTAATGCCACGCCGTCTATATAATTCGATCCTTGCCTTTGTACCCTAGTTTTGCGTGTCAGTTGGTCGTGCAATAACATTTAAAACGACGATATGTTTCTCGCAAAGGTACCTTAAGTGATTTACGCGAGATTACTGAATATATTCTTTCTGAGAGATCCTATTATCAAATAATTCTAAAGAAATTAATGTATCTTTTTTGTGTTCGTTTTCTTTTGTCTTACGGAATAAAATAATAATCAGTGTTACTTAGACTTGATCTATTCTATGAAATTACAAATTTTTCGTGATCGATGTGTCGAAAGTGTAAATAATTTTAAGAAGTTCAAGTTTGATACTCTCGATGGTGTTAGTTCCTTATTAAAAAAAAAAAAAAAAAAAAACTCGTAACAATGGTGATACAACGACGATTGCGATAAATTTGAAAAAAAAAATGATAATATTAATCGAACGTTTGTTGAAACTTTCTACAGCAAATAAACTCTCACCACCGTTAATTTTTATCACCTCGATCTGTCGAGATGCAATTCGATCCGAATCGTGTTCTTGCTACTCTAATATGAATACTCATGATCACAGAACCGTGTTGCTTTAACCTAGAACAAAAGAAAGGGGCATGCTAAGCTATGTACTTATATAACTATTGATTTCGTTGATTTTTAATGAAAACATTGAAAAAGTTTATTCGTTGTCCAACGATAGAAATATTCAAGAGAGTCTATTACGAAATATTATATAATTTATACAATACTTTACTAGACGATCGTTTTATATCGATTTGTCGTATGCTTTCTAATATGTATAGCGATACATTAATCTTATCGAGCGTGACCAAAACCGTTTACATTTTTGAGGAGCGATTAGAAAGTGCAGTTTTCATTGACATATTTCACGTTTAATTCGATTTACGTTAGAATCGAATTAGAATCTATTCGATCACACTAAATATATGTATACATATATATATATATATATATTCTTTAAAATATAAAAAAAATATATATATATTCTTTACTTTTCTTTTCTTATGTAGATTCTCATTTTACTTGGATTAACGCAGTTGATGAATTTATCAACAGCAGCACCATTACCGGACAGCGCAGGAATCGTTGAGATGGTAAACGGATTGGCATACGGTAAGAATAAGGTTCAAACAATCGGTATTACAGATACCTGTTATGACGATATCTCTTGATAATTCAATATTGAAACGTTTCATGCTAAATTTTATAGATCACGCCACGCGATATAATTCTATAATGATCGGAACTATTTAAAAAATTTGAATTAATTTAAATTCTTTTTTCTTCATAGATTTAGATAAAAAAATATTTTTATTATTAATTCGTAGGTGGTATTCCTTACGGGAGTGTATCGGGTATGCTAGCAAAATATCCAGGATTCTCATCCCAACAAGCGATTCAATCAAGAAGATTATCCACGGTGAAAGCTATTCAACCTGTGATCGTGACGCCAAATTTTAGAGCAACGAGATTGGCTGTCACCCATGGAACACGACCTGTTCAGATTTATAATCTTCCAGGTGTTATCGCACCTGGTGTCATCGGCACGATCAGTCAAATTGGATTTTGAAAGGTTCATCCTCATTATTTTCTCATTGAGAATTATCTTCTGTTACATAAATAAACTTCGTTGAAGATTCGAATCTCTTCGTTAGGTATCATTTCGCAAGGATTCAATAACGAGAGGACGTCAATCTTGTAAATGAAATTTTTAAAGCTTAATACGAAATACCTTGCAAGTTACATGTTAACACCGCTTATACAAACTTTGATGCATTTATTGTAAATACAAATGTACATACATTGTACGTTTCGACTTGCTAGAATGTAATAATAATAATAGTCATAATACTATTAATAATAATAATAATAATAATAATAATAATAATAATAATAATAATAATAATAATAATAACAACAACAACAACAACAACAACAACAATAACAATAATAATAATAATAGCAATAATAATGATAAAAGAAAAGAACTTCAGTTGTGAATTTAAATATATGAAAGAAAGAATACAGAGTTCTGATTATTCGTGCGTTAAGTAAGTTGTGAGCATCGAACGATTGAACCGTATAATTGCATTAAATAATGCCAACTATACGTTCAACGTAAATCCCTACATATATTGTTACATCCGTATTATATTTTAAGAACAAAGGGACATAGTAATGTTTAGAGAGAGGAAAGTATAAATGACATCGGAGACGTTGCATATCCCTTAGTCGTCATCGATCCCACGCACGATGCATTACCGTCTCCACGTGAGTATCTAATGTGCGTACTAATACTAACGACAATAAGTGACATTGTATTTACGTTCATACATTCAAAATTTGTCGTTTGTCGAAATGTAACTACGGTGCACTTTAGATTAAATTATACACAATTAAAATAGTGTAATATATCACAGTCATTCTAATCAAAATATTTCATATGCGATAATAACGCTCGATTATTCATAATAATTTCAAATCTCTCAACATAGAGATGATTTAGAACGGTATGAAAAATTCCGCATTTTCGAATTCGGCCTTTTAACAAACATTTCCCGGTAAGATCGTTCTTATTTTTAGTTCAATGCACATCGAAGACAGGCATGACTGAGGTATTAGAAAATTACTTGGAAGTCCTGACATTATGCTAATCATGCATCTTATTATAACGTATCGTGATTTATCTTGATCGATGGACGAATGCATCGAATATTCCTTCCTTTTTCTTAAAAGGAAACGATTCTAAATAACTTTGAAAAAATCATATGACCTTTTTTTTGTTTCCGCAAGGACGCAATCGAAAATATATATATATATATATATATATATATATATATATATATATATATATATATATATATTTACATACGTAAGAAGGTTCCGCACGAAGGGACTCGCTGATCATTAATCCGTCATCCTTTTCGTTCGACTTTCATGCTTCGGTGCACCGTGCATTGATAATATTTGTCATTTTATTCTATTCCCATTCTATTCATTAAAAATGTTTCAATTGTGAAACTTCCTTGCGTTTTAATAGATAATACTTTAAAGTCTTATTTAACTGATAAATATGAAAAAAAAAGGAAAAAAAAAAGAAATAAAGAACCAAGATAGCAAATTCTTTTTACAGATATTCCTGTGCTACGTAGCATATTGGAACGTCTTGGGTGTTGGAAGTGCTACAAAGAGTACGATCAGTAAGTTATTTAATATCGTTCGAGTTAAAAAAGAAACAAAAAAAAATGAATTTTTGTCAAATGCCAATCTGAAGATAAAAAAAAAATTTTTTTTCGTTCGCCCGATGTATTTTTAGAATCTTTTTCCTTCTCATACGTAATCTGACGATTTCGTGGAATGTTGAATAATTTTTATCTCATTACGATTCCGGAACTTATTTTAGATCGTTACTTCGATCGTGCCTTAATAATTTACAAGTTATTTAAATTCTCAAATATTTATCCTTCAATAATTTATACAAAAAAAAAAGAGAAAAAAGAAAAAAAAATTTTAATCGACGATTAAAGTCCTCAAGAAAAAGGAATCCAATAGTTTCTCTAAAATCTATTCTCTTATCACAGATACCGACATTTTAACGACCTTTGCGAAGAACGTCGCTTCTGTATTGACTCCGACATTACTCGGCGAACTTTCGACCAATCGAGGCAATAGATCATTTCTCGAATTATCATCGATAACGAAGACAAATTCCGAAGAGACTCCAAGATCATTGTCAAGTTCTAAGGACAACGTTGACGAGGCCACAACGCCAGAGATATACCGAGAGAAAGGCAATCTTAAACAACCTAATCGTTTCTCAAATACGAGAAGACAGGTCGACGATTTTTACAACTCTTACGGGAGACCAAATTATCCTGAAAATTCTGGTTATCGTCAGTCTCAATTTTATAACCCTTACAACGTGCCGAATAATTATTACCAATCAATCGGCCATAATGATAGGACCGATTTACGTGGAAGTTTTAATTTAGGTCGTCCCGTTAACACCGGAAACTTTGCGAATGCTGATAATATCGAATCACCGGATCGTTTTGATTCTATCTATCGATCCCACGATCGAATCTCGAGCGATGGAGACGTTGGTAGATCGTTTAGTGGTTTAAACGGGTTTAATGGCTACTCTTCCTTCGAAGATCGTCAAAGAGGTGACGTCAGATATCATCATAGTCCATTGCCAATCGACGGACATTACTTTGGACCTTTTGGATTTGGTCCACACTTTCCTTATCATCATCCTTTAGGTTACAAATATCCCTACGGTCATTCAGGTAGACGGCCAAACCCGGATTCGAGTAATTCTGATGAAAATAGTAGTAGCAAGGAAGAGACGAAAGAAGAAAATGGTTCGGATCGTCCAAAATCTGATGATCGTCGACCATTTTATGGACATTACAAACCATTTTACGAATTTCCCCCACCGCCTTACAAATTTGGTCCAGGTTATTATCATCATAAAGATTACAACGAGAGTTCCGTCGAACATCATCATTATCACGATCCCTATTATCACAAGCATTATGATTATTACTATGACGATTTCTTTCCCGGGCCATTCCACCCGTATGGTTATGGTCCAAAACGAAAGAATGGTAACAAAAATGGTAACAAAAATGGTAATGGAGGTGGAAATTCCGAGTCAAAGGAGAACAAAGATGCGGAAACAATTTCGGCTAGTGAAAAAGCGGAGAAGACGATCGATGCTTCTAATTCGGAATATAAAATAAAAATACCAACGACTCCATTCGAAGATGGTTTGGAAAACGATAGAATCGATGATGATGATTTGGAACATATTGATCCAAATGTTTAATAAATAGATTAGTATTTGTCATTTTTATTACCAAATAAATGATGAAAGATTCAAAAATAGTGTCGTCCATAATTCGTCATCTTCTTTCAAAAGGTGTATGTGTGTATGTATAACACATACAATGTATATATATATATATATATATATATGTATTAAATAAAATTCTATTATTAAATATTACAAAACGAATATATATTTTTTCATCGATACATTTCGAATTCAATAATTTGTATGTAAATAGAAAAATAAAAGTCACTGAGAGTCACAATGATCCATCTTCTTCATTCCTATCTCATAGTTTCATATTACTCTGAGGTAATATTTTATACATGATAATAGTTATATATAAATATATATATATATATATATATATATATATATATATATATATATATATATTCCATTCGACGGCAGAAAGATGTACTTACATATTTGCTTACTTATTTGCTATTATCAGAAAATAGAGAAGTTCAACGATACTCGATACTCGATAGAGGCGCGTTAAAATCTCTCGTCTGAGACTCAATGGCAACCGTTTCTCATGGTAATGATATCCGATGTATTCCCACTATACTGGGAACTTATCCTGCGATTATACTTAACTCGACAATGTATAATACATACGGTCTACTAATTTTCCTCTTTCATGGGATTTTGCTTGCTCCCCAAGCACTATATCTATGTCGTCGATCACGACGTTGTAAGAACGTTTATGCAACGAAGTGCATACGATCATGTATCATTTTTCCTTTTTTTCTTTTTTTCTATTCCTCTCTCCGTTTTCCTTGGAAAAATAAAAAAAAAAAATAAAAAAAAAAAAAGAAACGAAACTAGTTTTTTCTTCTTTATCGAATTAAATTACAAAATACTTATTCTATGAATAATTGAGCCAAAAATGATGACGACTCGTATAAAAATAATCTGTGAAAAAAAGAAGAGGAAAGAAAAAAGGAGATAAAAAGTAACAGAAAACAAAAAAATAGGAAAGAAAAGAAATATAGCCAATAAAATCGGCCAATAAAATCGGCTAATGAAATCGACTTTGACATTTCGCTGTCAACTTGCACATTAATCGCTTGCGTCGACTTACATCACTGCGGTATTTCCACGCGTCCCTGCACTGTACGCAATATATACTATTATACTTGGCGTTATCATTGCGACTTCGGCAAATTTCTACGTTTTGTAATTGGGTGTTCCCTTCTTCTCTCCCTTTCTCTCTCTCTCTCTCTCTCTCTCTTCACATATTTTTCAATATTCTTACATAAAATTTCAACGGAGCAAACATTCGTCTTTCTTCTCTCCTTTCTGTTTCGCTTACGATACTCGTGACAGGAAGGTTTCATTTTCAACTCTCTAACACATTGATATCACTTGCGTATATCGTTGAGTGATCGCTAATTATGATGCATTAAGCAACGGTTTCGCTCGACGTATCATCTCTCTCTCTCTCTCTCTCTCTCTCTCTCTCTCTCTCTTTCTCTCTCTCTCTCTCCTTTGTATAATAAGTAGTCAAGCTATTTACGACTATTAATCAAGAATCGTCGTCGACGACATAGTCGTTGGGAAGAAATTTGGATGTCAAGGCACCCGATGTACATCGAGTTTACCTCGGCATCAACTGCACGTGTGTGACCACGCCATGCATTATTCTTTCATAACGTCGCATTGCATTCGTATAATCTTCCCTGACAATGGGCTTTGCTATTAACGTTGTCCAGAACGGACCAATACCGTAGCCGGGGAAAAAAAAATCTCGAGAACAGCACCACCGGCTTTCTTATAAAAGAGGTTTACTCGTATCCAAACTCGACAGTTTCCTTCGACAGGGTTTCTAGTCTTCTTTGGCGTTAGATCGATCCAATCGACGAAGAACAAAGAGACGAAATATGGCCTACTCAAAACTCGTAAGTAATTTATTACCTATGTATTAAAAAGAAATTTCGTAATTTACTAAAATGAAGAATATAAAAAGTAAGGAAGAAATAAATAAATAAATAAATAAATAAATAAATAAAGATCGAAAGAAAAAGAAACGAAATTTATAAGAACCCTCGAAAACGACAAATATCATTTGTAAATGATTTAATAGCAATCTAAAATCTCGTAGAATCTCATTTTTTTGTCTTTTGATAAACTTTCACTATTACGTGTGTATATATACTATTAGTTCCTTTTCTTTCCTACTTTAGTTAATAGTTTTGTTGTTGAGTCTCATCGTCGGCATGGCCGTTGCGAAACCTGGATATCTCGGCTACAGATTCGGTGGATTTGGATATCCATATGGTTATGGGTACGGCTACAAATATCCGTTCTACGGATATGGTAATGGTTACGGATTTTATGGTAAAATTTTACATTAAAAAAATAATCATTTTACATAAACCCATACACTTTCTATCGATTTTAATTTCTTTTTTTTCAGGAGGTTACCCGTACTACGGCTTCGGTCACGGTTTCGGAAATTATGGATATTATCTGTGATCGTCTTTCCAGTGACAAACTTATTTCACAAGGAAAATATCAATAAAAGAAGTAATCTCATTTCCCTCATGTTTCAAGCTACGCGAACTATATAAGCTTGTGCTTTCGAATATTTCCTTACGACTAATTTTACATTGTAACATTGTATCTCATGAATTTGTATTATGCCTTTTCAAAGATTTCTTGTATTTATATAAAAAAAAAACACACACACACACACATATATATATATATATATACATATAGGAGTATAATGAAAGAAAATAAAGAAGTACCATGTTGGTCCTATTATATAAAATATATTTATGAATTTTGGCGAAGCAAAGGATTTCAAAACCTCATTAAGTAAGATTGAGTTACGTCGCGTTAGAAAACTGATCCCAAGAGATGTAAAATTTCTAAACACGTGACAATAAATTATGACCACGTTTCTTTGCAAATTCACTTCGTTTGACGAAATTTGTTCCAACCTAGTACGAAAAGATACGATCACGAAGAACATTCCTTTTCTTGTTTTTTTTTTTTTTTTTTTTTTTTTTCATTTATTACAGATATGCGTTCGTTAGGAGGTCAATGAACTCATAAGAGTTTTCTTAATTCTCCTTGTACAATCTAATATCTATAATTTCGTAAGACAAAATTCTGAGTCTCCCGTATTACTAAAAAATATTTGAAGTACTAAGGAGAACGCGTGTACTACTTGTTATGATACGAGAATGCATCTTTGATCTCGCGACCCAAATCCATGACCTTCCTTGACCAAGTGAACGGTAGGTGAATCTTTACCCATTCTATTTCTTTTTTGTTTTCTGTTTGGTCTTAACGAACAACCAAACTTTCGTTGTGTAACGAATGACCAAAAAAAGAAAACCAAATGAGATAAAGAGAAGCATCTGAAAAGGTAGACCAGTTCAAGGAAAACCAAGCATGATCGTTTAATAAAATACATACACATACATAAAAACGTACGTATACGTATTTACGTACTATAAAATAATCACGAGCATATAATTTATCCCATTACAAATGTGATCGAACATTTTCACTTTCTAAAGGAGTTTCTTTACGAAAATTGCAGCATCGTGTATGAGCTGAAATATCAAGCGCATCATCCATCATACAGTATCGTCCTTTATGAACAGAATATGAGGAAAAAAGACTACAAGTTTTTTGATCGTTAATTAATGTTAAACATAGGATTACAATTGTACAACACGCTATCACATATATTATTTAAATAATATATTAGTACTAATCGGTGTCATTGATTAAGAAAGATATCATTTCTCCTGGAACAAGTTACGATTTATTCGTACAATTCGATTACTTCATTTCTATGATAGAAATTAATTGAATCTAATTGATATATTTTCTATTGTTGGTGAGTAAAAAAAAAAAAAAAAAGGACGAAAAAGAATTCTTGATAAATTCTGCTCTCATTCGTATACTACTAATGACGAAACGCTTGCGTTTCCTACGAGGAATGCATCGTGTAATAATTTGCATAATTTAATTCTATCTAATTTATCACTACTTTGTTCACACATTTCCATTATTTGAATGACAGCATGGACCAACGTTATAATTACGTCGGCATGGAATAATTCGAGTTGTAAGAAACAATGATATGACGGGAGAGAAGAAATTAGAGTACACGTATTACTTTCATGGAATAGATCGTGCGTGTCTTCTCCTCGAAGGATCGTCCTTTGTGCGTATATTTTCTCTCATTCTCTCTCTCTCTCTTTCTCGCTCGCTCACTCGCAGGCTCTTTCTTTCCTTGTACTCGAATAAGAAAACTAAAAAAAATAGAGAGAGAGAGAGAGAGAGAGAAAGAAAGAAAAAGACATAAGAGTAAGAGCGACGATATAAAATATTCGTCAAGTTTCGTAATCGACTCACACTTACGTAATAATTATGGAAAAGAGAGTTCCAATAAGAGTGTCCGTATCTTCTCGAAGAGTAGTCGCTGAGGTCGATTGTAACTTTTCAGGTCAACGAGCGTTCCAGCATTTACCTCGCGTTCATACATTTATCGTAACAATTTTTTCATAAATCAAACTCATAGAATAAATTTGTATTAACGCCAATCATCTCTCACCCTTAAGTTTAAGTTAAAAAAAAAAAAAAAAACACCTAAGATTTAATCGATAATTTCGATCGTTAGTCAGTTTCGTAATGCCTAAAGGAACATTCATTAGATTATTCGTTAAATATCTCCTACATCTCGTTAATACTTCATTTCATATAAATTTGTTTGCTAGTTATCCTAATCCAATCGCATTTTCTTAACAAGTTCACCTTGGCTCGAACATCATCTTCCTTTTCTACGTCGAATCGAATCTAATTCATCCTGAAGGTCATCTTTCCCAAAAGTATCTTCAAGGATTCTAGGAACAGTTCAAACGAAAAATTCTTTACCAATCAATCTTGACCTTCGAAATAATTTCTTTTATTTAACTTCAAAATAATCACATAAAGATCACGACAACTTGAAGAAGGAGAGAGAGAGAGAGAGAGAGAGAAAAATACGTTGAATTCCTTTGATTAAAAGATCGCTTAAAGTAATTTGTTGTTTTTTTTTTATCGTTTTCATGGTTCTCTCTTCTTTTTTTTTTTTTTTTTTTTTTTAGTTTTCGACTTCGTACGCATAATAATGTTCTGTTTTTTCGTAAGAATAACATCAGTACTCTCGAGAATTTGTACGATTCGAATAGCGAATGTCTTAATGATAGATGAACGAGCGAGTTCGTTGAAAGAACATAGTGATTTCGAAAATGTTTCCGTTTTGCGTAAATACGTGCTCTCCCACGTTGAAAACGCCTACTCTAGTAGTGTGAATTCGTGATAATCATCGCATAGTGAATTAAAGATCTCTATACTGAACGTAATGAAGCACTGGGAGACGAAATCTTTCTTTATCCGATGTACGTTTCATAGAATATAAGCGAGGGAAACATAAATAAGACGTATCCTGATGAGAGAGAAAGGTACTTACTTACATACTGCCATAACATTTCCGTAACACCATCTATAGTTGTAGTTATTTATTTTGAAACTTCTCCTTTTATTCATTCTCTTTTATTTGTACTATATACAGTCGAGAGAGAAAAATTGTTACGTCGTATCGTTCGACGTACCCTATCATCGTTTAACACGAAGTCTTTACTAAAAGATTTATATCAGAGTAATTAAAGACCAAGGGTCAAACAGAAATCGCAATTATGACCTTATATATATATATATATATATATATATATATATATATATATATATATATATTATACTTATACATACACACACATAAACACATATTTGCGTTTGCAGGTACTAACATAGATAAACACGGCATCGTAAATCCCTTCATTCACGCGAAAAGTGAATAGACATGAGAGAGAAAGTTCAGATCTACGAGAGAAGAAGGATTTCATTCATGGATAATTGCCACTAAGACTACGTTGGCCTTGAGAATTCAGGAATAAATTAATCTATTTTGATCGAGGTCCGCGTGTCCGGTAATAGAAGGTCGTACAAAACATGAAATCGACCTTTATGTGTTGTTTGTACGATCAATGAGAAAGAGAAGGATCGAATATATTCGACGAGATTTTTATCTCGTGTCGAATAGATCCGATCAATTTTTATATGTACAATCTTAATCTATATAGATTGTTTTCCCTCTTATTAAGGAAAACGATTATTTACTGTCATTTTTCTCTCGATGTTATTATACGAAAATATAACATATTATCATGTAATGTACAGATATAATATTTTATAAACAAATAAAATACAGTAGTCCGTAATTTTCATCTTTTATAATATGCAATAAACGCAAACGTAAGGTGTATTAAATGTTCTTTCGATGGATCGTTACCTCGATATTACGTATATCGAGAAAATATCATCTCTTCGGTGAACGTTAATTAAATTACATAGTCTACTAATAATTATCCTTTTGCCGTTCCATTTAGCACGATTAAAACAACGAACAAACGACGAAGATACATTTAAAAAATGTCTTCGATCACTGATGAAGAAACTAACGAACGTTGCCGGTGGAGAAAATAAAAAAAAAAAAAGAGAGAGAAAAAAAAGGAACGAAGAAAAATCACTCTTCCTTGTTACGTCGAATACATGCTAAACGAAATAAAAGATACATGAGAAAAGATAAGTTCAATGAACTTGTACGAAGCTCTCGTTGATCCGTTCAACCATCAAACACATCGTTTTATCCTTACTCGACAGTCACCTCTACTTCTTGCGAATAGTTTAATCTAAATACATACTCGTTCTACCCTCCCCCTTGACGATATTTCCAAATTGTTTAATCGAAATTAATTAATTGAAAAAAGTTCGACGATCGAGCGACTTGCAAACTAGATATCCAACCGCGAATATCCTTCAATTCTTAATTAATCGTTTAGTTTTAATTGAAAAATCGCACGTACGATCAATTCGCGAAAAAGATAAATGCTATGATAACCGGCGTCTATAGAGATTGCACAGTCAAGTACAGGGACTCTGCTATTATACCGTTCCGCCAAATCATTCATTCCTTCACATCATCTTCTTCGTCTCCTTCTTTTTCGCACGGTTAACAATGAGCAACCGTCGTTATCCAAGAAGCATTTTCAGTCAAGATACACATTGTAATTACAATGCAGTAGTCGCGACAAGTATCATCGTACTCGAATAACTAGTAATGCATTTAAAAGCCTTCTTGATTCGCGCAATTAAATTGCGTTTTACTAATATGTAATATAATTAACGAGTAAATGTAAGCCATCATTAGTTATTACGATATTAAGTCAAAAGCCGGTTTCCCCCGGATGTATGTGACGACGACAAATCCTGGTCCTATTTTCAGAAATGATTTAATAAAAAGAAAGAAAGAAAGAAAGAAAGAAAGAAAGAAAGAAAAAAATAAGTAAAAAAATAAAATAAGAAACATTCGGTTTACATTTTTTTATTTTCTTATTTTTTTATTTTTTTTTTTTTTTTTTTTACGACTGCGAACGAATACATATCTCATTTTCAAAAATTTCCATGAAGAAGCATGGATGTCCGATAAAAAGCATTTATCCTTGAATCCTCCGAAACGATGGATGGATCGCGAGATTCCTTATGTCGGCGCACACAACTCGATGGACCTTTTCAAGAGAACTTGGCTCGCATCGTCCTTCTTTCCTTCTCTTCTCCCGAAGCGAACTCTCACTTTCTCTCTCTCTCTCTCTCCCTCTCTCTCTCTCTCGATCCTTCTTGTTATCTTGTATGCTATTGGCTCCCCCATACTCACTTGAATAGTCTCTCTCTCTCTCTCTCTCTCTCTCTCTCTCTCTCTCTCTCTCTCTCTCTCTCTCTGTATCTCTCCTACTCGAGCGCGACACGAAAGAAGAAGAATTACAGCATCCTCTCGGACACATCGGATCGCAATAATCGCATGGACCGAACGTTTCTCCTCAACCCTATGCCCCCCTCCCCCACCCTCACCACCACCACCACCAACTCAATCAGGTGAATCCTATAAATGCTCTCAACGTTTGCTCGGGACGAAGAAGTCAGAACTCTATCTGGGGACGCCGAAGCTCCCGCGAGACATGTGTTCGTTTTGACTCGCCCCCCCCCCCCCCGCTTCGCTCGGTTGATCGTGTTTAACGAGAGCACATTCGTAGAATTAGTGAAATGGTAAGTAATCGAGAAGTTTTGTGTATTAGTGACCACGTACGGTTGTAAGAGTGACCGGAGATACCATCCTCGAGGTTTGTGTAATGGTACTGAAACGTGTTCGAAAGAGATCGATAGTGTGGGACTGTGGACAACTCTTTCTTTTTTGTTATCTTTTATTTTCTTTTTTTTTCTTTTTTTTTTTTTTTTTTTATTTCCTTTACCCATTTTCTGGTGGAAAAATTGTTGAGATTAGATCGTTCGGAACGACGTGAAAATCTCGTGTGAGAATTAATATTATCACGGGTGGAAAAGCTGCGTTAATACTGTTACTCGTTCTAAAAGAAATTTTCTCGGATTTTTAAGGATTGAAAAATAATTACTTCGAAATAACAATTTAGATGAGAAAATGTGTCCTCTTCGATCTACCAAACAAACACCTGCTCGATCGCAATCATCGATATATATATATATATATATATATATATATATATATATATATATTCGTTTTCTTATTGTCATCGTTTATCCCTTCTGAGAAAGGATTTTTTCTCCGATTCTTTATGCCAAGAAGAAAAAAGAAAGGAAAAAAAAAAATGAAAGAAGAAACTTTCGTCGTTTCGCACTTTCATTCGCTTGTAAAATAATATTTCCGATGGTGAGCTTAGCGGTTGGTATTTGCACGTAGCACGGCCGTGCTCACAACCTCTTAGGAATTAATAGCAAGACTCGAACGGCAGCCAGCTGTTGGCGCGTAAATGTCATAGGTTATCATTGTTTCCTAACTCGCGATAGATCTGATGGAATTCTTTTCTTCTTATTATTTTTTCTCTCTTCTTCTTTTTTTTCGTCTTTACGAGGACATAAACAAAAGAACTTACCTAATATGGTATAGAATGCGTCGGGTCGAGCTACTCGAAGTTTATTTCTCAAACATGATTCAAAGATCGAGAGACGTCCTTTAAAATTCGCGCGAAAATATCATTTCCATTATCGTTGTGTATATGTACGTGCGTACCTATGTATGTATGTACGTGTGTGTGTGTGTGTGTGTGTGTGTGTGTGTGTGTGTGTGTGTGTGTGCATGCGTGCGCACGTTTTTCATCTTCCATATTCCAACGAAGACGTTTACTCTCGACCATACTTTCTTCGTTCTCCCTTTCAATCATGCGACATTAGGAAACATTATAAAAACATTTCTAATCGTCTTATCTCCGTCATAGAAACTCTCGCACATTCATCTTCTTTTCTTTTTCTTTTACGTAATTTCGTGGAACAAGAGAGAGAGAGAGAGAAAGAGAGGGAGAGAGAGAGAGAGAGAGAGAGAGAGAACAACGTCCGTAGAATTTGTTGAATCCTCCAAAGTTTTCCACATGTTTTCCAAACAAAACATACTCGTTAACGTTAAAGACGGCTTCCCACGCAAATTTTTGTGAATGCAATCTCGAGAAAGAAAACAATCCATCACGCAACAAATCATCTGATTTAATCCAACGTCCGTTCATTTTCGGACTAGCGCAATAGAGAAATTTCTAAACGGCTAAAGGTCAATTTTGTACGTTCCGAATAAAAGACGCTATCGAATCGGTCGACTCGTGCGTTATTAGAAGTCGTGAGGATCCGTGACGTAACGTGACATTCTAGTCGATCTTAAATATCTTAAGATAGTCTCCGCCTAAATCGTTTCCTATTACTTTTTCCATTTAAAATAGATATAATAATTATTTGGAAAAAAAATTGTTTACGAATATATAATATACTTTTTATATTCAAACAATTGCAAGAACACGATTGCTATCGTCTCGTTAGCATAAATCATATTTGGATTTGATCGTTGAATAAACTGGTTATTCGTATCGTGTGTTGAACTCATGAGAATTTAATTAAATCGTGGCTCGTTAGGTTTAAAGCCAAATATTTAGAATGCATCGATATTTAACGAACTTATCGAGCGATAGTTTAACTACGTGATTCGTCGATTCATGTGGGGGTGAAAGATCAGGCCAACTCTATTCTCGATTCTCTTTCGTTTATACAACATTTATGCAAAATTGTATAAACGGCATAGTATTTTCATTTGAAGAATACTCGTCTCTACTTCGATTCGAATAAAAACTCGAGAACGTTGATAATCGTTTAATTTTCCGATCAATTTTTTCATCGAAAAATATATTTATTAATAGAATTTGAAATAGAAATAAAAATTGTAATAAGATTGCCGTCGAAATTTCAACGTATTTACGTTAACAAACAATCATACGTCTCAATAATTTCAGATTCTTTTTGTGTGTCTTTAGAGTATCGATGTATAGATACACACACACACACACACACGCGCACGCACAAAACACATATAATAAAGGCAGAATGATGGATCGCCCCTCCGTATCGATTGTATAAGAGAAAACGTTCGTCGTGGGAGTCAGAAATGTAATTTGACTTGTCCATCTCTTAACTGTTTCTTTTATTTTATTTTTCTTTTCTTTTCTCTTTCTCTTTTTCTTTTTCTTTTGACTTTTCTTTCTTTCTTTCTTTCTTTCTTTCTTTCTCCCTTTCTTATTCCTCTCAACTCAAGGATCGCGCTTATATTCGCGAAACGATTTATTACCGACGACTAATCCGTCGTAGCTGACATTTATTACGAATGATTAACAAAGAGCAGGTATGACCGTAAAATCCATGATTAAACGTTTGTATTGAAGTTTGGTGCGAGATGAAGCGAGTTGATGGAATTTTTTTATCCTCCATTTTTCTTTTCTTCTGTTTTTTTCTTTCCCCTTAAATTCTTTATATACCTAGTATTGTTCACAGAATTTAATTATTCACAATATCATTGTAACTTACTACATACCTATTTATTATTGTACGTTTGATGAATTCAAAGACAAATCATACGAATGGTATTTTTCAAATGCGAACGAGAGTTAAGTAAACGAAGGTCAATGACAATTCGTCGTTCGTTTAACGATTATTACGACGTTAAAGAACTTTCAATTTGTCTGTGGTTACGTCTTATAACCACCTACTCGTTACCTCGTACTACAAGCAACTATCATCACCTAAGTTTATTACCTTTAGTAGTACTACAGCCGTTTCGGAGGATTCATCTTGTAGTACTATTCTACACGCGCCTACGTGTTTCCTTTTATCTTTGAATTGACGCAAGCCGCACGATACGGGAACACTCCTCGGGAAAAAAAAAAATATTTGTTCTCGAGTAAAATCGTATACGAATTACTTTGAGAAAGGATGAAGATAAAGAAAGAGAAAGAAAAGATAAAGATAAAAATAAAAATAAATAAATACAAAAGAAGACATTGAAGAAAAAAAAGAGAGGTATTTGGATTGTGTAATCGAGAGAAGCCAAATTGGTCAGTAAATTTCGAGATGACCCGCGGCCTTTCGTAAGAATGATAAATACCTTGTCGTTCTTCTTTTCTGTCTCGGTTTTTTTTTTTTTTCATCATCTTCTTCTTCTCCGTCTTGTTCTTTTTCTTTTTCTTCTTCTTCTGATTTTTTATTATTTTTTTCTTTTTTATTTTTCTTCCTACGTACTCCTTCCTCGGTTACTTCAGTGATCGGCCGACTTAACTTTCGATTTCGTCATAATTGGAACCTTTGCCTTGTGGCGATACGATGGCACGAGTTCATTTTATTTTGTTTATTTCATTTGTATTTTTATATTTTCTTCAACCTGTTTTCCTTTTTCTTTCTTTCTTTCTTTCTTATTAAGAACAGTTAGGAATTCCAGAAAAGCATCTTCATTCTTAAGCAATAAATTTATAACGCAGGTGTATTCGATTTGTGATAATAAAGAGGGAAGAGAGAAAAAAAAAATTAAAGAGATTCTATAAATACATAGAAGAAGTCATTAAACGATGCTTCGATACTTTACTTTTTTATTAAGAGTGAAAGTAGAAATCTAACGTTCAATTATCTTCTATATTAGCGCGAGCGTGCAACGTCCTTGTCGTATAATAACATCGAGATAAAAACGGAGAATAGATTTTCCCATTTGCATGTTCCATGAAACAAGGCGGATCTTTGTTATGTTAAACGCGAATGTCTTAACTATCTACGATAATTGTATGTATGACCGAATATTTTCTTTTTGATTTTTTCTAGAATTTAACGATAACTGTTAACGAGTGAAAGAGATAAAGAGTAATCACATGGCGTTGAAACATATTCCGACATTCTTTTCTGGAATGAATTCAAACATTCGCCACGTGAACTTTCTCCGTCGTACAAAAAGTCGAGAATAATATATATATATATAAAGAAAAATAAAGTTTTTCTTTCAATTTCTTTTTTTTTTTTCCTTTTCTTTTTTCTCGAAAACATCAAAGATACGAAGAACAAATCTGATAAGATACGTAGAAAGTTTCGACGATTCGATTTGTTAATCATAGAAATCGTATCTCGTGCATATCTCAATAGGCGGATTCTAACGCATTTCACAATATAACTATCTTCGTCCCTCTTCATTTTTCAAATATATAATAACTTGTATTATCGCGTATAGAGCAGCAAATAATTAGAAAGTGCAAGTAAGAACGGAGACGCTTAGTCCGCGCCTGTTCATCTCGTCATCTCTACGCTTTATTAGTACCAAAGTCGTAATGCGTAACTGCAACACGCGTTTACATTATGCAAGAAACTATTTTAGCTTGTATCTCGTGTATTCCATTCCAACAGATCTTTCGACAGTGAAAGAAGGCGCCGTATCCAGCTCCATTGATTTACGATATGAGAATATTATTCTCCATGAAAGTTGTAAATTAAACGAAATCGATCTGTCGACCTTCCAATGATATTTTTATATAGCGACTCTTGCATAATAAAAAATTAAATTTAAAAAAGAAAAAATAAATATCGTACGACCCAATCAAGAGCTTAAGCAATTTTCATCGCTTATCTTACGTTTTTACGTGTCCGACAAAAATTTATTAAACTAAACCGAATGGCATATCTTTATGAATATAAAACGTGTTCCGTTTTACGGCCGGCTGTGTTCTCAAAGATTACATCACGAACGATGTACGACTTCTTCGAAGCTACTCATCGACTTGCGTCTTATAACACGCTGGATATGGATTGCGTCTGCTTCTTCGTGCAATGATGCAAGAAAGTTTGCATATCCCATAAGCGATGAAGCCCTGGAGTAGATATCTTATAAAAGCCGTCATATTGGTTCCTCATTATCTCATGAAACATCTCGTCGCTTTCTCCGATTGTAAATAAATCGGTCAAGTACGTAACGAACGATTGAATTTTTTGATCTAATTCAAAAAAAAAAAAAAAGAGAAGAAGAAGGAAAAGGAAGAAAAGATGAAATTCTTCATTGGTAAGGAAATTTTTGAATTAATTAAGAATATAGGAAATGAATGGGATCGTATTGTTTGCGTTTCTAAAATATCTGAATTATGAATATTCATGGGAAGTACATTAAATAGCTATGCAAGGAGAGACGAGTGCAACCTTGCTATAATGTGTATCGCGTGTTTCACAGACCGTGGAGATCCACGCCGACACTTTTACAACACTGTGAAAAACCTTTCGCACATTGCTAACGAACACCGATACTAAAGAATATTCTCTCCTACAAGCATGCGATCCTTCCATATAAATTATACAACCTAAAGGTCACTGGACGTTTCTTCGGGTTGGAATCCGTCATTCTTCGCTTCGTGTCTGTAGGATATCAAATAAGAATGAGATAAAATTTGGCAATCTATTAATCTATATGGGATAGTATGATTCTAATCAATTAAAATTCAATGACATCATCGATAATTTTAGGGCGTAAAAATGTGAAAATTATTTCCAATTCCGTGTAAGAATTTATTTACATACTATTTTTTTAGCACCTTGTTAATCAAAATTACCAGTTTGTAAAAAGCAATTAGCTAATACATCCATAGGAATGACCACCAATAGCTATCTCTAGTAGTTTAGCGTGTCACTAATCAATAAAAGCATACATCGAACGGTGTGTTTCATGCCAACAAACCTTTCACGATCATCACCGGATCGCACGATGTCGTTATATAAGTTCCTTGTGGGTGGGGCATGGGATTATCCCACGCAGATGACGTTCTCAGTATTGCGATCTGTTAAGTAAAACAAGTTCGGTTAATATAAATCCTATTTCAGTGTCGTTTCTCTTTTTTTTTTTGTCCACAGTGGAAGCTGCTGTGGACTGCCACCCTCGTGGCGGTACTCTCCACGTGCAATGCAAAGCATATTGAAAGGGATAAACGAGCGATAGAGAATTATCCAATACCCCAAAGAGCATTCGATGGATATTACTACCAGCCACCGAGCAATCCTTTCACTTTACCTCCTCCTGTGTGAGTAAATCAAATAAAAAAGAAATCATTACTTAAAACTTATCTAAATTTTTAGTAAACGCACGAAGTGACAAGATAAACATGACAGTGGACATTTTTATTCATAAAACTTTTCATTTAAACAGAACTACTACTACAACGAAAAAGCCGCAAGAGGTGACAACACCACCATACTTGTCAACATTTCCACCTAAACCAAGAGTGACAACCAAAACACCGCCAGTTCCTCCAACGTTACCTCCGAGGACAGTACCACCATACTCGTATCCAACTCCGGATGAACGATTACCTTTTCCATCTACACCGAAGGTGACAACCAATCCACCAATTAATCCAACGACATCCCATCCAGGGTATCCGAAATCAACACCAACGATCCCTTTCCCACTACCACCAAAAACACCGAGTCCAACATATCAACCCTCACAGACAACTAGACCACCATATCAACCCCCACAAACAACTAAACCACCATATCAACCCTCACAGACAACTAGACCACCGTATCAACCCCCACAAACAACTAGACCACCATATCAACCCTCGAAGACACCACCTAGACCTACATATCGACCCACACAGACAGCATCCATACCAACATATCAACCTCCACGGACACCAACCAAACCACCATTCGAAACAACATCCCATCCAGGATATTCTAAATCGACGCCAAAGATACCTTTCCCGTTGCCAACCAAAACACCGATACCACCTTATTATCCGCCACCAGAAAAACCTTCTACGAGACAACCTCCGCAGCCTCCATCTAAACCGACTTATATCCCTCCAACAACCCAGACGTCTGTTAGACCACCTCCATATCAACCACCAACCCAGCCATCTAATAGACCACCTCCATATCAACCACCAACCCCGCCGTCTATTAGACCACCTCCATATCAACCACCAACCCAACCGTCTATTAGACCACCTCCATACCAACCACCAACGCAGCCGTCTATTAGACCACCTCCATACCAACCACCAACGCAGCCGTCTACTACTAAACCACCTCCATATCAACCACCAACACGGCCATCCTATTTACCTCCAACAACACAACCTCCTAGACCACCAACATATCAACCATCAACGTTGCCTCCTACAAGACTACCAACAACGTTGCCTCCTACAAGACGACCTCCACCGCAGCCTCCTACTAAGCCGACCTATTTACCTCCACCAACACCACCAACTAGATTACCTCCACCAACACCACCTACTAGATTACCTCCACCAACACCGCCTACTAGATTACCTCCACCAACACCACCTACTAGATTACCTCCACCAACCCCACCTACTAGATTACCTCCACCAACACCACCTACTAGATTACCTCCACCAACACCACCTACTAGATCACCTCCAACGGAGCCTCATACTAAGCCAACCTATTTACCTCCACCAACACCACCTACTAGATTACCTCCACCAACACCACCTACTAGATTACCTCCACCAACACCACCTACTAGATTACCTCCACCAACCCCACCTACTAGATTACCTCCACCAACACCACCTACTAGATCACCTCCAACGGAGCCTCATACTAAGCCAACCTATTTACCTCCACCAACCCCACCTACTAGATTACCTCCACCAACACCACCTACTAGATTACCTCCACCAACCCCACCTACTAGATTACCTCCACCAACACCACCTACTAGATTACCACCACCAACACCACCTACTAGATTACCTCCACCAACACCACCTACTAGATCACCTCCAACGCAGCCTCCTACTAAGCCAACCTATTTACCTCCGCCAACACCACCTACTAGATTACCTCCACCAACACCACCTACTAGATTACCTCCACCAACACCACCTACTAGATTACCTCCGCCAACACCACCTACTAGATCACCTCCACCAACACCACCTACTAGACCACCTCCACCTCCAACAACGAGAACTACTTACAAACCACCGACCTATCTTCCACCAGAAACTACCACCAAACGCCCAACCACAACTACTCAATATACAACAAAAATTACAACAAAGCCGACAATTACGACTTTTTCTACTACCAGAACAACCCCTTACATACGTAGCACACAATCCTCATCCTATACTCCACCGACAGTATCTACAAGACCAACAACAACTCATATCTTTGAAACAACAACACCTTACGTTTCACCCAATACAACGCCAAGACCAATAACAACGCCAACGACGAGGCCAACTTATCTTCCACCAGTGACAACGAAGACCACTGAGTATGTATCTCGCACGACACCTGAGTATGTTCCATCTACGCCATCGAAGCCTACTTATATTCCGCCTAATACGACCGTGACGCCAACTCCGTCCATTCCAACGAAGAGCACGACGCATGGCATTAGGCCTCCTCCTTATCTGCCACCAACAACACCAAGGCCGACTTATGTTACTAAAACTCCACCTCCTTATCCTACACCGATTTACAGCATAACGCCTAGCACAACAACGTACAAAACCCCAACGGGAAGTCCAGGACCTACTCCTACCCTACCACCGGTGACCTATAGAACAACAGGTTACTATTATCCGATTCCAGATATCCCCTTCTATTCTCGTAAGCGATGATCAAAATTGAAATTCGTTTGCGATTTAGTCTGAACTAAATGCGACGAACTAAAGAAATTTGTCTGTAATTTTTTGATTTGCTTTCCTTTTATTTTTATACATTTGTAAGTAACACGAAATTACATGTTAATTGCCGTTAATTTAAGAAATCGCGCAGTCAGCGAAGTTCCTTCTTCGCGTAAAATAAATTTATAGGAATATTGTCGAGTTACCATCCTTATCACATGTTAGAATTTAGAAGAAATTTAAGCAGTATATAGAGCGTAATGATTTGTAAAAAGCTAATAAATGTTTTTCTTTCTTTTTCTTTTTTGTTCAAAAAAAAGAAATAATAATAATAATATCCTCGAATTATTTGTTTAAAATCGTAACACGCGATATAAATACATCGTACTTTTGCTAAGGTAAGTAGCCCATAAAAAGTACTTGTCTCCTCCTACCATAACGAGCCTCCCCCACGAACAAAGAAAATTTCTATTTACATGATAGGATCACGAGTGAAAACTCCGTGGCAAAGAACAGACTCTTGTTAGTAGCATAGAAAGCATCGGAAGAATAGCATCTCGTGTTTCAAAAAAGAAATCAGTTATTCGAGGTTTTAGTCTGAAAGAATACCGAACTTAGAAAGACTTTATAAAGAATTTGATTCGCGTAACGTACGTATAGATAAATGTATATAAAATGAATATTAGACAACGTTTAGTCCCTAATTTATTCGATTATGGTAGCAATTATCGATGAATAATAAGAATGGACGCCGATAAATCTAATTCACGGAAACAAATGCTACATCCTGGACGAAGAAGTGCTATAAGTATATCCGAACTTGGACTTTATTTCGATCGTAGCGATCGATATCGCAGAAATCGATACAATTCGATCGTGAGGAAATTTGTCATTGGAATAATGGTGCTTATAACGGTGATACTGGTAAGAAATCATCTTCATCATCATCATCGTAATCATCAACATCATCATCATTATCATCATCATCATTATATTATTGTTATTATTATTATTTATTGTTATTATTATTATTATTATTATTATTATTATTATTATTATTATTATTATTATTATTATTATTATTATTATTATCATTATTATAACCATCGTCATCTCTGTGTCGTTAACGATATAAATTGAATTGAAAAAAAAAAAAGATTATTTGAAAATATAGACAAGAATAATGAAATATCATCTAACGAGATATTGTTGCCTAAAAACAATGCTACTTGATTTAGTGAACGTTAAACTTCGTTTTTCTCTTGTATAATACGTGAAGATCGATATCAGTCTTTTTACGATGAGAAAATAGATGCTTATCTATGCATATGTCATGAATCATAGTCCTACGTTGAATGTCCTCGTTAACTGTTAATCATTATAATCGACGGATAATAACATCTCGTTTATATTTGTTCCATGATTAAGATTATCTCGAATCCCTTCTAATGCGACATCGAATACTCTCGGAAATAATTTTATCATATATTATACAATAAAAAATATTTCTGAACTTAAGTAGCTCGCAAGAGTCATTTCAAAGTTATTCGTATAAGTTAAATGTATTTAATGTGTGTTTCACAACGCTTGATTAGAAAAGGGAAAGAAAAAAAGAAAGAAAACAAAAAACAAAACGAATAACAAAAATCAAACAATGAAGGTACAATATAACATATTTCTCGAACGTTTTCTCCGATGATTAATGCGAGAGGCACAATAGAGACATGAACTATTAAAATTTCACCGTAGATCCAGAGAGTAGCACCTTCTATGCATGGCGAGCCAAGCGTCAAAGAGATTTCTGCGTCCTTCACATATGGGCCGTCCGTTGTAATTTTCATGCGGATTTATGTCGGACTTTAACACGCGAGAGATTGAAATAGGGTTAATCAGAAGAATATTTAATTAATTTAATCATTGTACTCGTTCGCTACATTTCTATTGCTAATAATAATTATAACGCCAACGTAGAAAAATGTTATCGCACGAATTCATCGAATTAACTATGACCGTTCATCTTTCGAATCTCAGTTAATTTCACTTGTAGACATTAGAAAATTTCTTTCTTGTTAGATCAATTCAACGAAAGGGCAGAAATAATTTTTCTTCGATTCTCGAAACGAAAGGGAAAGGATAATCGGTACGAAGAGGAGAAAGTAACGGATTCGTTGTTTTGAGAGATGGACGGATAAATAAAAAAGGAAAAAAAAGAAAAAGAGAGAGAGAGAGAGAGAAAAGAGAAAAGGAAAAAGATAGAAAAGAAACGTACAATTAATATATATTCTCGAGATGCTCGAAGGAATATATTACATGGCCGATGCTTCGAACAATGCGGAAGTTATGACAATATATACAACTTTTCTCTGTCGAATATTCCAACATTGACAAGTCCTTTTTCTAATTGTCCAAGATTTATCATCCTTGGCTAACGTTACGACGTTCCAATTATTTTTCATTTTCTTCTTCGATTATATAAAATTTTCGTTCTTCTATTTGCTTTTAACATCGACAAAAATATTCTATTCTACGAACGATCATACTTTTACTCTTATTATTACGCTGCAACCTTTATGGATTCTCTGGATTAATGTAAAAATTATTTTCCTTTCTCTATTTCTTTCTCTTTTAACATTAACACGTGAACTTTTCAATAGGTGGCGGTATTCCTATACGATTTTACTTCCGCGACATCGTCTAATAAGATAAATCAAGAAACAAAACAC
Source organism: Dolichovespula sylvestris (assembly GCA_918808275.2). Taxonomy (NCBI): domain Eukaryota; kingdom Metazoa; phylum Arthropoda; class Insecta; order Hymenoptera; family Vespidae; genus Dolichovespula; species Dolichovespula sylvestris. Next base: position 6,219,786 of record OU964963.1, on the reverse strand, counting down.
ATATATGTACTTCAAAATGCATTGAGAAAAGGACCGAATGTTTCGAAAAAGACAATCGATTCTAAAACGTCTTTTGAGACGACGGTAAATCCGATAGAAGATCGTTCCTACGACGATAAGATAGAAGAAAAATTAATACATCAAAACGAGACATCCGATCAAATTACCGACGAAGCTTCTGTGGAACAATTGTTCGAAGCAGAATCGAGATCACAAAATCCGAGTAATTTCAAACTACGAAAGAGATTGTTGAAATCTATCGACGATTTTAACGACGAGGAAGATGGTCCAGAGAATAAACAGTTGTTCGACAATCATGCAACGTTTTATAGGGTAAAACAAAGGTAATACAATGTTTCTTCAATATGTATAGTAAAATTAACTATATATAATTACTTTTTAAAAAATTGTTCATTAATATCTCTAATAGATACAAACATCCAGATTCGGAGGAAGAAGATAATTTGAAGGATAGAAGACCAACGCCATTTCATTGGGAATACAGAACCCCACATCCTAGTTCGTTCAAACGTACGAAATTTCCCCAATTAACGCAGTACCGATATCCCCACGCATCGAGAAACATACAAGATATTATAAAGTATCTAACTAATGATGCAGAAATGCCTAGCCGAGGTATCAAATTCACCGGGGTTTACGTAAATCCTAAAAAATACGATGTTTATCCAGAAATGGCTGATGCTACTTCAAACGCTGATAGATCCGAAGAGATCGATGATACTTATTACCCAATGAATTACAACGCAGATCCATTTTATCAGTATAAACCTAAACACCCATCCGACGTTAATCTTTTAGCTACTTCTAACGTCAGGTAATAAATTATCGAATAATTGCATTCTGATATCGAATGTTCTTTTGTTTTTCTTTTCTTTTTTTCTTTTTTAAGAAAAATCTAACTATCATTCTTTAGATTTTCACCAGCCGGTATCAATAGATACAATCCGTACTATGATCCATATTTTTTACGCCCAACTTTTAACAAACCATCACCGACCGAGGAATCGCAGTTGCAAAATTCATACGTATCTAGCTCTTATCAAAAGAGAAAAAAACCGCAGCCGTTCAGCGTGATGTTGGATATATATCCGATCACCGATATAGTAGAACAGAATAAAAAAAATGGGATACCAAAGCCGCAGATACCTTTGGAGGATTACGAGACTAGAAGACCGATTCAATTTAACAGAAATCCGAAATTTTATTCGTCCAACCCTCAACCTATTCCTATAGTGGCTGTACCTAATCAGCAGGCATTAACAGACGAAGAAGAGAGACAACAAATGATATTTCACTTGAATCTTTATCCCAGACGAAAAAATAAACTCAGTAGGTAAGGATGAAGTGTTATTTTTTTCTTTTTCTTCTTCTTTTTTTTTTTTCTTTAGCTAATTAACACAATGGATTTAAATTGGCCCTTTTCGAAAATAATATAAATCGTTATGATAGTTATTATCATAGAAATGGTATCCTCTAATAATCAAACTTTCAAGTTAGATTCAGAATCGTGAGTGCGTTATTGCATAAACGGTATTCAGTTGCTTTCTCAAATCCGTTCCTATGAAGTCGATTAATGAATCGGCGTTCTAACCCACGTCGCGCATCAGTAACAACCAAATGAAATCATTGTAAACGACGTGTAATACGCATTAACGTTTCGACTCTTCTTTGAAACGGTTATAAATTCGACTGACTTTCACTGACAATGTCTATCTACACTTGATACTTTACTCACGAAGATAGACGCTGATTCTTCGATTCTTTTAAATCTAAAGACGTCACTCGTTGTGAGTGTCGTCGTGAACACCGCCTCGGGCTCGTCGAGAACTTATCTCACGAAATGCCACGGTCTGAATTCGAGACCCGTCGTATTGGTGAACTCGAGGTCATTGAAAATTCTCCGTTAAGGACAAACATAATATTTCATTATATTGTATTAAGATATGAAAGAAACCATATAATATATTTTCAAACGGACTTTTCAGGCATGAACTGATCCATAGATCGGAGATCATGGAACCCGAAGAACGTGAACAAATCATCGAAAAGATAATGACTCCGTTGGAATCAATCGCTAAACATATTACCGATCATTCGTCCATTGAAAATTCTAAACAAGATGAGAACGAAGAAGATGAAGTAACAGCTCTACCTGTCACTCGTCTACAAGAGAAAGTTTTGATGATCAAGGACGAAAAGAACGCAAACGGAACGATCGATCGAACCGAACTGTACGGAGGCTCGATCATCGTACCTTCTAATCACAAATCTAACTTGGATGAGGATTATGCTAGTACGGAGAAATACGAGTACGAGGCACAAAAAAATATCCTCACGACGACAATGACGACAACAACGACAACAGATGGCGACAATCCCAAGATAAAAACCGTGATTGAGGATAATTCAACGACTGAAAAAAACAGGATCATCGACCCTTCTACGGATGTTGATACCCTAGAAGGATTTGAACGTTTCGATCGTGGCCTTGCTCATATAAATTAAAATACTATATATATATATATATATATATATATATATATATATATATATGACAGGATGTCGTTATACAACAAATTAGACAAAAAAAAATAGAAATGAAGAAATTAAATGCATATTAGATTTGTCAACAACTAAATGCAATTTGTGTAGAAATTCTTTAGTATTATTTTGTATGTAAAGGTTAATAAATGTTATAGTTCCACGAATCGGCATTATCACAACCATCATCATCATCATCATCATCATCATCATCATCATTATCATCATCATCATCATTACTATATGACGTTATCTTTCCAGACGTCTACTCAATTTTAACTGTCGTGTTAAAATATCTATTAGATCAAATGGTTACCTTGACATTTTCGTTATGAATATTTGCGCGAAATCGAAAGATATTCGACTAACGTATTATTGCTTCAGAGTTCATAAAAATGACTTTAAAATGATGATTAATGACGATAAAAGAATTATATAATTATGTAATAAAATATTCTTTTTTAAACTATTCAAAAAACAAATTAAATTTATCTACTTAACGGAATAAGCGAGAACATGGATGTACTACTTCATAGAAGACTAATCACGTTGATAATTTGGCCATCTTGATTAATTCCTAAAAAGATATTTTTATTCGATATCAAAAGAAAACGATCGATTGCTATTTAATAGTTTGCTTAACAATTTACATTACATTTCTTTTCTTTAATTAGCATTAGTAGTATAAAATGTACAATTTTTGTTCTCCTTAAATACGATTTATATTACAAGTGAGATTCAGTTTTTTTAACACAGTTAAACCTAACTACGTGAGTAATGACTACCCGAACGATAAAATGTACAACCTTAGAATAAAATTTTCTAAAATAAAGTACAAAAGTAATTATATTTACGATAAATCGACGTATTTTGGCACGGACGTCTTCAAAGGTATCTAAACTCAGTGTTAACGTTATTACATATTATAACTATACTTCGTTTTATACAGATATAGCACCATTCGATAATCTCATCGAATCGAATCAAATCGAATCGAATCGATCCTATGAAATTAACTCTTAATTCGACCTTCAAAGTCTTTCGATAAAATATAGTTCGATCCTGTACATGCACCATCGTGAATAAATGTGAACACTCTACATCGAAATCATATATCTGTTCTTAATATTATTTTTCGAGACCCTAGCCATTCGTAACTTTCATTGGATCGAGAGTAAGACAATTGTGAAAAGGCAAAGGATTGTCCTATGCTCTAGAAAGTGTACTCGGATGATAAAGAGTCGTATCGGCACCCCACTCGTAAGGTCCCTCGTGTGGACCCAAAGTAACCATAGTTCCAGGGCCCAAAGTTGTGTGGGAAGCTGCACTGACCATTCCTGGTCCAGACGAGACGTAACTCAAAGGTGGACGCGGTTGTTCGCGTAAACGTGCATGCTTTACTTGTCGTTTGTATCTGAAAAACGAAATCTTTCAAGATCTCTTTCTTTCCGACCTCCTTTCTAAATATTACGATTTCTCGAAGCGAAACGTGTTTAGAAGTACTGCCAGAACTAATAACTAAAATTTATGACACTTAAATAATAAACTTCTAATTGTTTGATAATGAAATACGAAATAAAAAAAAAAAAAAAAAAAAGAGAGAAAAGGGAAAGAAATAGAGAAAAGATAAAAACATGAAAGTATGAACTTACTTAGCGTGCATACAGCAAAGTGTACAACTCGACACAATGGCTGCGATACCAACGAGAACGGCAATGGCAAGCACCCACATTTGTGTCATGGATGCATCAGCCCGTGCAACAACAGCGGCACAATGTTGCACCTTCTCGACGTTAAACGTTTTGTAAACTTTCTTTAGCTCATCGTTCTTCGAGTCTGTCAATAAAGCCTTCATCTCGTCCAAATCGTAAGACTCTTTACCAACCATTTGGAAGCAAGAACTAGTCGAGGAAAAGTCTAAAGAGTTATCTTCTTTCGAATAAAACTGAGTGTCGTAAACGTTTACGGTGATTGGTAAAGATAATGCCATTTGTACAGCTTTCTCAAAATCCTCCAATGTCTTTCTAACTTCAACGGGTGGTTTCGAGAATACAAACTTCAGCATATCTCTGTCCCTTAACAAAAATATTCTCAAAGTTATGTTAGTCTCCCTGCCAAATGTCGCCGAATTATTAGCTGTCACTATCAATTCCATGTATCCATCGGCATAACCGGACATAGAACCGATCGTTCTAAGCTCGCCTGTTTGAGAGTTCAACGAAAGGCGTGACGGTGTAACCAAAGATGACATCGAGGAATCGACCAGAGATAAAAAGGATACATTGCTCATATAATAATTTATCGGCAGAGCATCGGAATCAGCGTCGTATGCTTCCAATGTTATCAAACTGGTGTCGATCGGTACGTTCAATCTCACCCCAAGAGTAATGTTATCTTTCTTAAACTTAGGTCGATTGTCATCTATGTCAAGAATTCTGATAAGGATCTGTCTCTCCGAAGGATCTTGTCGATTGTAAGGTTTAGGTACAACGTCGGATTTGCTCGAAGAATATTTGAAACACTTCACCGTTATTAAATGACGATCGATTGATTCTCTATCGAGACGACCGTTTGATCGGATAACAGCAGAGTTATTTTTCAAACGTTCAACCGTGAATAATCCACCTTCATTTCCATAAATAATCGCGTAATCTATCATTCCATTCTCTCCTATATCTTCGTCGATGGCTTCGACGATACCCACTTTGGTACCATTTGAAGTTTCTTCCGAGACGCTTAACTCGATCGGTGGACTATCTAGACTTCTCTTAAAGTGTGGTTTATGATCATCGATATCGTTCACGATCACTTGAAGGACTCTAGTAGCTTGTTGCGGAGGAACGCCTAAATCTTGAGCTACTAAAATCAAAGTGTAACTATCCTTAACCTCTCGATCGAGTAACTTCCTCGTCGTGATCAAGCCTGTCTCACTGTTTATCCTAAAAGCACTAGCATCTTTGCCAAAATTGCCGTCTTCTAAAAATTTAAAAGTTATCTTTCCATTCGGTAGATTTGGATCATCAGGATCGGATGCTACAGCTTGAAAGACAGGGCTCCCTATCGTCGAATTTTCAGAAATGTACGCTATTTCTTCAACGGTCGGTCTGATGAACAAAGGAACTCCATCGTTGCTAACTACGTCACCGATGTATAAACTTAGGATTACATCAGTGAATAGTGGTGGTATTCCACCATCTTGAGCTCTGACACGCATATTGTATGGTTCTGTTCTTCCCTTGCCTGTTAATGCTCGAGCCGAAGATATCTCTCCGCTTGTATGATTTATCTTGAACAATCCTTAAAGAATCGGATTAATATAAGATTGTTATTGATCATTTAGATTAAATGGAAACAAAAAAAAAATGGTAGAGTTAAAACAATTACCATTGGCTTCTCCTTCGTCGATAATCTCGAAATGAATCTGACCGCCTTCCCCTTCATCTAGATCCGTCGCTGTGATGTTAACTACACTGACGCCTGTCGGGGCATTTTCAGGAATAACAGCAGTATAAGATTCCTGTGGGAAAACTGGTGCGTTGTCATTGACATCCAATATATCAACAGTGACCAAAGCTCTGGTACTTCTTTGTTCTGCACCACCCTGGGGCATGTCAGATGCAACGACATAAAATCGTAGAACAGATTGCCTTTCTCGATCAAGACTCGTATTAGCTGTGATCTGAAATAATTAGTTAAACGGTCTAGTAAAGTTATAAAAAATTAAAATTAGATTTTAATTTACCTGTATATTCCCAGTAATTGGATCCACTTCGAATATATTTGCATTCTCGCCTATTAAGGAATATCTCACTTCGCCATAACCTCTTTTCACTTCTTGTTCTGTATTCGAACTATCCATATCGGTTGCTTTTACGTTCAAAACGATCTTAGATGGTTTCGCTGATTCTAGCACAGATATTTTATAATCTTTTTGAGTAAAAGCAGGACTATTGTCGTTAACATCTTGAACTTCGACGATAATATTTGCCTCCGACATTTTTCGTGTTATCTCGTAATCCCTTGCAAGAGCACGCACTTTGAAACGAATAAACTGAAATAAGATAATAGGTACATTCATACTTTTACATACGGATTAATTAGAAGACTCTTTTTCATAAAAAATTCATTCATTACTTTTTGATTCAACGCTTCGTAATCAAGTCTTCGACTCAAAACAACATTTCCACTTTGAACACCAACATTAACGTATCCCTCGTCATCTTCATCTCGAACGAGTTCAAATCTCTGAACTGAATATCCAGTTGTTGGTTCCTTCGCTGACAGCATCAAAAGTGTTGTGCCAAGAGGTTGCTCTTCTGGGACAGCGACTTTTATCATTGGATTATTAGGGGACCATCCAGGATTAGTAAAAGTTGGATTATCGTCACTGTATGCCTGAACATATATGGTCACCTCTGCTTTTGCGATCTGTTTATCTTTATCAACGACAGCATTTAAATCTTGCGCCTGAACAGTGAGTATTATGACAGCCGCAACCTGATAATCCAATACCCGATTAACAGTTATCAATCCGGTATTAGAGTTAATACGAAAAGCTGTTTTATAATCATACGGTGTTGTACTTTTCAGTGCTACACCTGTTTTATCGACTGCTCTTATTGGTTCCACAATGGAGTACTCTAAATATGCATCCGAATCTGGGTCGGTGGCTACTGCTTTTAAAACAGACTCTCCTGCAACGTATATTCATCGTCTTAATGCATAAGATCCAGTTTATGTTTGAATACGTTACATGTAATATATACTATGTAAAACTCGGCAGTTTGTCTCCGGAACGACAGAGGGGCAAGAGGATAAGGGAAAATGTTAATTCGTTCCGCCTATCCCCACCACCTTTGACGCTTTCGAAATTCACGAAGTAAGATCTTAGTGACAGTCATAGGATTTCTATATTTACATTGATTATTACGATTAATAAATAGTATTTAACACTTGTACGCTTATGTCAATGCTTTATCACTCTATTCTACTTTGTTTCGACACGTTCCATTTTCTCACTTTATTACGCATCGCATTAGTAGATGTGATACTTTCTGCCAATAAGGAAAATACAAGTGATATACAGTTACTTTAAGTAAGAATGGGACAGCGACCGAAATGTTTCAACCAATTAGAACCGCATTCCTTCCAGTGACAAACTTCTGAGTTCTGCACAGTACTTCACTTAATATACCTATAGCTGCACGTTCCGACACGTAAACCAAATATGTAGACTCGTTGAACATCGGTGGTTTGTTGTTCACATCTACGATATTCACGGTAACGGTTGTACTAGCAGTTTCTCTAACCGGTGTACCAGAATCAATCGCGTAAACTATCACTTCGTATTTATCACCTCCAGTCTCCAAGTCTAAACGTGCATCTGGAGAAACCGTGATGATACCTGAACTATAAAAACAAATATACCGTATAATGATACATATATATATATATGATAGGTTACAGAGTCTTATTTGCGAGTTAGATTTGAATCAGACTAACGAATAAAAATGTTCGTTCACCTCGAATCGATAACGAAATTATCTTTGGCTCCTGATGCAATATGATATTGCAATAAACTATCCCTGCCATCCGGATCATTAGCTACCACTCTAATAACTTCTGTTCCCGATGAAGCGTTCTCCAATAATCTCGCTCTATAACTACTGGGTCCAGGTAGATTAGATTTGTAGTTCCCACGAAATATGGGCTTTTGATTTCCAGGTACACCAACTCGAACATAAAGTTTCGCCTCAGAATAGAGTGGTGGTGTTCCATCATCTGTGGCACGAATGATCAATTCGTAAATTCCTCTTTCCGTATCACCAGATCTCACAGGCCTTGACATTGTCACTTCACCACTATCTGGATTCACCTATAATAACAATTTCTTTTTTAAATCGAAATACCTCGAAACTTTGGTAATGTATTACTAGACAGTAATGCACGTACCACGAAAACATCTTCCATCATATTATTATGCTGTTGGATCGTGTAAGTTACTTTTCCATTTCCTTGCATGGGTCCATCAATATCCGTTGCTCTGACGAACATTTGTGGATCGAAACTAGTAGCACCTTCGCGCACCGTCCTAGAATATTCGGCCTGTTCAAAGATCGGCTTATTGTCGTTGACATCTTCCAGCTCGATCAGAATATTAACAGCGGAAACTCTGCCACCCCCATCTTTTGACTCCATAGTCAACGAATAAGATTTTTGCATCTCGTAATCCAATTTCTTCGCGACCGAAATACCACCTTTCTCGGGATCGGTTGAAAATTTATCAGCCCCAAAACCACGCAGTGTGTATGTTAATTCACCGAACGAACCGCTATCGTAATCTCTAGCAAAGATATCTCCAAAACGAGTCCCTGGTTCGGCATCTTCAGGGACGGTCAATTTATAAACAGATCGTAAAAATTCTGGACTATGATCGTTGGCATCCAGTAATTGAATATGCACCCTGGATGTTGCAACCTGAACAATATAATTGAGTTATCGATTATTCTTATACTTCGTGATAACTTTTATTAAGATTTCAAACTCACCACTTCGCTTGCGACCATTGCAACGATCTCGAATTCTAATTTTCTTTTATACTCATCGTCGACATCATAATCGAGCACACTAACGTCTTTAGCTTTGACAACGACAGGTACTCTACCTTGTGCTTCCTCAGGACTAACGGTAAAAGCTTTACTAATTCCAGGGTACTCTGGTACGTCTCGTAAAGCCAAAAAATATTTTGCATTATCGCCGACATCACCGTCGCTAACAATCATGTTCAAACCTTAACGGAATAAAGATTTTTTGTTTTTTCTTTAAATTCAACTAATATTATAATAATTATCTACGAAAAAATATTCACCAGGTAATGGAGTATCCTTTCCAATGTCCTCAGAAATCTTCAGACTAAAATGATTCTCATTGAAAACCGGCGCAAGATCATCGACATCAGTGACGACAATGGTTACTATTGACGTGGCAGAATCAGCCGGTATCTCGTTATTGATCAATTCGGTAGCTTTGACATGAAACGTATAAATCCCTCCATTCTGTAATATCCTAGGATCCTCTCGATCAAGAGACACATTCGTTGTCACGAGTTTCCCTAGAGTGACGTCACCCTCTCGTGCGACTTCGAGAGCAAAGTGACCCGAATCTTCGCCCTCCAAAGTCAGGAGCAACGGCCTCGGTTCACCCATGTCACCGTCTCGTGCTCTGATCGTTAATACCGTGTGATTACCTGCTGTATTCTCTGGTAGAGCTGCACTGTATGGCGCATTTAAAAAAATCGGCGGTTGATCCTAGAAAATACATACTTGTATCATTAATAATCCTCATTTATTTGAATAAAATTATTTCGATCATAGTTATGTCTTTAGAACAGTGTTGATAATTATAGACCGTGTTGGCTACTTCTTTATTAACGGGCACATAGACAGCAAGAGCCGTTAAGCATCCGGTTACTTTCATGACTCTGAAGAGAGACCTACTTACTTGAACATCGAGGACGTCGACTGCGACGGTAGCTCTAGCTTGTAGCTTCTTCGATGGGTCACTCGGACTGTCAACCGCCAGAAGATTAATTAAATAAGAATTTCTCTTTTCATAGTCTAAAGGTTTCGCCAAGGTTATTTGCACGTCGTATTTTCCTTCCGCTAACTAAATAATAAACATGCTATATACAACACTCGAATGAACGTAAAATACAGTATAATGGGATCAATTTGAGATATAAAATATCAAAGAAAACCTTTTCGGTCGAGACGTTGAAGGTATTGCAAACATCATCGTCTCGCGATGCTGGCACGCATTCAACGTGAACGTCAGCGTTTACACCACCATCCTCATCAGTTATCGTGATCGTTCCTACAGGAAGCAACAGGCCACCAACGTGTGCGCTTTCAGGCACCCTCGCTGCATAAGGTCGGCCATAATACATCGGCGGATTATCGTTTTCATCTAGGACTGCTATTTCTCGACGAAGGGATACGGTATTTGGCTCCGAACCAGCTATACCTTCATCTGTAACCATATATACTTTTATTTCATCCATTTCTTATAACATCCTCGAACACTTTCATGTATAAAAATTCTATTCAATGATTTCTTTTAGATGAATCACGAACGCGGTTGGTTACGCACGAACGTGTAAAATACCGTAATAAGGTTGCAAAAGAAATAGCGCTCGAGATCACGCTACGATGAGAATTACCCGTTATACTGATGATCACTTCGATCAGGTCTTGCGTCTCTCTGTCGAGCGTTTTTCGAAGAACGACAACGCCGGTTTCTCTGTTAACGGTGAAATACTCTCCACTTATAGAATAGTGCAATCTAGAACCTTCCGGATCCTCCCCTTGGAGAGTATAGACCGGTGCACCTGAAGGTGTACCTTCGGAAACGGCCAATCTGGCCATGTCACCTCCTTGAACGAAATGCGGTGCTCTATTGATCACTTGACCACGTGACAGAGAGCACGTGCTCAACAATAGAAACAAAAACGTCCACATTGTCGCCTGAAAGTATAAATAAATTATTATATTAACTTTCTAATTAAATAATTTATAATACTTTCAAAATTCGTTATAGCATTCACGCACTAGGAATTGATCAAACAACGTTATTAAAAATGAGAAAAAACAAACGAGTCGTTAGAACGTTCAACTTCGATGACCCATTATCTTAAGAGTTACGGCCGGATAACCGCAGACGGAGTGGGAAGAAAGGAAGTGGCTCGCGTGCTCGAAAGGATGCTTCCTTGAATACCTACATAAGAAAAACGTGTCTGCATATAACAGAGGAGACTCTCCTTGGTTTCTGCGTTCTTGATTTATTGCTCGGTATTAAAAAAAAAAAAAAAAAAAAAAAAAGAAAAGAGAAAAAAAACAAAAAAGAAAAGTGCCTTGAGGCAAACCACCAACCGGTATACCGTGGCTCTCTATGTTTGGTGTCTCAATGACTTCGAACGAGTACGTGCGGTTAGTGAAAAGCCGTTAGAAATCAGATTCCATTTCAGGAGTCTCGTGGATTTTAAATGCCCGAGTACCGAGCAACGTAATCGAGAATTAAAACGATCCATAAGCTCGTTAACACGTTCGAAATATTTCTTTGGCTTTGGCTACCTGAGGTATTCCCGACATGTACGATCAGCAACGTTTCATGATCGTTGATTGCGTTAAGTGGAAATTCGAGAAAGCAAAGAGAGAGAGAGAGAGAGAGAGAGAGAGAGACGTCGGCGTTGCTGCACCTTTTGTTAGTATCAAGCTGCTAACTTTCTATTACCTATAACGCCTCGTACCACCGAACCTCGAACAAAAGTCTTAAACAACTCTATTAACCGGGAGGGAGTGGAGGGGGATATGAAGCCAGAATGCATTTAAATTCGTTTTATTCCCGTCATAACTATCGACTTACAACAAAAAGATTGAAATCTGAATGATGAAAAATTAGAAAGTAGATAACCGAAACTTTTATTTTCCTCGATTATACAGAACCTCGGCCAGAACCATAATTCGCCTTTATTTTTAAGATCAAGATTAGTCAAGAGAATAGGGTTCGTAAAACTGTGAGAACAAATGATTCTGTCAGGTGAAATGACAGCTATGAGGCAACTTCCCCATAATTTCTTGGCTTCTTCGTGCGTGCACTTAGACAGTACTTCCGCATTTCGTACCCTGTTATCAGGGATGGTCTCTGAAAGATGTAGTTATTAATCAAACGAATCTACCACGTACATAGATATTTACATAGCATATCGCTCGAGACGTAAGAATTACTTCCGTTCGTACAAATAAATCATTTTTGTCGTTTCTTTTGAAGAAACAAACAAATTGGTTGTCCTATCTAAATAAATCGATACGTTAATATTGCAGTAATCGAATAAAAGAAGAAAACAACCCCTTTTGATCGAAGAAATTCACCGAAACCGATCAATGATTCAACCTTCAGCGAAGAACACAATAAACGTATATGAAATCGTATTATCTCACAGTTAAAAACGATTTCACCTTCTCATCGTACAACTCGGCAAAGCAACCTCAAATGCTTTACGACGATAACTAACACGATGACTTTGTAAGACAAGTGAGAACGTTCAAACAGAAGTGACCATTACTATCGGTCAAAAATACAAAATGACATATACAAGCTCGATCAAATCATCTCGAGTAAAAGAAACTCTGCCTCTCGATAACTTAATCCAGACTGATCTTAATAATAAACTATTATTTTATTATAAGATATAAAATAGACGAAGTAAAATCGCATCCATGAAAATTCGTTAAAAATCATTCATTAAAAATCTATTGGATGTTTTATTCGAAGGATCGTTTAAAAAATCGATACAACATCGCTTACAAAAAAAAAAAAAAAAAACTAGTACATCGAGGTAACTGTTTTGTACTGGTTGTACGAGTCTCTTGCAACGTCCTAGACTCGTTAATCGTCGACGAAGAAAGAGGAAGCAAAAGAGAGAGGGAAACAGAAAGAGGGAAAGAGAGAGAGAGAGAGAGAGAGAGAGAGAGAGAGAGAGAGAAAGAGAAAGAAAAAAAACCGTTACGGCACCTCCCCTTTAGCCCCTCCGTTACGTTACGCGCATGGAATCCTGACACCGCGTGACCAGGTGATGCCAGGATGAATGACTAAGAAAAGGAATATCCTGCCACGCGCTCTTCTTATACCTCGCGTCACTTTCATCGGTAAGAAACCTCAACCGTTGTAGTACTTCCTTATTCGTTATCTTTTTAGTTTAAATTATCGATCATTCAACTCGACTTCTCTTAATTCATATTAAAAACAAATAAATTATATTGCAGGTAATATATATATATATATATAAAAAAAAAAAAAAAGTATCTCAACCGTATTGCATTTATAACGCTAAAATTATCGTCCGTCGACTTTTTAAATGCCGTTTGTCAATTTGACAGGTACTCGAATTAAAAAAAAAAAAAAAAGAAAATAAGGCGATTAATTAATTGATCGATTTAATCGTACAACAACAAATAAACAAAAAACAGAGTTATTGATTAATATTCTTTTGATAATTATTGATTCTGCTATTGCCGAAAAGAAGAAATATATTTGATATCTATCGTTTCAACGGGAGTCTGTTAAATCTGATGTTAAAAGTGATAATTGTTAATATGTATCGTTCGTCGAAATATCAAGTTCGATCACTCAATGAAACGACATCGACATAAACGAACATCGATTGTATTTTCTATCAACGAACTTGACACCGGTTCCTCGTAAGTCAGAACACTGGGGGCAATCCCGCGCCCCCGTAGAGTCATGGACTCTCGCTGGTCAGACTGGTTTTCCTCGAACCGGCGAAAACAACGACGAGAGCCACGAGTTTGGCAAGATACACGAATAACTTCGAAGCAACGAAACGAAACGAAAATGCGAGCTAACCTCGATACATCTCGATTATTAGATCGGCTATTAAGAATGTAAAATATCCAATTGAACGACCATGACCTTCCTATCGTAAGTTTATGAATATATATATATATATATATATATATAATCATGTGGAGGGGGAGGGGTGCGCGCGCGCGCGCGCGCGTGTGTGTGTGTGTGTAGGATAGGTCAGGATTCGTCCTAAATAATTATAATTACCTAATTGATTTAATATTATTTACTTGTGAAAATTGTTAATCCTTTCATTGAAATACATACCGTTATCTCGGTTATATCAATAAAAATACAAATAAAAACTTATGACATACCTTAGATAAGGAAGGAGTAACTCGTATATCCTTATAATCGATCTATCACAACCTGAAATCACTTGGAATTTGAGGAATAGCAAATTCCATTAACGAATATACTTTGCACCACGCGAACATAATTATCCAATATCTCCGTCAACCTCATTCCTTTCGTAAGATTTTTCTTTGAGAATCTATACGATCCACCCGAAGGATCCTTTCACCTACGTTTTACCTCTATGTCCTTTTCGTTTCCAATAAAATTATATGAAAGAAATTACAACCACCGAAAGTATTAATCTCATTAATAACAATCATCCATATAAATATGTACATATGTCTCTATGTAATATTTTACATTATTTATCACGTCTCACCACATATTGTCTTGCCTTTCGAGATACTTATTGTTATAGGAATGAAACGCGCGAGTACACGAATCTCGAAAAGCATGACGCAGACTGGATGAGAGAGGACTTGCCAGCAAGTATTCTTGCTCTCCCTATTCTCTGTCTCTGTCTTTCTCTTTCTCTTTCTGTCTCTCTCTTTCTCTCTCTTTCTCTCTCCTTTCCTTCACGCATACACATACACAGAAGTACACAGAGACTCTGGCTAGCGATCTTTCGAAAAACGAAGCGGTGTCTGCCAGCCAATGGACAGGTCTACACTGCATCTTAAGGAGGTATGTGGCCTCCGCTATGGGAGTGGAAGGAATGAAGACAGAAGAGAGAAAGAGAGAAAGAGAGAGAGAGAGAGAGAGGGAGAGAGAGAGAGAAAGCTGTGCCAAGCCGGAATAAGGAGAGGCTACAGTCAGTCCCCGGTAACTGTGCGCGCGAAAGGGGCACCGGTGCTCCCACCTAAGCCCTTCCTTTCGTCCCTACTGCCCCTCCATTCTTTTCTTAATCTCACCTTCCTTCTTTATGTTTTGCTTTTTTTTTTTTTATTTTCTTTCTTGTTTGTTTTTTTTTCTCTTTCTTTCCTTTGTAAACCCACATGGATTGTTTTAATCCAAACCATGTCTAGAAGAAGTTAACATCTCTTGAGATTGATGTCAACAATCTATTTAAAAAAGAAAAAAAAAATTCGAATCGATGTACTGTAATTCACGATTAGGTTGAAAACTCATAAATTGTTGTATATACGCGATAGACAGAAGAAAATTCGTTTTCATAGAATCATTATGATTTATTTGACTTATATCTGGGAATGTAGATAATATTTAACGTTTATTTTCTTTTTATTTTTTCGATGTTATATTAATAGATTAATTTTGTCATTGCTAAAAATCAATTGTTCCTTCGTTCTACCTTGATAACACTCATAACGGAAGATTGATGGTAGAAATAGAGCGGATCGATTGCTCGTACGAGCAATAACCTCGAACGGACAGCTATTTGTTCGATCGTCATAATGCCACTTCTAATATAAATATCCAAACGATAGTTCATTCGTGAAGAAACCGTCTACGTCGATTTAATTTGCTGAACTATCGGAATGCAAGCTTATCTTAACAGACAGAATGTAAAACGTAGATAGTTGAGAAACATATTAATACGTAAATCGTCACGTATAGCTTTAATAATGTTCCATTGTAAATTTATTTTGTCGAGATTTCATGAAAATTTACAATTTATGTATTTCACGATATTTTTGTCAATAGTTAAAAACAAATCGTTTTAATAATACAATTATTAAAATATATAGTATATCATACACACACACACACACACACACACACACATATATATATATATATATACTATATATGTTTGTGATATACCTAATGATATTATAATCGGCACCTTGTATCACTCCGAACGACAATACCTTCTACATTTTCGACACTTGTTTACGCGCAACATTTATAAACATTTTTTTTTCTAACGAATAACTATCTCGTAAGATTTCGTTATATTATTTAAACGAAGAGAGTCTAAAAGTTATGGCAAACTGCGCGCGTATTTCATAATTCTTTCGTCTGAACTAATAACGATTCTCGGGCGTATAAAGGCATATAATTGAAAAAAAATAAATAAATAAATAAAAAGAAAGAAAAATAGAAGAAAAAGAAATAAAAAAAGAAAAATGCATCGTCCTTCCTCTGTCAACTCTTCTTTCAGTTTAATCGCTCCATTTTCTCGATCCCCACAATAACACGAATCGCATTTGTATTAGCGTTGGTTATACGTCGATGAGGCAACATGGATAACTCGGCCGCCTCGTCATAAGTCGATCCTCTCTCATTGGCCGTTTCTTGGAATAGTTCAAAAGGTCCTTTTACCAGCAGTACTATGGCTAGAACCAAGGTAAGCAGCACGTACAGAGTATGGACTGCGAAAGAGCAACGTTAAAATGCCGATGGCTCTCCCCACTTTTCTCTATCTCTGTCTGTCTCTGCCTCTGTCTCTACCTTCGTCTCTCTCTCTCTCTCTCTCTCTCTCTCTCTCTCTCTATCTATCTATCTATCTATCTGTCTGTCTGTCTCTATCTCTATCTCTATCTCTATCTATATCTCTATCTTTATTTTTTTCACTCTCAAAAAATAAAGAGGACACTTAAAAGAAAGATTTTCGTGAATCGATTTACGCAATAAAGGACGAATATTCGAAGTGGTCCGTGTAAAATAATGAAGTGAAAGAAGGAGAGATAAGTAGGGATACTGCTAGAGAGAACGAAAATGACAGAGAAAGAAATAAAGAGAGAGAGAGAGAGAGAGAGAGAGAGAGAAGAGATTGGCGAATCTCGGAGAAGGGGTCGTGTACAGTTAGCAAAGACCAACTCGAGCAGCTCCACCTTCGACGATAAATTACCGAACAATTCTACGAGCATGACACAGATCGTTTCATTTTGTTAACAGGATAGTCCATTGAGTCCAACGATTTTCTTTTTTTATCACTTCGTTACTTACCCGAGAAAAAGAACAATCGACTTATTTCAACAATCGACTTATCAAAGTCCAAGTCACTCTTGCTTTCCCTCAAACTTATCAATGCTTTTTCTTTTTTTTTTTTTTTATTTATTTAAACGTTGTCATTCGTGCAGAACAGATATATCATAATTAAACTGTTAAATCTTAATCTTATTTATCGCGGAAGTGATCGCGTAATTACGTAAGAAGAAGAAGAATTTACCTTTATTTTATCGATTTGCCATGAACGAACGAATTAATCATTTTCTCCATTCGTCCGTCGTATAAAACGAACGTTAACGTAAGTAAGTAAGTAAGTACTTATATATATCGCTTCTTCGAAAGTTGATTAATAAAAATGACGTGCCAAGCTGATTATGTCACAGCGAGTTAACGAAGCGCAAGTGCGTTTATAATGGAACGGCTTCATGAGCGGTGGTAGGTCGTGTGCTAAATATACGAGAACACGTCGAAGGAGAAAGGACGATCGTGTGAAAAAGAGAAGGAGAGATAGGAAGAGAGAGAGAGAGAGAGAGAGAGAGAGAGAGAGAGAGAGAAATAGAGATACAGATAGAAAGAACTTGCATAGACGCGGATGCACTTTGAGAAGTACGATGAACCATGAG
The DNA here is from genome assembly GCA_918808275.2 of Dolichovespula sylvestris. Classification (NCBI taxonomy): domain Eukaryota; kingdom Metazoa; phylum Arthropoda; class Insecta; order Hymenoptera; family Vespidae; genus Dolichovespula; species Dolichovespula sylvestris. The sequence continues at coordinate 6,201,970 of OU964963.1, read as the reverse complement.
GAAGAAACTAGAAAGGCGTGGGATAGAGGCATATAAATCTGCTTGCATAAAGATCATCGTGTAAGATCTCTTCTCCAAGACTGGCCGACATTTTTGCGATCGACTCTTGTAATTCTCAGACCCTGGGAATTCTCTCGTGAACGTAAATATCTATCTATATATATGTGTGTGTGTGTGTGTGTGAGTACATACATATATGTATGTCTCGTGTCTAGTTACGTTTGTATAAATGCATGATATCGTAAATGAACGAGAATGTGTTTCGTATGCCGGTTAACCCACTTCTCACGACGCCACACACCTTTTACGCATAAGACCAGATCACCTTATAAACGTGTAAACGTTCGCTTATGTGTGCGGTAATACACAACACTCGTAAAACTCTTCTTTCGTGCTAATTAACGTAACAAAAATGTACAAAAAAGAGAACAACTATTACATTATCTGAACGTTGAGCAAATCCGAATTAGCAAACCTCCTCTATAACGTCGCGTAACTTTAAAGTAACGAATTTATTTTTATGTTTTTCAAGTTTTCATTTCATTTCGTTCCTACACATTTTAATTTTTTTCTTTTTTTTTTCTTTTTTTTTTATTGTACAAGTTGTATTTAACACCCAGTACAAGTAATATCTTCCGAGTTTGTTTGTAGACACGACGAAAACAAAAATATTCAATTATAAAGGATTAACTCTATAAAATTTATTAAAGTTATGTATGTGCTTATATTAAATTTTATTTCATTTGTCGCCAAGAACTTAATGTTTAAATATGAAGTTACATTTAATATTAATAAAACTAATACTATAAAATTTTTTATTATATAATTCTGTTCGTAGACACGATGAAAAATTCGATTGTAGAGGGTTAACTACTTATAACTTCGTGTAACTTTAAAATTACGTAGTTGTATATATCCGTATTTGAAAAAAATTTTCTTTCGTTTTATCGATAAAAAATGTATTGTTACTTTATAATCAAATCTTCTAATAGTTTTTAAATAATGTAAACGATACTATTTTATAAATTTCACACGATATAATTGTTATTTGGACAGAACAAAAAAATTGAGTAATAAAAATATTTAACGTAAAAGAAATATATAAATATTATATCATATTATATATATATAAATATATATAAAGATGATAAGAAAGTGAATTTATATAGATAAAATTAATTCGTTATCGTTGAAGAAGACCAAGTCGAATGTCCGACTCTATGAAGTGTCGAAATTCGATTTATCGCCGTAGTCATCGATAAATTATCCAATTAGAGCGAATCGTTTTTCAGCGTACGTTCGGTACCCTTTTTGCGAGACAACGATTCTCTCTTCTCGATTCTCGCTAACACCGTGCACGCCCCTTTCTTTTTTTATTTGATCTTCGATTCTGCACGCCCCAAGAGCAAATCTTTCGTGTAATTTCCAATATTTCCGTATAGCCTCGATCGAACATGTGTCCTCAGCGGTTTCGATTTCACGGGGATCTTTTATCGACGACTGGTACGTTATAGTACGAATTTTCAAAGTGTGAAAAGGGTTGCTGCCGTTAAAGTTATATCGGCACCATTTTTTTTTTAGGGAAAGGGTAGAGGACCCGAATATCGTTGGGTCTTCAAATACATCGAGATGCGACGAATGTACGGAACGAAAAAATTTATTTTCCCTTCTGACGTTTCGTCCTTCGTAAATTTTTACGATTAAATCTATGTACACATCGTATTGTGGACTGCAATTTTATATGAAAGTTTTCTCATCGTATTAAAATAAATGCACTTGATCAGTACGTTCGTAATCGTTAGTATGAAATTAATCATGATCAGTTAAATGCCATTTGAAGGGAAATGTTGTAAACAAGTTATATGACGTTAATTGTTTCTGAGAAAGCGCGAAAGTCTACGGTAGAGTGATCATGCTTAAGCGACCGTCTCTAATTGTAAAAAAGAAACATTTCTCCGAGGAAGCGAATAGAAAATATCGACGTAACAGGAAATAATGCACAAGTAATATATACGTTCCAATAACATTCGTAGCCAACGATATCGCGTCTATCTTTATACGACAAGTTTTCTTTACCTGTACGCGAAAATTATAATATACTCCGTCCCAACCCTGACATTGGACTGTAAGTTCTCGTCTCGATGATATAGCGGAAACGTTTCTTTTACTTTCTCCGGGACGACTAATTTACCTAAAGTCGTTAAACGAGAAATCGTACGAGAAAGAAAACTCGCTACGTCCAATGTCCTAAAAAAAGCCACATGAACTTTTCTCGAAAGTAGTTTCGTCGTTTCGTTGGCCGATCGGACGTAAAGGTAAATTGCATAGGAAAAAAGGAAAGAGAGAAAAGAAAGAACAAAAAAAAAGAGAAGAAATAGAACCTCATCGATTTGACTTTACATAATGCCTACAAATCGAGCAAAATAAATATTTTATAATACGAGTGGAGGTATAAAAAGAAAAAAAGAGCAAAAAATAATCCTATCGAAACTATCGAAGGAATTATCATATGGATTTTAGCGATAATTTTGCTGTGATATTTTTCACAGGAAAAAAAAAAGAAAAGAAAAGAAAAGAAAGAAAGAAAAAATAGCTACGATCGATTCAACGGGGAAAAGAGCGCGAATCGACGTGAAAAAAAAAAGAGTCGTCGGTGATTTGCACCACCAGCGCGAGAAGTTCTGTTTGTTCTCATTGAAGAAATTATTGACAGTGCACTCAGAATAGCGTGAATATGTCATGATAACAAATCGTTAAGCAAACAGACCACACGTGGGTCCTGATATATTTTTCGTTCCTATATACGTCACCTCGGTGTCTTTTATATTGTTCGTGACGGTTCAAAGAGACACGATTAATCGAAGCTACACACGACGGGGATGTAAGGATAGAATTATTAGAATTCATAAGGCACTATTTTCGAATTTTTTATTAAATTACTTGTCTTACGTAATTGATAACATGATTGATGGACGTTTACACATTTTCTTTGTCACCGGTATGCCCTATCTTTCTGTTGATCCCTTTACACACGTTAACTTCGAATTCGTGAAAGAAATCTATTACAATTTCCTAATTCGATATCTTCATTGAAATCAATAAGAAAATTCCATACTAAAATTTTCTCATGAAATATTATCTAGATTATATATGTGTGTGTGTGTGTTTTGGTGTGTATGTGTGTGTATATATAACGTTTTCAAATTTCTATCCTTTGAAAGATATGAATTATCAAGTGTTTCTCAATAAGTTTTGAGCAAGTAGAAATGACACTAAATCTGTTTGATAAACCAAATTTGCAATTCGACGTCACTCTTACGTCGTATGACATCGTCGGACCGATGGTTTCTATAGCAATGTCATAGGTATTATCAACTGATTAGCGGATACGACATATGGTCGTAGTCGGCTTTATTAGATTACCTGCCACTTATGCTTTAGTTACACATTCAACGTCGCGATCGAGTCGAAACCTTTTGAAAGTGCAAATTTCTATATATAGACAAAACTCTCTCATTTTCCCTTTCAGGTGAGTTAACAAACGTTAATTGTTCTATTAAAAAACTTACAAAGTAAATTTCTACGAGCATAAACCCTTATAAAATTCGTCTTATTAAATTCGCTCTTATAAAATTCCCTCTTACAATAACACCTTCCCCCTGATGATAGGCAATCCTTTATACTGTGCAGCTAATCTGGCATTAATCCTCAGAAAATATAATCTATTATATTAAAATATAATAATATTATATAAAACGATAGAAAAACGATACGTTTATCAAAAAAAAAAAAAAAAAAAAAAAAAAAAGAAGAAAAGAAAATACAAAGATCATATAATTTCTGAGACATAAGAGATAGATTAATCCTACTCGATTAAACTAATGGAGAAAAAATTTTGTAGAAAATCTTTTAGATCGTAAGCATGTATACGAGGGATACGTATGACATATCTGATCTGTAAAAACAAGACAAAGTAAAATATGAAAGACTCCGAAACAGAAAACAACAGAAACGAAACGTGAAATTCTCCATGACTATGGCTCGAGATAAATCGTTTTGTTTTCTCGATAGAGAGACTTAAAAAGAAGGGCACGGTTGTACGCGAAATCTCAAAGCGGTGTAATCACCCTAAAAACCTCTAATCTTCTAACAAGGCAGCTATATACTTCTCTGTCTCTTTCATTTTCTCTCTCTCTCTCTCTCTCTCTCTCTCTCTCTTTCCCTCTTTTCTTTTTCTCTATGGCACGCGTCTAATGCATATAGAGAAAAGTGGGGGTAAGGGAGAGAAAATGGGTGGAGTGAAGAGAAGAGAGAGGGGCGAAGGGAGAGGAACGTTAGGTACCCCTCCACAGTGATTATGGGGTGAACTCTTGGTACGGTGCCCCATAGACGGTGGCCGTCGAGTCTTGTGGAGGGGGCGAAATACCCCCGGGACGGTATATATGCTCTAAGAGCCCCTTCCCACATGCACAGTACCAAATTGTACCCCGCCTAGTCCGCTCGTTCGATTCTTATTTTCGCTTTTACGTTCTCTCCTATTCTCTTATTCGTCTATTTCGACGTCCGGTTATGACGTAACGATATACGTACGATCGCGAACATTAATTCAATATTTGGAATATTATTCGTATTCGATTGTGATTCTGTGTGATCGTTGGTGAAATATTTTCTTGTGTTTTCCAGAGGATAATTCATTTTTATTGTCATCTTCGATAATACGCCCAAGGTATACATATAAGAAAGAGCGAGCCTGTTTCTTTGAAATATAAAATGAAAACTTTCAAGTGTATAATTGTTTGATAAAGTAATTAAAAAAGAAAAAGAAAAAGAAAAAGAAAATTACTCGTCGGTTACTCGATTATCACGTTAGCGTGATTGTTTTCGTGTTATAGTGAATCTTCGCGATGTCATCGGAATATTCATTCTGTAGCGAGGGAGGCTTCGATGAACTATCCAGTTCATCCGACTCCGGCTTTGACGTCAGTTTCGAGTCTCCGAAACACGAATTATCCGCGGACGGTGTCTTTCCGCCTGCGAAGGAAGAAAAACGGAAGAAAACTCGGAATACACGATGCAAAAGTCCAACCCAGGTAAATATTTGTAAACGATGACTATTCTAAATTGACTCTATTAATAAAATTTCTGAAATATTACTTATTTATCAATCGTATCAATGAATTTTTCTATTTTGTCACAAATAATTTTCGTATCGCCTTGAAAATTAAAAAAAAAAAAAAAAAAGAAAAAAAAACGTAAATCCTTAAGATAACACCTGACAAAAAAGGAGAAGAGAAAGATGGAGATGATGAAAGATGAAAGATAAAATAAAAAAATAAAATAAAATAATAAGAAATAAAGAAATGGGGGAACAAGTGAAAGAAACCTATTTTCTTGTTTTTTTTTTTTTTTTCTTCTTGATACTTCAGGTACTCAGATTGAAAAGGAATCGTCGGATAAAGGCAAACGATCGGGAACGACACAGAATGCACACGCTGAACGATGCACTAGAGAGACTAAGGATGGCTTTACCTACATTTCCCGAAGACACCAAGTTGACAAAGATCGAGACCCTTCGGTTCGCTCACAATTACATATGGGCTCTCTCTCAAACATTAGGAAACTCTGAGAGCGGTGAGGTAACCGTTAACGTCGGCAATGTAACAGTCAGCATCAGCGAGAACGGTAACATGATCACGTCTTCGACCGGAAGTTGTGCTGTAGCTGCACAAAAACGACTTGGACCGAGTCACCCAGCGACATTTCCCTATCCTCAGGAAAGATTTGTACCGGAATGGCAAGAATATGATTGCTATAGCGATCAGAGTGTCAGTCCACCTATACCACAACAATATCAGCCATGTTACGAGCAAAGGATGTATTCACATCATCAAATTCCTCAGCCGCATCATCACATGACTCATCACAACAGCATGTATCAGTGCCTTTAAAATTTCGGACGTCGTATTGTATCGTCTGGTTTCTTCCGTGTTAAATTTTCCTTCAACGAAATAGCAGACGAAATCCTTTGATCTATTAGTGCCATCGACATCAAATTTATTTTTACTGCATGTATCGAGTCATTATTCGTATTTGAATATTTCGAGTACTAGGATGGCTCTACCGGTCATGTGTTCTCTTTGCGCGAACTTTCTATCGCGTAATAATAATACCAAAGTGTTTGCTACGTTTCGATAAATTTTACTGAGAGAGAGAGAGAGAGAGAGAGAGAGAGAGAGAGAAAGAGAATTTACCGCAAAGTATCGTTGGTATATATTTACGATGCAATAACGAAAACGTTTGGAAGAAATACGATGGAGAAATTATTTTCTTACTGTTGCAATCGTTGTCCAACTTTAAACTAACAGTTAATTGAAAATCAATGAGTAATAATAGTGCAAATTTATTACGTACGAAAGTACAAAACTCAGCGATAAGTATTATCGTATTTCTTCTCCTTCGTAACTATTATCAGTATAACTGGTTTGATCGAGAGACTTCAAGTCGACAGTCGATTAGAAGTCGTAGAAGAAAAAAAAAATTAAAGAACAATACTAAAAGGTTATCGTTATCTACTTTGTAAGAGAGTAATCTATTTAAATTGAATTTAGAACGCTTAAGCTAATTATAAGTTAATCATTATTATACACATGCCGTCATTATCAGCAGTCTCCGCTAAATTTTTCGGTTTCGATAGTTCCGAATTATAATTTTTATCGAACTTCTTTCATAGACACATATTTACACGCGTTCCTCGTTGTTCTAGTCATCGATGTTCTTAAGTTGATCTCGAACGCTTGATCTCATTTTATCCGTAACGTAAGTCGAGGGAAAGAACGAATTTGTAATTTTATTTTATATTAATTAGATATAAAATAACATTTTCCCCCACGCTAGTGCCCTTATCTTAATACGGAATTTTATCCATTCAGGGAATATATGTATTGTACAGACTTTATACTTACATCAATAAATCATATTTTACATATATACATACCTACACATTATTATTGTTATCCTTCATTTAACGATACGATATAATCTTCGTCAAATTGGCCAAGGAACCACTTTGCAGGAATGAAATCGCTTCCTATTTGGAATGAAAGAACACGTGCCGCGGCACGTGTCCTTTTAGAAGAACGAGCATGGGGCAGATGTATCACAAATCGTTCCTGAGATTACACCTACCCAACTAATCCAACGGATTACATCAGGAACGTGACTTTGAAATGCTTAGAAAACATAACAATTGAAAAACAGATTTTCTTACCGCAAAATCATCCATGACATTTCCTAACAAAATGACATTCGTAATAATTCACGTAAAATGTGTGGATTGAAACTGGTAACGACTATCAAAAACGTGAGGAATATATATTTCTTTTCAGAAAATCGAAACTGCAACGTAGACGATTATTTCCATAATAACAGTAGGTAGGCGTCACCCATTTTGTGACCCAAATGGCAAGTGTTAGAAAAATAAATAACTGAATAGAAATACTTGATCGGAACGGAAAAGTCAACCCTAGGGAGTGGTTTTATCAAAACATTCGTGAAAAGCACAATATCGAAGAAAAATATTTTGCTTCGATCTTGCAAACGTTCGTTTCTCTAACGTCGAATAATATGATAGCGAATTGTTGAGAAAAAATATTAAAACAAAACTTGCTAATCGAATCTGATGGTGCCATCCGAACAAAAAAAGAAAAATAAAAAAAAATGGAAAATAATTTTAAATTAATAGTAGAACGATAGGAAGCTTATCATTGATTCTTATCGTTATCGTCGCAAGCCCATTTTGATTTTGATAATTCGTCAAAATAACATTCTGCCCGTGTAAATTTGAGCTCAATTAGAAATACATTTTACAGGTAATTTGCTAAATATACATCATAGAAATTCGTCACGTAGTTTAACATTCAATCAATAATTTCGTATAGAGAGAAAGACAGGAGAGAAAGAGAGAGAGAGAGAGAGAGAGAGAAGCTATTTGCAAACAGCTCGCAAGCTGCGACGAATCCGTTAGCACGCTCGATCGTTTCCCCAAATCTTACCAATAATGGTAATGCTTCAATAGAACCATTATGTCGACGATATATCACTGTGTGCATAACGCGACAGAAGGTTCAGGATCCAGACAGATTCTATTGGGATCTAGGATTTTAGGGGATTCGATCGGTTTTTGTCGATGCTAGTACCCCACTCCCAATAACCAATCAAACGTTGCCCGAATCAAGTCTTTCAACATCCAAACTGACTATGATGATATCGATAAAAATCAACGAAGAAAAACAGAACTATTAAAGTTTGCAACTTTTAAATTAATTTGATACTAAGCAAAGAAATGGTTTTAAAACAATTTTTTTCTTTTTTTTTTTTAACATAAGGACATCGTCGTACAGAAAAGGTATAAAACTTTTTTCCGCTCACGCAGACAACTCACGGTAAATCGTGATTTCACTTTAATCGACCTTTCGTTGGGTCGTTTCCGTCGAGTGCACATATCGATCGCATGCACGGACGTCATTGTGTTGGGGTGCTGGTCTGTACGGTGACATACTGGTGGCTGACAACCTTAGCTCCCCCGTTGAGAGAAGAGAGAAAGAGAGAGAAGGAGAGAGAATCAGACAGACAGAGAAAGAGAGCGAGAAAGAGACAGAGAGAGAGAGAGACAGAGACAGGGAGAAATAGAGAGAGAGAGAGAGAGAGAGAGAGAGAGAGAGAGGGAAGGAGGGGGTAACTCTCAGCTACGAATTCGAAAACAGAAGAGAGGGGAACGCTTTCCTAATTCACGAAAATTCGTGAAATTACCTTGACCGAATCGTTGAGCACTTAATCGAAGATTAATGGCCATGACTACGAAGCAAGATCGTACCCTGCTGTCAATTGAAAGGAATCCATTCTCTCTATGAACAAAATTATAAATAAAATAAGAAATATCTGAAACGCACAATGAAACAATTTTCGATCGCTTATTTTCGATTCAATTTCTATTCAATAACAAACTATGAAATTTCATCGGTTACAACGTTATACTCATTAGGTGGTATAATTTCTTTTTCTTTTCTTCTTTTCTATTTTTTTTTCTTTTCTTTTTTTTTTTAGAAAATAAGAAAGAATAGGGAACGTGTTTACCCTAAAAGACTATCGTTAAAGACGGACACGGGCGACCGACACGAATACGAAATAAAAAGGAGATAGAACTCGAGAAAGGATCTTTCAGCTTCGTATTTCGGCATCTGTTTTGCTCATGCTACCGTAGCTCTAACGTAGAGTGCTGCTTTGCTGTTGGTAGTACATATATGCGTGGGGTAGAAAGACGGCTTTTCATTGTGAGTTGGCATTTGCAGGCCTTTGTGCTAAACCACAAACAATGGACGTTGGAACAGTGCGTCGTGGAACTCGTCCTCCGAGTTTTCTTCTCATTGGATATACATACACATATATACAATATTAACGAGAATCGGTTAGCTAAAAAAAAAAAAAAAATATCGGAGAAGCCCTTTTATTTGAATATAATTCTTTATTTGGGAAAATTGTTGAAATCTACTGGTTAAAATCAATATCGAGAAAGAACGTCGTCAGAAACGTCAGCGTTTTCGTCGAGGTCGAAGAGAGATCGAGAAAAGTTGACAGTGACTATCGAAAATACAAGTACTGGAGCCAGAGTACAGAGTACTTTGACTCGCGATAGAAATATAGGGGACAGATGTCTACGGGGGGCAGGTGTACCCCACCGTACGCGTGCCAACCAACCCCCCACTGTGCTGCCATTCAAGACTATAATTTACTTGAAGAATGCCCGGCCTAGCTAGGCATTCATCACGAGATGACGCGAGCTGGTCCCTGCTTCATCGAACCTCCGAGTCCTTCGGAGTCGATCGTTCGTCCCCAGCTTGCAAACCATAAGCGATAACACCACGAATTAACGATCAACGTTTACCAGCGTTTCGCTTGATCAATAAAATCTCTCCCTTTTGTTCATTTGGTATTTTCTATTTTTTTTTTCTTTTTTTTTTCTGAAGAAAAGAAATAGAAAGTAGTCGCAAATATACATATACACCAACCATTGAAATATATTAAAGATTCTAATATTAAGAGACAAAATATACGATATAAAGAATACAAAATTATTTACACTTTTTCATTCTCTCTCTCTCTCTCTCTCTCTCTCTCTATCTATCTATCTATTTCTCTCTCTCTCTCTCTCTCTCTCTCTCTATCTATCTATTTCTCTCTATCTCTCTCTGTTTCTCTGTCTCTATGTTTTTCTATCTCTCTGTCTCCAATAAATCTTTTTACATTTCTGAATAACTCCGAATGGTATATGCACGTATTATTAATCGCAATGAGTCGTATCGACGCCCCCGAATCAGACTTTAATCACATACAAGAGCATGGATTAGAGTCTATGTTAGAACCGCCTTGGACAAATCATTGATTTAGCTTCATTGTGGATCATTCGCGGAAGTACGCGTTTTATTGGGTATATAGGGTGAGCTTACGTAGGATTACACGCGTGCCTCAAAGCGCATTTGATCTCGAACGGTGAGTCTGTATGCGTTTTATTTGAATCAGGGGTGAAGTTCGTTCCTTGTATGGACTTAACTAAAAAAAAAAAAAAAAATATACATACATATATATATATATATATATCGACGAAATCGAGAAACAATGTTTACACGAATCTGAATCGAAATGTTTTATTCGATCGAATAAATAATAAGAATAAATTAATAAAAAATACGAATACAATACAAAATCAAAGACTCTTCGAAATTTAAGTAAGTGGTTATCTCATAAAAATTTGATATTTGAAAGCTCGAGAAAATGTAATTTTCTTGAAATACATTGAAAAGCTAAATGTAACGGCAATGAATATAGAATTTCACATTTATTCTCTCGTAATCCCCTAAATCGTTGGCGATGAGTAACTTAATATCATAACTGGGTCGGTTCGAATTGATGAGCTAACCGCGAGCCAGCAAATAGTAATTTAATATCGCTAAGGATTCTCCTCGAGAGAAGACAAAAAAGAAAATACTATTGAATGGTAGAATGATTTCACGCAAGCGTTACTCACGTGAATGGCGAGACCGATCGTACGCTGCCATGGCGAACGGTCGGTCAGTTGCCCGTAAAATTTTAAACTCACTAGAGAAGGACGTTCGGTGAACTTATGACGGAATAATGAGGGCTCGGACCGTTTGAGTACGCGCCATAAATTTCATTCAATGCTACGACCTCTTAAAATCAAAAAGAAAATGTATATTTATGTATACATATAGACACACACATATATATATGCATATATATATATGTAACAAAAACATTTGTAAAAATGTATACACCTATTATGAAATATAAATTTCATAAATATACACAAAATTATACCTGTAAAATAAAAATTTCATGTCAATTTTTGATCGTATTGAAGATATAAATCACAACGAATGGAAAATAATGTCAACGTTCTAAAAAATAATTATTCAAGAAGATGAGAAAATATATGCAATGTTATTTCTCCACTTTGCACGGTGCCGGTCCCATAAGCAGTCAAGTGGTAATGCCAGTAGCTCGTGCCTCGTGAATTTTTCTATCCTTCTCACACTCAAGTAAAAATCCCTCGGTTTGTCGTCCCTTCTACCCTCCGTTTCCCCCTTCGGACACTGGCTGGCAGCTCATTAAACACCCACAGCAGCCCTCGGGCAGGGCCGAGCCCTCACCCTGATTTAACTATTGTTCGATTCGTCTGTGTATTATGTACGTGCTCCTTCAAATTCATACATACACACGTACATACATATATACATATATATATACATACATATATATATATACATACATACATACATACATACATATATATATATATATAGCATACATATATATATACATACATATATATATATATATATATATATATATATATATATATATATATATATATGTACACACATGGTTGATCGTCGTCGACATTAACGATGGCAGCACCTTCGACTGGCGAACGCGTTCGCCATCGTCGAGGGATGGCAACTTCGACCATCTGTCCGTATTTCGATTCGCACCAACTCCGAGAACCACCTATGAACGCCAGTGGTTCTTACTTTGATGCACGAAAGAAGAAAGAGAGATAGAAAGAGAGAGAGAGAGAAAGAGAGAGAGAGAAAGGGGGTACGAAAACGAGATTTAGTCGGAGAATGCAGAGGGTACACGTGTCTGTTGTGGTCGCTTCCTCCCTCGGGGTTGATTCGCTAACAAGCTCTCCTTTCGTATCGACTCAGTTTCTCTGAATTTTATATAAACTAAGAAAACGTTCATGGAATATCTAAGTTCTTTTAATTTCCTATTGAGCCCATGCGAAAATCTAACAAATCATTATGATACCCAAATAAAATAAATAAAAGAATGTTTCCCAAACGTATTCTGTCATATATATATATATATACCGGGTAAGGCATCTGGTAGGGTATTGCATTTAAAAAACCAAAGTTGAATTTGGTTTCCTCTCCTACACACCTTCACTTATAAGAAAGTTATATATACAACATGATGTCCCTGTTGATAGCATGTAACCTCTGCAGAAATAATTTTTTGTGCAACGCATAATTTAGAAGTTATTCGAGGTAATCAAGTTATATACCTCTTCCGGTATATATATATATATATATATATATATATATATATATATATACATTAGATTCTATCTAAACACGAAAATAAAAAATAATGTTATATAAAAGGCAGGTGCAAGTCGAAACTATATATACGAGAGATATTTTTCTCTCATGATTTATCATTACTATAACTGAAATCGTACCGTTCGTTGTATTGAGCACCACCGGAAGGAAAGAATTGACGTGTCCCGCTACGACCGGTACACCAGCTTTGATTGTGATCGTTTCAACCCCAGCATACTTCTCCTTGTCTCCCCCACCCCCTACCCTCACTCCATATTTCCCTTTCTACCATTGGCCACCTCACGTTCTAACTCCGCACAAACCCTACGTGTACATTATTATTTCATAACAATCGCACCGTAGCTGGTATGATAACTGTAGTGTGTGTGGTCTATCACGCGATGGCCGTCACGCTTCGAAAGATAAGTCATCGTCTTAACGACAGATTAGAAAAAATTGTCGATATCCATCTCTTGGACGTAAAACTTATAATATGAACGATAAATGTTACGTTAAAATTTAAAAATACGACGTCCGAATGAAAAACTATCTCGATGACTCGAAGATTCGTCCATTTTAATTAATCAGTTTCTTTGTTCTTTTTTTTTGTTTTCAATGCGAAAGAAACACGATAGGGTGGACGATAGACTCGTCCGTTTGTCCAGTGGTCCGTTTCTATTGTTTGATCATCTGCTAACGAGTTTAATTTCCATTTAACTCTTTACCTTGCGTAGCCAACAAAAAAGAAAGGAAAAAAAGAGGAAAAAAAAGAAGAAAACGAATCCACTCGACTTAGAACGACCGACTCTATGCGTCCGTCTCTATCGATTTCTCAATGGTAACTGAAACTGACGAGACGTTGAAGTTAACGTTATAAAAAGTAAATTTGAAAGTAAGCACACCGTATACATACATGAATTTACGTTTCCATAAACATTGCATATCTGTATACTTAAAAGAAATTCAAAAATAAAATCTATCGGTTACGTTTGCTTCTTGATTTTCACACGAACCTCGAATTTCTCACGTGGGCATCATAGAAAACGTTGGGATTTGGGACTTAAACGTTCAAGCGCGTTTTCACGGAAAAATTTTTCCGGAAGGACCACCACGCGGATATATATCGGCCACCCCGAAATTCTCGGCGAAGCGTGCGCCCATTTTTCACGCTAGTACTCCCTCTCTCTCTCTCTCTCTCTCTCTTTCCTTTCTTCCTTCCTCCTTTCTTTCTCTCTTCAGAAGCAATGTTCAAAAAAAGGAAAAAAAAAAATCAGTGCGGTCCCTTTGAAATCCACCACTCTTTGCGGCAAACATCTAAGATACCTACATCGCGGTTAGTCGGTGTTGCAAAGACTAGGATTTTCGCGCTTTTGACCCTTCAAATAGGCCATGATCCACTCGAGACGATATTTTTTTTTTCTACTCTTTCCCGACAGAAAAGTTATTCCTCGTGGGCTTCTTTGATCTTTCGATCTGTCGATCGCTAACCTGAGACCGACCAGGATGGAATTTCCTGATACTTGGAAGAGAGAGAGAAAAAGAAAAAGAAAAAGAAAGAGGGGAAAAAAGAAATAAAGAAAAAAGGAGAAAAATAGGAAACATTTTTTTTTTTCTTTACGTATAATCGATTAAAAATCGTTCGAACGAATGGGACCGTCTGCCGGAAATCCACTTAATCTTTGCTAAATCCTTCGAATAATAAAAAGGGAAAGAAAAAAAAAAAAGGAAGGAAACCGACCGACCGATCGATCGATTAGTATCACGACGCTTATTGATCTTACTTTTTTACCAACTCATTGTAAAGTAAAGAGAAAGAAAAGAAAAAAAAAAGAAGAAGGAAACAGAAGAAAAAAATCATAAGCCATGAAACGCAACATCCTCTCGACGAATTTGTTCGCACCGCAAAGAATCGGCTTAAGCAGGGAGAAAATAGGAAAATCAAACGACCTCGGTCTACTCCTGACGTCCATAACGAATCGATTTTAATGCATTACGAAAAGTTCGCTTTCGAGGGTGAGTAAGACACGTTTAGAGACCACCGGCTCCTGTAATTTCAAGCTATTTAACCGTTCTAAAGAGATTTATCGGCGCTCGGTCGGTGTCGCATTTAACAAGAAATCGTCTACGATATTTTCTGATATATTTCATTTATATTTCAAATATTTCATTATATATCTCATACATGTAATTATTGTAATATTAATTAAATCGTAAAAAAGAAATCGTTAAAGAGAGATTGTTTTTCTTTTTTTCTTTTTTGTGCGTTTAAATAAATAAATAAAATCACACCTCTCAGCCATGAAAATAATCAATGATACTCCAACACCACTTCGAAGCTAGGGCTTCTGAAACCTGAGGTTACACCTAACAAGATCTAAGTCTAAAGATTTAAGACGTTATATCTGACCACTAAGTTGAAGGCCGTCAATTAAATCACGAAAAAAAAATCAATCGCAATATTAATGATTAGGTCTTAATCATAACTAATTGTAATTATCCGGATAAATATTATTGTATTAGAGTTATCCCTCGTAATTATATTTGCGGATACGTTTAAACGGTTTAGAATCGAAGTGTCTCTTCGACACTTTCCATCCAATTGCACGAAAAACCCACTCCAGGGTAGTTTTCGCATCCACCCGAAGTATCGCGTTCGGCACGTGCCTGCCACGTGACCGTCTTGATGGCTCTCACATGTGCGCGTTTATGCGCATTTGGCTGCATTTAAAAGGAGCAAGGTGTTCCACGAAAACAACTGTCCTACTTTCGCTGTACTTGGAATGAAAAAAAAAACGTTGTTCGAAAAGATAACAACAATAAAATAATAATCGGATCGTTCGCTATGAAGTCGCGTGCTAACTCGAGTAGCTTAGGGAACACTAGAAAAAGATAGTACGAGTAAAGGAGATTATGGTTTTTCTTTTTTTTTTTTTTTTGTATGAAAAGATACCAAGCATTTCTAAATGAAAATGGTTAACAAAGAATCCTAGGGGGAAAAAAAAGGAATTAAAATTTGTTCCATGTTATTATCATAGTTCAAATTAAACCTCGATATTATTACAACTTAAATCTTACTTTAGGAACGATCGGACAATCTGCTTTCAATGCTCGCATAATTTTTAACGTTCCATAATTATTCCCGCAAGTATCCATTTATCATCACTGATCAATCTTACATCGATTTAAAAATAATTATCCCTATCTCATGGCAGTGATCACGTGCTGAACGTTCGAGTAGCTAGAAGTTCTTAAATAAAAATGATCGAGAAAAATCATTAAAAAAAAAAAAGCAGAAAAGAAAAAGAAGAAATAGAAATAAAGTTCTTAAACGCTTATCAGTTCAAATTAAAATTCTTATATTATTATTATAACTTTGTTGATCTTATCGTTCTTATGGTTAGACAATTTGTATGTTTATACTCGAATAATTTATAATAACGATCTCAAAAATGTTCCCACAATTATCCACTTCGATCGCCGATCAATCTTACATGGGCTTGATCCTTAATCGTAGAGAGAAAAAAAAAGTTAGAACACTGTGGGCATCGTGATGGTGGTCGCGTGCATGATCCATAGACGCACGTGATTCCCGATGTGCTATCGGAAGGGAAAACGCCTTTCGACGAGCCCACTGAGAAATTGATAGCTAGACCGAGTTCACACCGCCGACACGTGCCCTGCGACTTGGCTGTAAAAGTGCCCTCGTAATTGAGATATCATGATCGCTTTCACGCCAACGACAGATTCTTAAACTAATTCCGTGACGAAGACACGTGCCATCGGAATAAAAGTACACGTGTTTCTATTACAAATCCTCTTTTAACCACTAGATTTATTCAAAATTATCTTTTGTATAACTTTAATTTTTTTCCATCTTACATATAATCTAACTATTGCACAAAACCGTTATCCTCTATGCTAATGGATATAGATGGATTAGATTTAAAATGCAAAAGAAAAGTATTCGTTCAATTATTTAACGATTAAACATGAAAAATCTTGTGAGTACTTCAAATAATAATACAATATCGATTAAACTCCAGAGAAATTTATTCAGTCGTTATATAAATAGGCAAGCCATTTAATCGTGATCGATCATTACCCAATCGTTTCGAAAATAAGCGGAAAACGAAAGCGACGCTCCGCGGCTAAACGGCAAACATTACGTGTCGTCCCAATGTGCGATATCAACCTCGACACGTGCCGTTCTCCGACGCTTGTCACCGAACACCCACGCGTGCTAATATTTGCGTGATAAATTCTCTCCTCTCCTTCGATGCATTTTCTACGGAGGGTAAACCCGTCGATAATCGGAGAACCCGATACAAGTTAACGTGGCCAACGAAAAAACAGGTTGTTTGTATTTCCCACTAAAAATCATGAATTATCGGAAAATTTTCTCACGTTGAAACTGTAAATATGTCTTTCATAAACTAAACATGTATGTATATGTATACATATTTCATCAACTATACATAAAATATATATATATATATATATATATATATATATATATATATATAATAATATAATATATATTATTATATTATATTGTATTTATTATAGTATAGATATACTATATTAGTTAATGAAATGTAATATATATATATATATGTTCTTATTATTAAATATATATATATATATATATATATATATATATTGTTATTATTTATATGTATATTATTATTAATACAAAAGCCTTAATCTGCCTGTTCATAATTTCTCAAAAACTTACTATTTTTGTCCCATCTAGATGGAGTTCTATATAATTACTCTTCGAGATCCGACGGAAAGTTTAGGCTACTTAACTTGTGTAAATATTACTCGTAAAACAGACTACAAGACTTTAAACGAATGGGAGAGAGAAAAGGAAAGATATATGACGGACATGAAGTACTGTACAAGAGAAAGAGAGGAAGAAATTTGTTGATTACACCAGAAATGCATTGATTGAGTGATTTGTGATTGTGTTCCGTGTCTGTTTTGATTCGTATTTATACAAAAATTAAATATTAATCATACTAATATAATTATATTACAAATATAATTAAATAAATATTAAATTATTTAAAAAGAAATATATAATAATATACAAATTATACTTATGAGGTATAATTATATTAGTTATACTTGTATTCATATATTAAATTATATTAAATCAATAAAAACTTCGAATATGAAGTAACAAGTCAATCTTATGGCGATAAAATGAAATAAAACTTAAAAAATATAAATATATGTAAAAAGGTGTAACTTCAAAGTTACGTAGCGTTATGGAGGATCAAATATTTTCTTCGGAACGAGACAAAGAATTATCTCTCGAGTCGTATATCATCGTAACAAAATATAAATAAAAATGAAGAGCGTCCTGTAAAAAAAAAAAAAAAGAAATAAAAAAAAACGGCAACTGCACGTTGAAGTATTGCGTGGTGTGTACCGAGAGGGTTCCATCTAAACGAAACGTTAAGTACAGCCGGAGGATATTGATTCGGGTACTGCTTGTCGGTAAATGTTTGCATCACGTGAATTGCCTATAGCGATTTGCACTACCTTTCAATTAAAACACGTCTATCTCCGAAATAAAATTACCGAAGAGTTCCACCTTTTATTAGATATAAAAGTTCCACCTTTAATTAGATATAATATATATATATATATATATATATATATATATATATATATATATATATATATATTCACTTGCAAACTTAATACATTAATGACAAACAGTAATTCGAAAAATGTTTAATTTTAGTCATTCCCATGAATATTTAAATTTCTCTATAAAAATGTTTTAAACGCTTACCTAGAAAAATTAGATTTTTAAAAGATAATCCATTAGAAAGTAAAGTTCTGCAGAAACTCATGTATAATAATAAAAACGATCAGACAATCGAACCTCAAAAAAGGATATTGGAATAAAGTTTTTGCTATAAATGCAAATGACTCGCCATTGCCATGTAAGCCTTTTCAGCTTGTTACAAAAGAAAAGTCCGATCGTTTCGTTCTCGAACCCCCCCTATAAAGGGGTGCCCGCTTTGCCCCCATGCGGATGATCATACGCACCCGTACTTAAATCTGATCCAGATAACGAATCTCCTCTTGCAACTTGCCGCGTACAACGAGCTAGTATACGTATTCTCCTTTTGAGACGAGTTCTTGATCGAGAACAAGACAATTCGATTGACCCGTCCAACTTCAAAGGGGAAATTCGATCAACTGAATCGATTGGTGGTCCACCCTGCAATATTAATTTATTTCTTATTGTCGAAAAATATATACGTATATAATAGTATTTCTTATGAATATTTTTGTAATATATATTTATGAATATATATTGTAAATATATATATTTTATGAATATTTATTATAAGTATATATCATATGATATATATATATATTTATTTATTTAGTTATTTATAGAATAGAAATATATTGTTATATTGTTATATTGTAGAAATGTATTGTTATATGATAATAAAATTATAAAGATTATTATAAAATTTTCTGCAAATAAACAGAAAGATAATTAGAAAAAATTTGCTTTGGTTTTATTTTTTTTTTTTTTATTTTTTTATTTTCTTCTATTTCTGCATTCCTATACTTTCAAATACATTCGTACACTGTACAAAACATATATTATTCCTTAGGGATGCAATGGAAAAAAATTTTTTTATATAACTATACAATTTCTGCAAATGAAAATGCAAAATTACAAAGATAAATTTCTTTCTCTACTCTTTTACTTTTCCTCATTTTCTATACTTTCAAAAATAATTATACACAGTACAGAAACATATATTATTTCGTATAGATACAACAGAGAAGAAAGAAAAAACAAAATTGCAAAAATTATCATACAAGTTCCTGTAAATCCAAAATGTACGTTAATACATACTCTCACCATTTTCCTATTTTACTTATTCCGTTATATTTTCTATTTCCTATGTTTCTCAATACTATCAAAAATGTTCCCTACGCCATAAAGCAACACAGATAAAGCAGTATCCTTTCGCAAGTAATAGCAACGATATCTGCTTTTCTTTTTGATGATGATCTAACCGAGGGTTAGCAGACGATAGAGAATCCGACGAGTTGAAAAAAGAAAGGGGAAAAAGAAGAAACAAAGACGACACATTAGAATCTATTGTAAATCTCATCGAGGTCGGATAATCAGATACCTTTCGAGGCCGCCAGGTGAGCCAGTTCGAGCGTATAACGCCTTTTGACGTTAACGCCAGTACTCTTGTGTGTGCGCGCACCATAAACGCACTCGACAACAATGCTTAGATCTTAATCTTCCGCCTTGCTTCCCTGTTATCCAGAGACCATTACCATTATGTTTGCACTCCGATCTACCGACTAGGCACTACCCCTTATCGCAAAAAGTATCGAGAAACTTTCGCGAGATCTTTAAAATTTATTACTGATACATATATATAAATATATATATATATATACACTTATATACACATACTTATATATATACACTTATATATAACATCTATATATACATACATACATATATATATATATATATATATATATATATATGTATGTATGTATATGTATAAAGTAACTAAAAGAAATTATTTATTTATTTATTTATTTATTTTTTTATAGACCTTATAATGAACGATGAGTCAGTACTCGTAAAATAAAAATCGCCTTTACGGGTAATCGCAAGGAATAGTGGTACGATCGGTCGACCCAATTCAACGCTCCCAAATCTTATTTCAGCATGCAGCCAAATTGCAACGAGGGAGACCTCTTTGTTCGTCGGTCCTGAAACTTCCTCTACTCTTCGCGTCCCAAGGGAATTTTAGGGCATTACGTAGCTCTCTCACAGGAACGATCGTTATCTCTTTAGCAACCTGGGATCTAAGAATCTATCCTCCTCTACTTATCCTTCCATGTTCCCTTCTTCTAGAAAATAAATGAAAAAAATGTTCGACAATTCGATGATTTCACATTCTATTGTCTTCGATCCTCCATCATATATATATATATATATATATATATATATATATATATATATATATTCTCTTATTTCCTATAAAACATGACCTATTTAAAAGATGATAGAAACTTTACTAATGCTTTGATTTTTCAAGTCTCAAAAAAAAAAAAAAGAAGAACTCGTGCGGAGTAATCGAGGAATACTATTATTGGGCCTACTACGATTATCGCAGATGTCTATCGGACTATGCTTTAGCCTAACCACTCGTATATCAAGCCAACCGGCTATGTCCGCTACTTGAGCACAAGTAAAACAGTTGCCATACGCGGTAAAATAATATCGAGGAAGTAAAAAGAGTGTATACACACGCGCCATTGCTTCCCTATGGATGTTCCACTTAACGATTACAGAGAGAGAGACTTCGTCTTGCCCGTTGAATAAATTCGTCGAACGAAAGGAAAAAATGAATTCGATTTAGTTTCGCCCTCGAGTTCATAACGTCAGGAAATTTTTTAACTAATACCGCAATATTTCTCGATATTCTCTGAAAACAATGACGCTTTTTCAATTCGAATCGATCAATGAAAAACTTGCTGGAAATCCCATGAGAGATATATACCCCAGCTGGATGCTGAGTCCTGATAAAAATCGTAACGTTTTGACCGAAAACAAGGCAGTGAAAGAGAGAGAGAGAGAGAGAGAGAGAGAGAGAGAGAGAGAGAGAGAGAGGAAGGGAGAAAGAGAGAAAGCACATCGAAACTCATCCCCTTCGTTTCACCAGCAGCAATGACAGTAACGGCAAGCACCCTTCGCAGTGACGATCGAGCCGCGTGGATGCTTTTTTTTCTATTTCTACCCCAACATAAGTAACCCGGGTACCTGTAGCCCTAGCTCGCGTTGTCCCCTTCATCTATCTTCCCCTCCCTCCCTCCCTCCCTCCCTCCCTCCCTCCCTCCGCCTTCTCCTCCCCTATCTTCTCGTTCCTTTCACGAAAACGTCCTCACGGATGAACGCGTCAGAAGAATAAAAATCGCTCGCACGTAAGAATCGCGATTGTGTCAATCCTGTTCTATCCTAAGAATATGAACTCCCATGTGTACGGTCGACCCATGCTAATTACATTTTAATTCATTTCGCCGAAGAAAATGAAATAAATAGGGGGACTAACAAGCCGATGATAAAAGATTTCATTCGACGGATCGCAGTCTCGCGATTGAAGAATATTTTAATAATGAAAAATGATTAAAACTACTAGTCGAGAAATGGAAATTTCTCGTGGGCATAGTCCTTCCTGTTTCGCGCGTGAAAGGATACGAAGGAAAAAAAAAAAAAAGGAACGAGAGAAAAAAAGGAAAAAAAGAAGAAAGAAAAGAAAGTTTAGGTGTGTGAAAATCCTCGTCCCCGTTTATTGACAAAACATTTCTAGCAAATCCGGCTCGTTCACGAGGCGCGAAAAAAAATCCTACCACTTTTGAAAACGATCCTTACGGCAGCTGGATCTAACAGACCGTAAATAATAGGTTAGCGGAGAGTCAGATTTCTGGAAGACTGGCTTAAGTTATGCAAACCGAATCGAATATCGATCAGGTGTTTACCTCGATGCTTTTAAAATCGAATCTTGATACGTAACGAGTGTCTAAACTAATCGGCATCGTTGAATCGTTATCGTTGATTGAACTAATCAGAATTAAAAATAATTACACGTAATGATGTTTTGAAATTGACGTTGACACGACATATACGCGATATGACGTGGAAAAAAATGGATTGACCAACCGTCATCGAGTATCACCCCATTATCTATGAACTGTCAAGGTTTTAGAGGATTACACGTCGATTACGAGGCTCAATTTTAAATCTCTCCGCCACTCAGCCGTTCTCCATAACTTTCTCTCAGTCCCGTGGCAACCCTTTTGTGGCTTACTCGATGGTTTTACAATCACTCACCCGTGCTGTGACATGGCCGATGGGTCGTCGAAGGGTTGCCTCGTTTCGTTAAAGCGGATTACGTTTCGCCTTCTTTTTTATTTTTTATTTATTTTTTATTTTTTATTTTATTTTGTTTTTTTTTTTTTTTTCTTTTCTTTACACTTTTCACCAAGTCGATATCGAATCGACGTATGGGATCATGGTCTTTTGATCGATGATCTTCGAAAGAATATCAAAGAACATTTTTCTCCTTTCGTTGATTACGAACGCACGAGGAAATAGAAAAGGGAAACAGAAGAAAAAACGTGATCTATGCTCTCCAAAGATTCCTCGTGGAAACATTGCGGAAATCGGTCGAAGTTGGTTTCATCGTTTATATTTTTTTTTTCAACCCTTCCTCGTATTTTTCCTCATCATTGTTTGCGAAAGGAGACCCTTGCGACGTTCAAGGGGGCGTGGCGATTTAAAGAAGGGGTTCCCGAATGGCTTTCAAAAAACGGAATGACCGCAAGGCCGTCACGCTTGTCTCTGTACCTATAAAATAGTTCCGCCTCTCCCTCTCTCTCCTTCTCTCTCCCTCTCTCTCTCTCTCTCTTTTTTTTACCAATCGTACGTATACGTCACCAATAGTCCATATATCCTGCAAACCTAATTTATTAAATAAATTTAACCTCGATTTTATTCCGGTCATCGATAAATATTCGTATCAACGGATTTCTTCGTTCTAAAATCTTTTAAAGTTCTTATATTTTGTCAAAAAAAAAAAAAAAAAAAAAGAAAAATGAAAAATATCTCCGATACCTCGAAGACGCGAAATAAAATTTGTCGGAAGTATCAGGAAGCACTCGATGCCTACTCGGCACTTGGAAACATCAGAGACCCCTCCAACGTACATTGCAAAGGTGCCCCCAGCTTTTTTTCTACTATGAATGATGATGTATGGATGTTGGCTGGGCGCTAGGGGCTGAGTAAAGGGTTCCATTGTTGTGAACACCCCCCTAGAGAATGAACCCTCTCGCCCCGCGGGGTGAAACCTTCGTGAAATATTACTGCCAAGCAACAAACTGCGTTCTGCAGCCTGTATATATTGTTAATTTTATGCCCGATTTTTTGTCCACTCCATCTTACCCCCACCATTGCTACACAGACGCCGAAAGTGTTACATCCGAGCCGTTACCGTATTTCCATCCCCTATTTTTTAACAACAAACATCGCGAATATTTTATTCTGAAGAACAAGTTGATCGTTACTTCTCTTTTTTTTGGCGTTCGTCACTTTTAATCTGTAAAAATTACAAAGTTACCATATTTTTGATTGCAACTTAATGAATTGTCTCGTGCGCGTTATTGTCGCGATAGTATCATAAAAAAAAAAAAAAAAAAAGAAAAAAAAAATGATGACTCATGTTTGCGAAAACTTTTTGAAGCTTAACCTACTAATTATTATAATCCTGGTAAATGTAAAAATTTTTTTATTTTAATTACTAAGATCGCAGTAAAACGAATTACTCGTACTAATGCGATAAAGCCGTAACCAGATCCGCATTAGGCCGAAGAATATTCATATCCATAAGCGAGAGAGAGAGAGAGATAGAGAGAGAGAGAGAAAGAGAGAAAGAAAGAGAGAGAGAAAGAGAGAAGGAGAAATTGTGTAGCGACCCTTAGATGCTAGAGAACAATGAAGGACCGCAATTAACTGGGGGCCCTGTAATCGGAGTACCGATATTCGATCCGGAATATAATATGCAAATTCGATCGGACACGGTTTTAGAAATTCGCTATGGCCCTTCTACTCTATCAACAATGCATGACTCGTGCCAACAATAGGAAATAATAAACCGTGATAAATAGCCAAGCAAATACGCAGGACAATCCAAAAATGTCCGTCGCTATCATTCCTCTCTCTCTCTCTCTCTCTCTCTCTCTCTCTCTCTCTCTCTCTCCTCTATACTTCATCTCTTGGCACATCCAGGTGCAGGACTCGAATACCCAAATAAATACGTAGTGCAAATAACATGAACCCCTAGTTCAGTCGATAAGTTTTTTCGACGAACAAATATCAGCATTAATTTTAACGCTTGCCTATGCATATTAACGGCTGAATTCTGTTAATGCAAGTCAACATTATCTTCTAATTCTAAAAATCACTTATAACGAAAAAAAAAAAAAAAAAGACAAGAAAACAAAACGACGATTCATGATAACGGACGAGCACGCGCGCGCGCGCGCACATATCTGTACGTATCTACACGCATATACAGCGTCGTACTTCGAGGAAGTTGATTTTGAAGAGGCAACCCTGATCAGAATGTGGTCCGCGGAGACAGATTGAGGGGCGTGCTGAAATAAATCAGCCTTTTGTTTTACAGCCCTAAAACGGCCGTTGGAGATTTGGAGCGCGAAGTGACGTCCATTCATAAGAACACCCCAGCTGCAAGAACGAAAAGGCCTTGTAGCTACTTCAAAAACTCTAGAATAGTCCTTCTCTCGAACGTACAACACGATTAAAAAGTTTAATCTCTTTGGAAATTTTTCATTACTTTTACTTGGCAAATGTAAAAAATGAAAATTTTTTTTTTCCATGTATACGCATATGTAAAATCGTGAAACTGATCGAACGGACGAAAATATTCGGAAATGAGAAAAATTGCAAAAAAAAATTAAATAGTTGTAAAAATAAAATGAACAATATATATTTTATATATAAGCATAAAGATAAATATCTATTTAAATAATTTACGATTGGTTATCCTTCGTTATATTTTTATATATCAATTCTTTCAACCGATCTCATTGTCAGCCATTTGTTTTTAACATGATTTGCAAGGCTAACCATCGCACGAAATAATTATGCGTTGTTTAATATCCAAAAAAATAATCGCGTATACAAAGCTATCCCTAATAACAAATATTCAAATACGTACTCGATTAATTTTCATCGTGGACAACAATCTGGCATCCTCGAAATCCTTCTCTAGATGCTCAATCACGTTGAAGGTTCGTTGATGAAGTAAAGGGGTTAAGCGTTATGCGTCCTACTGGAAGTGATTCGAATTAATGTCCACGAAATCGTGGGCTTCGATCTCGATCCCTAAGGAGTTGTTCGATGAAAGGGAAGAGTTTAGCTCATCGCAAAACGTCCTTCAGGATTTGACGATCATTCTCTCCCTTTTTCTTAGAGAGACTGAGACTCTCGTTAGGATACGATGACTAATCTAACAAATGACTTTATTTCGAATAGATCCCTTATAAAATATTTTCCTCCCTATTTGGGGGATAGTAATCCTCTTTCGTCCTCTTCAATCTTATTTCTTATCGGAATCGATAAAACCTGTAATCAGTCAAATAATAACTACTTCAATATCAAATAAAAATAAAAATAATCTTTTCGCTAGGATCGATATTCCTTCGTATCTGTGAAAAATAAAAGCACGTGGAAAAAGTCGAATGAAATGGTGCTTGGCGATGCGTCAATAACATACAAACACATTGAAGAATAACAGTCCATATTATACAAGATGTCAGGTCGATAACTAATCATCAAGCAAATGATTTTATTTCAAATAGATCCCTTATAAAATATGTTCCATACTATTTGAGATCTGCGATGCTTTTTCACCCTCTTCAATCTTATTTCTTATCGAATCGATAGAATCTGAAATCAGTCAAATAATAACTACCTTAATATCGAATAAAACTAGAAATGATATTTTCGCTAGGATAGATATTTCTTCGTATATGTTAAATTGCCGGGAATAAATAAAAGCACGTGGAGAGAAAGACGAGCGAAAGAGGTGCGTGGCGGTACGCAAATCGTATATACACACACGTTCAAGAAAGACAGCCGATAATATATAATTATTGCGCGGGCGCGGGTCAATAGTCGGCCACGTTGCCTGGCGACGCTCTCACTTCGTATTCTCTCGAACTCTGGAACACGGTCGGCACATCAACTTGTCTTCCTCTTTTGACCGTACTCGCGCTCGGTACGCACGCGAAAATAAAAAGCAAAGAAGAAAAGGCAAAGTCTAGACCGGCCTTTTCCAACAAGTCCCAGTATAGTCTTTTCTTTTTATGAGAATATCTCTCGAGGTGTGGATCTTAAGATCTATCAGCTTTCATCTCACCTGAGTGATCACGATAAAGATCAGCCTCTTCACACTGGCTTTTCTTTGGGAAGATCTCGAGCACGTGTTAATGGACATTCTACCTGAGTGTTGAGTATGTAAGTACCTACTAAACTCCTTTCCCCTGTTAGTTTACTTTACTTTTCAAAGAGAGGATTCGATTTTAATCTCGAACACGTATTCTTGTTTACTCCGTCGCGTTCCAATAATTATATGTATCTAATCGCGTTGCTATTAATTCCTCTTCGACTCACGGTGCGATACGTTCCATCGAGAATCACTAAATTCTACTGATGTTTCTTGAACTTGACACGAGAGCCAAAGGTGATCATTTTGTACTCGTGAGATTTTTTTTTATTTACATTTCACTTTTTTATTATCTAGATAACTTGTTTTTATTATTATTATTATTATTATTATTATTATTATTATTATTATTATTATTATTATTGTTATTGTTATTGTTATTATTATTATTATTATTATTATTATTATTATTATTATTATTATTATTATTATTATATAACAAAAATTTTCCATTGTCTTAGTTTCCAAGAACGTCGGTATGGAACCGATTAATTCGGAATCTGTAATTTTCGATCGTACGATCGACAAGGATAATGTGGAAACGTTGAAAACGAAGAAATTAGGGATAAGATCGAAACGTTCGTCGTACGAAAAATTCGAAGACGCTTGCGGCTTTAAATTCGTCGAATTATCAAGTTTCGAAAATTTCGTGCGACTTCTCTATCGACCGACGGATCCAGCAAATTTGGGTGTAACGAGAGCACTTTTTGGTGAGTGAGATATATTAATGTATGTACCTGGAAAAAAAAAAGGGAAGAGAGTAAACATATTTTTTCACAAAATCACATGGTATCCGATAGGTTTGTGTATGATAATAGATGTTGTCGAAGAAAGAGGATTGGCAGATATCGATATAAAATGGGGAGATCCATGGGATTGTCATTTCCCATTGATTCACGGAATGACACCACTTTCGTTACCTTGGATGATAGTACTTTACGGTGCAATGTGGTTAGGTGCTTTTGGTATCATGCTTGGTGTCAGATTTAAATTTGCTTGCGCTTGCTTCGTCGTTCCTTACTGGTATATATTTCTATTGGATAAAAGTTATTGGAACAATCACACTTATCTTTATGGTATCGTGGCGACACTTTTTTGGTGTACCGAAGCAAACAAGTACTTGTGAGTATGGCATACGATTAACATTATCTCGTATTATGATTAAATAACGATACGTTTGTTATTAAAAGAGTCTTTCTTTATTGTCACACAGTGCGTTCGATGCCAGTGATGCTAAGAAAATAAATGAAACCGTGCCACTGTGGAATTATTTTATATTGAGATTTCAATTTTTCGCTCTATACTTTTTGGCCGGTTTAAAGAAATCCGGTAAAGAATGGCTCGAAGGATATTCCATGTTGAATCTCTCGAGACACTGGGTTTTCGATCCGTTCAAGTAGGTCCCAACTATTAAATAAACCTATATAAATTTTTCCTGAGAAAAAGGCATCTTGTTTTTATAGAATTTTCTTGACCACCGAAGAAACAGATTTCTTTATAGTCCATTGGTTCGGTTTCATTTTTGACTTAACCGTTGGATTTTGGATGTTGTTCGATAAAACTCGATTACCCGCTATGATATTCTGCACGGCCTTTCACTTTATGAACTCGAGACTGTTCAGTATAGGTAACGTAAATCTCCGTCGTAATTATCTTATTTTGTTAATTCTTTCATATTTCTCCTTGTTCTTTTTTTTCCCCCCTTCATTTTTTCAGGTATGTTTCCATACGTTTGCTTAGCGACAATGCCCCTTTTTTGTAATGTCGATTGGCCGCGAACTTTTTACTCTTGGATCACGCGTAAACGAAAAATCTTACTTTCCAAATGTATAAATGTGATAAGAAATTGTTTGCAAAGTCCAGTTAATAAACTTATAAATGAACAAACGAAAGAAGTCACTGATCTAAATGAATTCGATTCGCAAAAAGCTACTATGGACGTTAACGAACACTACGAGTCGTCCGAAAATGTAAAACCTATCGATAACTCAAAGATGAAAATTGTTAATCCAAAGAAAGTGACGAAAAAACAACAATTCGTCGTATCTATGTTATTGCTCCATATAGCCTTACAATTCTTTTTACCCTACTCGCATTTCATCACGAAGGTAAATTACAATAAACATGTCCGAAGAAAAAAAAAAACAATAAAAACTGTGAAAATTTACAAATCGTGGCGAAGTGAAAGTAATAAATAAATAAATAAATTATTATTCCAGGGTTACAACAATTGGGTTCCAGGTTTGTACGGCTATTCTTGGGACATGATGGTCCACACTTGGGATACGATATTAGTTGTGATACGAGTTCACGATAATGAGAGCAACGAAGATCGTTTTCTCGATCCCGATACATGGGTACAGACCGATCGATGGGTGAAACATGGAGACATGGCGAGACAATATGCTTTTTGTATAAAGGTTTTGCTTTTATCTTGATTATCTAATCATATCTTTTATTGTCTCATTAAATCAACTTACGCGGAATTATAAACATCTATCAATTTTACTGCTGTTTCTTATCTGATTTTTTCGTACATATTGTTTCATTAAATCAATTTCTGCTAAGTTATAAACTCGTCGCTTTTTTTTTTTTCTTCTTTTATACATTTACTAATTCATACATGCTCCCATTTGCAGAATAATATACTGCGACAGAAAGAGGAAGCCCTGAGTAATAATTCTAAACACGAAGATAGAGAAAAATGGATTAAACTCTCCTCAAATTTAAGCGTTTACATGGATGTATGGTGTTCCTTGAACGGAAGATTTCAACAAAGAATTTTCGATCCGAACGTCGATATGTTGACTGTCGATTGGCATCCTTTTAAACACGTTTCCTTTGTGATGCCACTTCTAACGCAATATAACTCTTATCGGTGATATAAAAATTTAATATACATGATTCTCATACGTTCTATTAATAATCATTACTATAAAGATTTACTTCGCTTTGTTATCTCTTTAGATATAAAATGAACGATATTCAAAGAGACGTATACAGTTGGTCGAACTACACCGACGTTCTCTTCGTAGCCGATTTCCCAAGTATGTCATTGGAAAATTACATTAACAGTGATTTCACGAATGTATCGTTGACGGTCCTCGAAGGTGAAGTAGCATATAACGAAGAAAATCAAATGGAAAGTGTAACTTTAAAGAAGGGATTATCGATCGACGTTAAAACCGAAAAATTTCACAGAATTAAAACGATTACTCCTTATCCAGCCTGTTACATGTATACTTATACCAATCAAACGAAACAAACATTGGATATCGATAGGTTTGTTATCAGAGCGCTAATTGATTTTATATTAAGATCAGGTTGATTGGAATTAATTACTATTGCTTTTTACCTTTTCAGACAAGTTGAATACAGTAATACCAAGGAACCATTCTCTCTCGTACAGGAATTAAATTACAAGGTTGATTCTTGGGCGAGGGCATTCAGTCATCTAGCAAATGCCTTCTTCAATCTTGTTTACGACGTTCCTATAATACGAAGAGTACGGGTTAATAGACAAGCCTAAGAAAACAAACATAAAACATAGTAATCTCAGATTAAACCATATTATATAAATATAATGTTAAATCGTAAATAATTTTATTTTATGTAAAAAACTCATTATCATCCAAAGATTTTAGAGACCTATTTTTGTACATTCAAAGATACAAGAATGTTTATAAAAGTTCTTATCAATTAATCGATAGAGATTTGATTAATTTATAATTTTCGAAATATTTTTGAAATCACAAATTATTGTTAAAAATATTTTAATAATAAAATGATTGCATGATAATGTCGCTAAAATTACATCTTACCGTAATTCTCTCTATTCTTTATTACCGATAGACAAAATTAGCGAAAACTGTATTACCGATAATTGGACATCATTAGTATATTATCTTTCATTGTTATTTTTTGTTATAAAGAGACAGTAATTTTCATAAAATTATTGTAAAAAAACAAATTATCTAAGAAATTAAAATTAATATTAGAATGAAAGATAACAATGGATTTCCATCTGTACAATTTCATTCCATACATACATATGTATATATATTTTTTGCACCTTTTTCATTGAAGATCTAATATGATATTATAAGAAATGTAGCTATTCATCATGACTATTGTCATTAAAAATATATTATACTGTAAATCATTATATGTAAATACACCATATCTGCATACCCATGATAACCATTATAATGATTTACTTTCAAACGCATTCAATTGACTTAAATTTTCTTATTTTATCGCAAGAGGTACTTTATCTGAAGCCACTTATCTTAAATGCTACAAAATGTTATCAGATCACCGATCGACTATAAACTGAAGGTTCGTCGTGCACTTTCAACCAGACCTTTAGTCTTGTTGCTTCTTCTTCGTGACATTAGTGTTCGAATAACCTACGATCGGAAGATTTCTGTAAGTAAAAAATAAAGACAGAAAAAGAAAAGAATGGAAAGAAAAACAACTTAAGAAAGTCATAAGCCTTGCGCGAATAAAATAAAATGTGTTTCGATCGCAAATAAAGATAAAAACGTGACAATTCTTAGTGTACAATATGGATCGTTTCGAAATACGACGAGAACAACGTCTTCTCTCGTTTTGTTCTTTTGCTATTTCTATTTCCGTTCATTCCAGCTTCATCTAATCTGGGTCGACGCGTTAACAACGACCGTTCAAAGTATGTATATTAAATGAATTTACATTAGAAACAAAGCGCATCGAATAAAAAAAAACATAAGGTTGTAATTACCATAAAAATTTTTTTTATTAAAACTCATATGTGATCGAAATCCTTGTGAAAATTTCGACTCCGCTAGAAGACATGAAGAAAATCTGGATCATGTGAATCCCATGTTTTGGCAGAGATAAAGAAAAAGAAAAAAAAAGAAAGAAAGTGCATTTGAAAAGAACTATTATAATTCTATTAATTGTAACATTAAAGAAAAATTACTTTTTGTATTAGCGTGCATCCGTGTTCTAAAGTGCGACAAAAAAAATTTATTTTTTATTTTTATGTTATCATCACGTCTGTTATTTGACGTTTTACAATGATAATTCCTTATGTTAATAGTTCTTTTTTACTTGTGGGTAGTACTTACTTCCAACGTTCGTATTTAACCGATAATTCAAAATAACCGTGAACTCTTACGTACTTCCTATATGAAAGTATTAACTTGCTGAACGTGACACTCACTTCAATGGTAATCATACAAAATGAACTCTATTATCATGCGCGTTTAACCAATCCATTACTATATCCAGTACGTTTCATTCGCCATCAACGTCGGATGATATTCTATAAACGGTAAAAAGTTTTCCCTTATCAGACTTAGAAAAATTTTACTAAATAAACATCAAAAAGAACCGAAAAGTTCCCGCGATATCTTAATCCTAATCGAGGTCATTTTATGATATATTACTTAAGGAAACACGTGCAAATAATTCACTGAACAGATGCATTCGATTAATCGCCAAATTATCAATTGTTGTGTAATGATAGGGTCATCTTTCAAAAGAATTCAAAAGCCAAAATATTAGAATTGTACAACAAACGTTGTTTCCATAATCTCGCATTGTTCGCAGATAAAATATGACGAAATTAGATTCATACCAAGTCGATCAAAAAGAGCCGCTTCTAGATGCACTCGAGAAGCTCGGCGAAGGTTCCAATTTTCTTTACTTGATTTTCATTTTAACGACGATACCGACGTTGTTCAATGGAATGCATTCTATGGCATATATCTTCATATCCGAAGTAAGTATCTCACGTAATAATGATATCTGTTAAATGTAATTCTATGGTAATAAAATTATCATTTTAGATTCCTAATCACTGGTGTTCCATACCAGTTCTTACCTCAGCGAATTGGACTGATGAACAGATAAGAAATATTTCGTCAGCCAGTTCTTGCACTCAATACGATTATGACTATGAATATTTCGCGGAAATAGGTTTTGAAGATGCTCTCAAATATAAGAACAAAAATCAAATATTAAAGACAACGGAATGCAACGTTCGAAGTTTTGCACACAACATACAAGGTACTTCTTTCGTAGAAGATGTAAGTTCCAATGTTATCTAGATCGTTAATACAGTATGAACGATAATAATAATTCGAGTTTCGCTTGCTCGTGTAAAATTTAATTAATTGAAAGTAGTAAAAGGAAAAAGAAAAAAAAAAAAAGAAACATCCCACAAATACACTTTATAAGTCACGATATGATCCCAGTGGGACCTCGTGTGCGACAGAATGGCCGATAGATCCAACACCCAGATGATGTTCTCCCTTGGAAAACTCTTAGGAAGCGCATCGTTCGGTATTATTTCCGACAAATTTGGTCGCAGATTCTGTTACGCCATTGGTATAATTATGCTGATTATATCTGGTCCAACCAGTGCGATCGTACCTTGGTTCTGGTGCTTCATGTTCCTCAGATTAATAAATGGGATGAGCCATGCCGCCATTTTGTATCCTTCCTTTACTTTTCGTAAGTTTTTTATCATCATTTATCAACCAAGAAATCGAAGAATAACGATTAACGCAGACGTTACATTTATCCTATATTGCTAATTAATTAATACATTCATTAATATTATCGAGTAAGTATATAATAACGCTGCCTGTATAAATACGTTCGACTCGTGAGAGAGTTTATTGCGTACTAATCTTTATTATTAACACTTCAAATGAACTGACGCTCAATAATGTAAATATTTACACCTAACTCACCTTGATTTATGAATACGTTGTATTGCTCTGTACTCGTCGTTATTCTTCGTTCGATATAATACGTATCGATCTATAAAATATAAAAATCTCAATAATTTCATTATATACAGTAACCGAAATAGCCAGTGAAAAGCATAGACAATGGATGGGTGTAGCATATAACGCTGGTTATCCTGTAGGAACAGCAATTATGGCTGGTATAGCATACGGATTACATGATTGGCGATACAAACAATTGGCATCGACATTGCCAGCTTTAATTATGCTTCTTTTTATATGGTAATGATACAGAATGTAATTGGTATAACTTCAAAGATATATCTTAAATACTTTGATACTTTTTCGTAAATTCTGATCGTTAGGCTGATGCCAGAATCACCGCGATGGCTTTTATCACAAAATCGTTTAAAAGAAGCCCAGAAAGTGATCGAGAAATATCACGGGCCTGTTTATAAAACAACAAGCACCAACTCTACAACAGCTGCTCATAAGCCTATATTGCAAACTCAATTGGAAGAAACGGAGAATCAAGTGTCAAATTCCTCGACTCAGGGACATAAATTAAAGAACAATATAAAAGGACTGCTTATTATTCTCTTTAACTGGGAATTGTTAAAAAGAATAATGATCACAAATTTCGCATGGCTTACAGCCTCGCTCACTTATTATGCCTTAGGTAATATTAATTATCGACGATAATTAATATATAATATAAGTCCTTACTTGTACAAAACGTTATTCCAGTCTTTGTTCAGTTAAATATGTTGTCATCGTGTTTTCCTTTTTTAGCGTTAAACGTGGACAATTTCTCAGCTAATCGTTACCTTTACATTTTTGTAATGGGTATCACCGAAATACCAGCGTACTTGATACCAACGCCCATTCTGCTATACTTGGGACGAAGACAAGCCTGTGCTATAATGTACACTTTAACGGCATTGCTTTTATTCAGTATTCTTATAATACCAGCTACGAATACTTTGACTATAATAATCGTCGCTCTAACAGGAAGATTCGTATTATCTGCCGTTTACAGCATCACGATACTATATACTTCAGAATTGTTTCCTACGGTAAAAAAAAAAAAAAAAAAAAGAAATGAATTTCCAAGCATAACAAAGCAAAGAATATCCTTATTGGTAATAATTTCTTTCACACAGATTACAAGAAATTCTGCGGTTGGTAGCAGCTCAGCAATGTCTCATGTAGGTAGCGTATCATCTCCCTATGTCGCTGATTTATTAGGTGTCATTGCCTGGTGGGCACCTAGTACTTTATGTGCTTTTTGCGCTCTCCTATCCGGTCTACTCTCGATGATGCTACCGGAAACGCGTGGAAGACCATTGACCGACACAGTAGACGAAGAAATCACGAAGGAGCGTGGTCTCGTTAAAATAAAAAATTGTTTTGCATGTAATAGATAACGATTCGATGTTCTAACTCGATAATTTCCTACAATTAAAACTACTACCACTATTATTAAAATAATGTCCAAATCTAGATAAGACTTATTTGATAAAATAAGAAAAAATGACGTCCCTATTTATAATAAATAACACTTACAAGGAACTTATTCATTTGTAATAAAGTTGTATCAGGGTATATTAATTATTACCAATATAACGTATTCACATCGATTATCTGGGAAACTCACAAAAATATGAATGCTGTGAAACATCTATTATTTTTAATTTTCAATACAGATGAAAATTAAATGACATTGTGGTGAGTATTATGCATATTGGTCAATCAAATTTTGTCAATGCAAACGTGCGTCTGATCGTATATGCGTGTGTGTACACACACACACATATGACATTAGAATTGTTCTAATCAGTATTGTAATGCATGAAGTGTCGTAATGTAACAAGACGTCGTTTTTAAGATCTGAAATGAATATATAACGGTATAATCGAATCTAATAAAATTGATATACTTGCATACATAGCTCTTATCAAATCCCTTTTACCGTTCCAAATAATTCAAACGACATAGGAAATAAACTGCCAATAAACAAAGTGGATTTCTTCAAGCTTCTTCGCAAGACCATCATTAATGAAACTTTTATCTTTGAAGATGCCAGATACCATGGAATAGAATATCTATATATAGACATGAAAATATTCTTAAATGCTTGCAACATTTTACGTAAGGTTGAATAAAGGTTTGAACATTAAACTTACGCTTTTTCTAAAATATTGGTACTACAATCTATGAGTTTCTGTCCACAATAAAATATGGCAAACATATAACAAATGATATTAACGATACGTACGAAAGCATTAAGTATACGAACAGAAGCACTAACGAGATTATAATTCTTATTCGGATTCATAGCTTGTAAAATCTAAAATATACATAAAAGTATAATCATTTATAGATATTAATGACGAAAATAATTATATATATACACTCACGTCAGTGCAATTCATAATTAGAGATATGATGCCCAAAATTGTTATGATAAAATATGAGTTTGAGAAACAGGAATTCATATGATTGACGAACCTTTGAGAATTCGAAAATTTTCTTGGTAAGTAATCGTTATTGATAGGGGAAAAAATTAATATAAAAAAAAAAACTCTATTTCAAATAAATATTTAATTATATAAATTTATAATTATATAAAAAATAAAATATACACACTCGATAGCGTTTTGATGCGAATTAATAGCACGAACGATCGAGTCGTTGATTTCAAAACTCTTTTTCGATAACGAAATAGAATTTAAAGTGCTCTTGTTGAATACTTGCTCGAAACGATATCTAAAGAAAATAAAAACGAATAGAGAAAAAAAGAAAACAAACAATTAATAACAAGATGTATCACTGAGTAATAATGAAAATATGTAGGAAGAGAAAATTAAAAAATTCAGATCTCCTTGATTTTTACCCAACGATATGAAAAAGACCACAGGCATGTTGTACGCATATAGCATAAAATGCTTCAGTCGCAATAACAACGGCCAGTCCAACGAGAAATATCGTATACATATGCAATAAAATATAATAATAATAAACCTCCTCGTCTATGAAATATTCCGCCACAAACGGACATTCCAATCGACGAGATCCATTTAATGGTACGAGTATATCGAAAATAAACAAAAAACTCGTCCAAGTCATTAGTACGATAATCGTCAAACAAGATGAAACTGATTAAAAAAGGAAAGAGATAGATTATCAATAAATCAGTAAAGCATTTTACGTCATATTCATAAAAAAAAAAAATCTTTGAATTTCATACTCAGACAAATGAGAGTAAACTTTTTTCCCTTTTGCGTATATTCTTCCATGATTTCGCGTTCCTTCTTATCGATCATTAAATTCCAATTACGTTGAATTCGTATAATAAGATATTTTATCTATATGAAACATTAGCACGAAAGAATGAAACAAAAATTCTCAAAATGATTCATCACAAAAATCAAAATATACAAGCAATCACGAAAATTAATTTACGTTTTCAAGTTGAAACATGTGAAGACCATACTTCGCAAGGTATACCATACAAAGAAAAGCGTAAGAAGAAACGTTCACGAAAAGATCGAGCGTAAGCTCGGTAGTGAAGAATTTGAATGTCTAAAAGAAAAAAAAAAAGAAAAAAAAAAGGATCACTCATTAAAATGATTGATGCACTTCATTGATTCTTATTATTTCTTATCGTGCGAAAATCAAGATATTCTACCTGAACGAGTACAGACGAAATAAGAATGGCATAAACAAAAAAACATTGTATCATTCGTATAAACGAATTTATAAACGACTTTTCAGTCATTGGCCAAGAACCGATAGCCAATAAAAGTAATCGATTAATATTATAATAACGAATCACTAGAACGTCCATTTTGTTTAACAATAAGTATGAATGAAGAACGATCTTAAGCGAACGAGGACGAACTACACACTGATGACGTAAGTATACGTTGTTTTCCTATCCCTCTTTCTCAGGACAAGTTTCTTTCCTTTTTTATTTTCGGCATCATATGGCTAATTCCAGATAATATCGCAATATGGCAAACTACGGGAAATTTGATCTAATATTCATACACTATCGCGAATAAATAAGCTTATTTTCTCCATTTGCAAAAATGGTGTACCTATCGTATAGATATGATTATACGTAATAATACATATAAACTGGAAGCAATAAGAGATTGTTACAAAGACTTCTGTACTGTTTCCCATGAAAACTTTCTCAAACATATCCTTATACGATAATAATTTGAATTACATTATTGCGGCCAGCTCATTTCAAATTCTTTACTTTGACACATGCAACGTACACAACTAACTTCGTACTTCGTTACTACGTAAAATTATTTCAAGCCATCTTAAAACAAAGAATATCAAATTATTTTCAATATTTATTATTTTCAATAATTTAACGATATCAAATATAATAAATATATGCATATGTATTTTAGAATATCTAATCGTTATAAATAACTTTTAACTATATTATTCATTAAACTAACGGACTCACCGATCGTGTATGTGTTATAAAATATCGAAGATCCATTTTGATCCATACATAAAAGTTTGGAATAAAATTCGATTTGGTGTTCGAATGAATGAACGTCAAATTAACTGGTAGCGCCACCACGATAACATCGGCAACTTTTCTTGCATTCGAACGATATGCCATCTGTTAGTCTCAAGGAATAATAACATACAAAAATGTGTCGGTAATATTAGAGTAGTCGTTTAGAGGAAACGTCGAAGAATCATCCATGTACACTTTCATGTACTTTGGCTAAACTAAGTTGTATACGATGGCCAATACTCGAAATCAAATTTTAAATCTTTACCGAAATTTAATACGAGAAAGTAAAAAATGGAATGCATATAACTTTAGGTAATTAATTATTGTTACTATGTAATGAATGTTTTGGATATTACTTTCTTATATTCATTATAAGTCAATGTTTACTATTAGTTAACCCCTTATAAAAATCCAGTATTAATGAATAGTTTATTTAATTTTTATTCTACTATATTAATTTTAAATTTTTAAATACATTAATTAGATGTATTTTTATAAAACTGCATACAATTAATTTCTTATTTGTATAATTAAATTGACATACATATATATTTAAAAATGATATTATCTTAAAAATGTATTCTTGTCATTTTTTCTCTTAAATCGATAATGTTTTAACCTATATATTTTTTTATACAGGATGTATGCACTTCGTAAAGTTAGATATGAGTTCCAGCAAAACAAAACATTACAAGATGAAAATGAAATCGAGCAATGTATTCAAAAAGGTCAACAGGCATTAGAAATGATTAAACGACAAGTAATAATAGGACACTTATATGGTACAAGACCATTAATAATTGAAACGAGGACTGCGTCTAAAAATAAACTTAATAGTAAATTTGTATAATATAATACGTTTAGAAGTTTATTAAGTTTGTATACACTGTAAAAATTTAACATTTTATGTTGTATGTATTATATAAATATTTTATGTTGCAAATGATCGTAATACCATTTCATATTTTTTAAACAAATATATATTTATTTGCACACACACACACACTCACATATATATATATATAAGCCATTATAATGTAATTACCATGCATACATACAAGCTATAGTAGATACATATAATTGTATATCATTTTTACATCAAGTACATTACTTTCTGAATGTATAATATCTAAACAAAATGTTTACTTAATAAAGATTATTTAATAAATAATATATTCAGAATTAGATTTCATAAAGTATAATCCTATCTTTAGATATGTAATAGAGCAAAGTATTGTTATCTAATATACTATGCATATAATATATAGATATGAAATATTATTGAACATGTTAAATATATTATATAAAATAAATATAAACAATTCTATAATGTATGTTTAATAGAAAAGAATAAAGAATTAATAATAAAATAAGTATTATGTGTATATATATAGTAATTAATATATACATATATATATATATATATATATATATTTATATATTTGTTTATATGTATGTGTTTTATATAATATTAATTTGTTTTCAAAATTTTCTGATCATTATAAAATAAACAATTACTATGTTGGATTATCTCGTTTTCAAATTTATATATAATATCGATACGTCACCAAAATCAGCTGTTCCATGATGACAGTCGACTGCTGGATCGCAACGAGATAGTTTTCTCCTTCGATTAATAAAGAAATATAATGAATTAGTTAAACTTGTATATAAAATAGTGATAAAATTCGAAAATTAGACAATTATGGCTACGAGAAATTTAACAGAACCTTTTATTTTAATGAGAAATAATGCTCTCCAAAGCAAACATATTTATGCCGAGCAGGTATTCGTATATAACCTGTGTCTTAGATTATTACACTTGATTGTTTCGTTAATAATAAGAAATATATTATTTCAGAATTTATCGGATAGGACAGCTTTAGTTAGTTCAGATTCCATACCTGCAGATAATGTTGAACTAAGAAATATAAATTTGAGTGATTCAACACCTCCAGTATGGGCAGATGCATTAGAAGAAACACAATATATTCTTAGTAGATTAAGAATAAAAATAGATAGTTTAATGGAATTGCATGCTAAACAATTAACTAGACCAACTCTAGATGATACATCACAGGTAAGCAACTTTTGTTGATTATAAATCAATTTAAGTGACTTTCAATGCTTTTTATATTTGCTTTGTCTGTAATACACGTTAAACTAAAAAAAAAAATTTTGTTACAGGAAGAGAGACAAATGGAACAATTATCTCGTGAAATAGGACGTGCATTTGCCAATGGTTATCGTCAAGTACAAACCATAAAAACAGCTGCAAGACACGAAACAAAACCTGCTCAACGACAACTAGCAGTAAATGCAGTGATAGCGCTTTCTTCTGCCTTGCAAGATTTGGGAATACGTTATAGATCAGCTCAAAATCATTATTTAACACGTATGATTTCACATTATACTTGTATACATGTAGAAAAACATTATTGTTTATGACGTCATAGTAACAATTTAATATGACAATGTTTAAATAACTATTTCAGAGATTAAATCAAGGGAAGAAAGAAGTAATCAATTTTTTAGCGAAGATCAATCTTTTTTAAACAATATGGCATCTAATTCTTGGTTAATGGAATCTAATGATCCTAAAACTAATTACTGGGAAGAAGATGAACAACGACAAGAATCTGTTCTCTTACAATTAGAAGATCCAGAAGAAAGGTTAAAAGTAGCCGTAGAAAGAGAACAACAAATTGGAAGTATAGTCCAAAGTATTGCAGATCTAAAGTATATATTTAAGGTAAATGATATTATTATAAACAGAGTACGCATATATCAAATCTCCTTTTTTTTCTTCAAGATTATTATAATATATACTATCTTTCCAACATCTATGTTTGATACAAGAAAGGAAAAAGTCATAATGAAAATTTATATAGATTGTGTACTTATCTTATTTTTCATAATATATTAGATATGATTTAAAAGTAGAATATACTAAAATAATTAAAGTCTTATGATAAGTTTTTATCAATATAGCTATCATATAGATAAGGCAAATGATATTTTGATATTACGTAAATTGATATATTATCTCAGATTGTATTTTAGTGATATATATATTTCAAGTTAAATTAAAAAATTAATTCATTTTATTCTAATACAAACAGGATCTGGCAAATATGGTACAGGACCAAGGAACTGTTTTAGATCGGATTGATTATAATATTGAACAGACACAAGTACAAGTATCTGAAGGTTACAAACAATTAAAAAAGGCTGATTCCTATCAAAGAGCTAATAGAAAACTTTATTGCATAGTAATTTTAGCAGCTGCTATTATTTTACTTTGTTTCTTATTTCTCCTATTAAAGACATAAATTACAATGTTCACACACATATGGATCTTCATTAGTCTTCAATAAGTCATTGTTATTTATTAATATGTTTTCCAATTTTATTGCTTATATGTAAGAAATATGTAAAAATAGTTAAAGCAATACATTTTCAAAAAAAGAAATATCCACCATAGAATTGACAGAATATTTTTTAACGCAATATTTATAGACTTACATATAACAGTTATCAAGAAATAATGAATTACCGAAAAATAATGCAAACTGTGAATATTGATGGTAATGCTTACAATGGCCTTTAAAAAAAAATATTAATGTATTCCACGTTATATCGATATATTTTCATTTAATACATAAATGTCAGAAATGTATGAGAATGACATAAATTTTATATATATAACAAAACTAGAAATAATGTTTTGGAATTATACTAATTCAACCCTATATATAATTATATTTCCTTCTTGAATATTTAATTTATTTTACTATGTTACTGTCATTCCATAAAGTAAACAATTAAAAAATATAATAAATATTTATTTATTATATGTGTATTGTATGTACATTATATATGTTGTACAAGTATTCTTATCAAAAATGTTTAAAGAAATAATATTACCATGTATTTGCTCATTATTCAATTATAAAATGCATGTTTATTTAATATATCTGTGAATTTGATTGCAAATATTTATATTGTATATTCTTAATAGGAACTTTACTAATATTAATAACGAAAGAACTCATAAATTTCTGTTATATATTTCACAAATTTCACTGAAGAAGTTCTAAATATTCTCGTATAAATATATGCTGTAATATGTATATATTGTATGTATTTAAAGACAAAAATTGTTGTATTACAATATATGACGGAAAATATTTCGTTAAATTAACGTATGAATTGTTTATTATTGTAAAGTATTAATAAATTGACTATTTCATGCAGCCCTATCTTTTAATTACAATTTTTTAGAAAAATCAAACACAATAACCCAAATCATAGAGTGATCCAAATATAATAGATTTCTTTCTTAATATAAAATTAAATTAAAAAATTTTATTCCTAATTTCACATACGTATAATACATTTATAGCATGTCTCATTACAATGACATAAGATCATTTGACAAAAAATATTTACCCAAAAAGGTAATAATAGATTGTCTGACCAAAAAAGTAAACTACTGGTACAAAATCAGCAAGAACATCTGCACAGTTATCTTGGCATTATACGTTATTTACTTGTAGAATGCTATCTACATTTATACAACAACACTACGTTTACAATTATACAAAATCAATGTACATAACCACACAGTGCATATAATACATACATACACTACATTAATATATACAACGAATGTGTTTAAGTGTATACCTTAAGTGCTTTCACAGATAGAAATTATTTATATACTCAATATCTAAAACTTCATTAATATTTTTATCTCTCCATATTTATAATATTTTACATTTGATCGAGAACCTCCTAACAAAACTGGTAGAGATCTATCTTTTAACCTTTATTTACATATACTTCACTCACGTATAAAGTGCAAAATACGTACGCATATATTATATGCATCACTTCGTACAAAAATGTCAATATCGTAGCGGTATTTATGTTATCTTTGTTATCATCATGAATAATTTTCATGAAGTGTCTTAAAATTAGAAAATATTCGTAGAACTTGTATGTATTGCATAGTCTAAATATAAAAATAAATTTTTAAATATATACATATTCGTGAAGAATCGTATTATGTAAATGCAGTTATTCGATTAAAAAAACGGTGATAGAATCCTAGCAGAAAATTAAATAAGTACATTCCGTTAAGTTAACGATAGATGAAAAAGAAAAAAAGATATTAGACTTGTATCTCACATAGAAGTACTTAAAATATGTGCAAGAATACCAAATGCACCGCCCAGAATGAAACGAACAAAATTATCACCCACTAAAGGCCCCAAGGCATAAAGTCCCTTTTTAGGTGATTTCAAAACTTCGTAAGTAATATCATCGACTTCAATCGGATTCGATTTACAGTCGATGGATTTATCCGATACTTTTCCAAATCCTATACCGTTGTTTTCCAGATACGATAAATCTGGCTTGTATCCTACAAAATAAAAATTATCATTACTTTATTAATAAAGAAGATTACAAATAGAATATAAATATCCTATACTCTATTTAGTTCGTTTATTTAAATATATATTACTACCACTTACCCACACATACATAATATAATCCATATAAAAACGTAACTTACCTATAAGTATCGCTACTATGGAAACCCGGAAATTTTTCAATTGTCCATTAGGTGTACAAAGAGTAACTGTATGCTTATTACGTTGATTACTATTACAGTCATCATTGTTAATATTAAGATCCACAAGAGTGTATCCCGGCAATGATTTGTAAAGTGGATAATTCGTACCGCCATCTGCCATCATCTCATAAACTTTGTGATATTCCGGATAAATAGAACTTGGAAGCCACTGTAATTTATCAAAGGTATTTGTTTTTATTTTATCGCTCGATTCTTTGTTCCAATCATTGGATGAATCACGGAATATATGTAATACTGGAATCCCTCGAAATCGTGCAGCCATAATAGCATCGGCTGCGCTTAATCCAGCACCTATCACTAGTACAGGATCTAATAATCCGTCTAATGCGACCTCACCTACGATAAAACGTACGACCAACGACGTGCAATTAATATGTATATACGTGAAGAAGAAAAAAAAAAAAAAGAAGAAGAAGACAATCGAATGAGTTAAACCAAAACAATAATCACTTACCATATTCGCTAACAAATTGATCTAGCCGTGATTCTAGATCATTGAGATCATGAATCACCCACGAGGATTGCGATTTTTCTCCAGGTATTCCCAAATGATTGGATAAATCTGTAGTACCAGTGGCAAGAACTACCCTTCGACATCTATATTCAAATCGTTTACCAGTCTTATTCTCATATCCTTCAACGATCCACCCAAAATCTTTGTTGGCACCAATGTTATCGATCGACCGTACCGAAGTCACAGTGGTCCCACATCGGAAATATTTATCTAATCCTTGATTGATAACATAATCTCTGTAATAAGCAGCAACGGTACCTACCGGTACACGGCTGGCAGGTTTACATGCACTTATTTTCTCTCTTGGAGAGTGAGAACACGGATCGCCGTTTGCCAATGTTGATTTTTGTACTTGTTCAGTCTCTACCAATTTTTCCCATTGCCTTAAATCTAATCCTGGTAATGACATCCATCGACTTAGGCTGATCGTTAACACATTTGGATCCATTGACTGTAAAGAAATGGATATCTTTTCTTGAAAATCGTCCATTAATTTTAAACGATTCTAAGGAAAAAAAAAAAAAAAAAAAAAGAAAGAAAGGAAAAGAAAAAACTAATCTATCGAATGGATACATTTTCAAATACCTGCCAAGCTCCACCAGGCTG
Organism: Dolichovespula sylvestris; assembly: GCA_918808275.2. Classification (NCBI taxonomy): domain Eukaryota; kingdom Metazoa; phylum Arthropoda; class Insecta; order Hymenoptera; family Vespidae; genus Dolichovespula; species Dolichovespula sylvestris. The sequence goes on along the minus strand of OU964963.1, from coordinate 6,157,120 downwards.
ACCTTTACCAAGAACTACGTGATCAATAATTTTGTGCTCCGAATGTTGATCTTTAGACTTCCAATGCAAAAGCGAAGGCACATCGAGACCGGCATCGACGCATGGATTCTGCAGCTGGTCCATAAGTAAAGACAAAGGTCGACCACCACTCCTGCCCTCGAGACCGGACGACAACGTTTCCAATTTCCATCGTGAACTTCGAGCTAAGTCTCTACCCCTTGTTAAACCGTCGTTAGCAGGAACGTTGTTACATTGCCGTCGAGGGCACGCATCCTCATCCAATTTATTCCGCGTCGTCTCGTCACTCTCGTGACCATCCTCATCGCTGTTAAACGGTTTCGTTGTAAAATGGAGACGTGCCGTCAACATGTCATCGACTGGATGAGGCTCGCCGGTATAATAAGGCCAATTACCAGCGAGCATATACGACAAAGAAATACCGCTCGGTCCATTTCCTTAAAAAAATATATGGGGTCCCAGTATAATTAAACGGAATGTTTTATCTTTAATTTTTAAAAGAGATCTTCCTAAACGGAATATAATGTATCATTTTAATATTAATTATTTTCACTAGCCTTACCGCTTGATTAATTTTTTACGAAGTATAGTCAACGTAATTTAGAGAAATCCCTAAATGTCTTCTAATGGTAATAATTCGATGAAATATATTATTTTTTACCAGCAAACATTTTCATTGGTTCCTTACCTACGATGACTATGTCCTTGTAGACGACGTCGTTATCATCATCGTCGCAATTATTTTGCATTCTTTCTCTCGGCGTACGGAACAAATGGGTTGGCCGTAAAAAAATTAATGTCAGTACTGCGGTTTGGATCGTAATCTGAAACGTAATAAACCTACGTTAGAGACGTCATTATGAAATTTTTTGGCGTTTAGAGATATAATTGCTGAAAAACGTTCTTCCTATCGACCGAGATAATAATTAAATTGGCAATAAAAAAGAGAGAGAGAGAGAGAGAGAGAAAAGGAAGACAATGAATTAAAGTTACGCGAATAGTGCTTGCGATTTTGCTTAATCATTCCATGATGATGCCCACAATGAGAAATGATTGCAATGACGCAACAAGCGTCGCCGTCCATAATTAACGCGCTCGTTAGACGAAAATATACGTTAGAGACTTGTCACGAGTAGATTATAAGACATGAAACGCTTTTATCATTTAACGTTTTGTTGTTGTTTCCTTCCCATTTTTTCGTTCTTTTTTTTTGGTCACTTTTTTACTCATTTTTCCCTTACAGAATTCTAGAGCTCATAAAGCCGATAATTTTCCATACTTATTGTTACACGGAGGGAATATTTTACAAGAATAGGAGCTGATCACAATGTAGAGATAAGAAAAGAAAATCTCGTTAAATATTCCATTTGTAATTTACACTAATAATTATATGAATTTGATATTATTATTATTTTCTTGTTTGTTTTTTGTTTTATAAATCACAAATCTTCTATTCTCCGAGTAAACAGTAAAAATCTACAGTGAGAGTGATAACCTTCCACTGGAAACAACCTTTACCGGTTTATTCTATTTCCTAAGCTTCTAATACGATTCGACCGCATTATATTACGACAACGTTGATCGATTTGACCTTTCAACATTAACGTAGTCACATCTTTCGATCTAAAAAGAAAAGGAAGATAAAAAAAAAATAGAATCAATCGGTTTACATGTATATACGAACGCATATATATGTATTTACATACATAATTTCTAAACGATAAGAATAAAATTTAAATATAAAACTATGGTCATTGATCTCTACCAATTGTTTCGTTCGAATAATCATTAATTTACTGAACATTAAAAAAAGAAAAAAAGAAAAGAAAAGGAGAGAATGAACGAACGAGAATATTTTTCATGCGACGTAAGAAAAAAAAAATTAATTCGGGTAACTAAAAACGTAGCGAAAATTCGAGACGTTTTTAAATTCTAAGCTATGTCCAAATATTTGGACAATTTCTATTAAGAAGAACTCGAATTTCTCGATTCCATGCGATTTCGTTTGGGGTCGGCTGGGTCATGGCTCGCTCGATATATCGACGTCAAGTAAGATTTTTTTTACGCAACGAAGACACAACGAAAAGAAGTTAGATAAATACAGTTTTAGTAGGAGATAACTCAGTCATTTTCTAAACAGGTTAGTTAATCGATGACTTTTTATCTCTCCCATGTGAACTTTTATATTCGATGTTATTAGGCAAACGATCAAGGTCAACTTATATATTTTTTTACATTATTTCATAATAGTTTTGCTATAATGTTTTTTTTTAGAAACCTTTATGTTTTTTCGATAAATAACTAGCATTTTTTACTTTAATCGTTTCGTTATTCTTTTATTACGATGTAAAACATAAACTGGCACAGGATATATTATATCCGCTTTTTTATTATCACGTTTTTTATTATCACATATTTTTTTTTTCTTCTTTTTATACGTTATACAATAGCTTTCCGGTTTTCATAAAAAGAGATACGAATTTAATTTACTTTTCTACCTTCCTTTTAATTAATTGTTCATTTTATAAAGTGGAGGGAAAAAAGAAAGAAGAAATTATTTTTTTTAACGTTATCAAACCGACCTTTAAATAAATCATCATTTACGAAAGTTTCAGGTAAATAGAACGGATATATGTTCCGACGTGATTAATTGACACGAAATAAACGCGTTATAAATGATTCGATTAACGTAGAAGAAAAAGAGCGCAGATTTTTATGCAAGTTACACGGTCGTCCCTCCGATAAATTTACATAGCTTAGGCTTACGAGAAGCTTACTCGACTTAAGGCAGAGAATTTTCGTTCGAGAGATTAACTACGACAAATTCGCATAAATTAGCATAACATTGGATTCATATTACTCGTATATATCGCATATAACGTATAATTCGCACGTACTAAATGACGAATTGACCCTTCAAAACAATTACGTCGAATGCGAAAGTATTTACGTCAGCTTAGTTCGTATGTTTTAATAACAAAGGACAAATACTGTTTATAAATTTCGCGTCAAAATAATAATACCGTAAACTTACGTCCTTTATATTTATACAAACGGTATACCGGTTGCTCTTTATACATAGGAATATTGTTTTTAATATTATTATATTGTGATAATTATTTAATAAAAGAATTATGAAAATTTATCGATTTTAAGTATCGTGTATATCGCATATATCGTGCAACTCCCACGTACGAAGTGACGGATTAATCCTTCGAATGTTTACGAACGCAGATAAGTATTTACGTCAGCTTAGTTGTCCTGTTTCAATAACAGAAAATTATACAGTAATACAGATTACGATTTTGCATCAAGGTAATACCACCGCAAACTTACGTCTGATCTCTCTTTATATTTTAATAACTACTACATCAGCTGCTTTTTTAAGCATAGAAATATTCTAATTCTATGATAATGTGAAAATTAGTTAATAAAAAAAATTATGAAAATTTACTGAGATTAAGTATCGTTTAATATATCGCATACATCATGCACCTCCCACGTACGAAGTAACGGATTAATCCTTCGAACATTTATAAACGCAGATACGCATTTACGTCAGCTTGGTTGATCTGTTTCAATAACAAAAAACAAATATTGATTATGAATTTTCCATCAAAGTAATATTACCGTGAACTTAAGTCTGATCTCTTTTCATATATTAATAACTATTTGATCAATTGCTTGTCACTCGTAGGAATATTGTTTATAATGCTATCGTGAAAATTTGTTAATAAAAAGATTATGAAAATTTATTGAGTTTAAATATCGTTTATATCGTATATGTCGAGCAATTCGCACGCTCTAAGTAACGAATTAACCCATCGAACATTTGCGAACGAAGATATATATTTACGCCACCTTAGTTGGCCTGCTTTAATAACAAAGAATAAATACTGATTACAAATTTCCCCTCAAAGTAATATTACCGTGAACTTACTCGTCTGGTCTCTCTCTCTCTTCATATATTAATAACTATTTGATCAATTGCTTGTTACACGTAGGAATATTGTTTATAATTCTATTGTGAAAATTTGTTAGTAAAAGGATTATGAAAATTTATCGAGTTTAATATCGCGTATATCGTATATATCGAGCAATTCGCACGCTCTAAGTGACGAATTAACCCTTTCGAACATTTACGAACGAAGATACCTATTTACGTCAGCTTAGTCAGCCTGCTTTAATATCAAAGAATAAATAGTGATTACGAATTTCGCGTTAAAGTAATATTACCGTGAACTTGCAGGTGGCCTCTCTGCATATTTAAATAAACATTTTAGCAGTTGCGTGTTATACTTAGTAATATTGTTTCCAGTTTGATGACATTGCGAAAATTAATTAATAAAAGAGTTATGAAAATTTATTGAATAATATTACTGTGACCTTACGTCTGTATGCTCTTCATATTTTAATAATTATTTGGCCAGTTTCTTGTTATAAATAAATATATTGTTTCTAATTTATGACACTGAAAAAATTATTTGTTAAAAGCATTATAAAAATTAATCGACTTTAAATGTCGCGTATATCGTAACTCGCACGCTCTAACAATAAGTAACAAATTAACCCTTCGTACAGTTGTGAACGTATATACGTATTTACGTAAGCTAGGTTTACATGTTCACGAATTTGACGTCAAAGTAATATTACGGCGAACCTATGTCTGGTCTCTCTTGATATTTTAATAATTATTTGATCAATTGCTCGTTATACATAGAAATATTTATTTATAATTATATGACTTTTGTGGAAGTTAATCAGTGGAAACATTATATGGAAATTCATGAATCTTAAATAAATATTAAATTCAACAATTTTAAATAACCAGCCAACAAATACGAAGCAATCTAATGTAACGTTCGAACTAATCAATTTTTATAGATAAAAAGTAGAAGCGCGAATGAGACAAGACAGGAGGAGATCGATGAAGCGAATAAATGTATAGAACGTAGACTACTAAAGTGTCTCTTCGGTATTATGATCCACGGTTGAATGTAAAGACTGTTTGTTGGATAGCCTCGTTCCTCACGATCCTAAAATAAAAATAGCAACGTTCCTGTAGACGGGGTAATATTTTAATCGAAATCTATCTTCCTCGAACGATCTACTCATTTTCTATTTGTCCCTCTTTTCCTCTCGTTCTAACGAGTTACAGATGTTAATATGTAACATTTAAAACACTTCCCTGTTTATCATTATAATTAATATATCCAATAATTTGCATTTTACTCTATTTAATAAATTACACCTTGTACATCGCGAAGAAAATTGTTCGGTGATAAGTGAAAAATTGGCATTGGAAGTAGCATTATACACGAGCGAAAGATAGTCATGCATGGTTACTTTAACATAACCGGTCAATCCAGTATTACCAGATATACCCAAAATCATCCAATAGCAATTCGACTTTAAAATGTCTTATATCTCGTTTTATCGTTAGACCTTAGTCGGAATCGACGAATATTATCTTTTGTTTCTACCATTCTCTCCCTCCCCCCCCCCTCTCTCTCCCACTCACTTTTTTGTCGACTTATTTTGAACGAATAGTCGACTTTCAATAATAGTAACGTTTAGAATAATTTTAGGTATTACGATATGATATTATAGTTCTAACAACTGTACCTCATGTTAACATGGTTTACATTTTTTTATCTAGAGCATACGAGCAACAATCGACCTTTACTTTCATCGATGTCGAACTTGTTGCATGACTTGATTATAAAATAAAATGTTCTCTTCTTCTTTAAAGTACACAACTCCATTGTTAATTGAAATGAATGAATGAATGAATGGGTATTGTTTGAAAACAATCTATTATAGATATCGATCTACATACAATATAATAGTACCGTAGTTATATTTTCTTTTTATCGAATAGCTTTTCTTTATAGAAAATATATATATATATATATATATATATATATATATATATATATATATATATATATAATCGACATTTATCATCATCGATCACAATGCTATTCGATATGGAACATTTGAAAAGTTCGAGGAAGCACTATACGGCCGACCTTACTATACTGTCTGGTATGCGATTATTAAAAGGCTCCAAGAGCATCATCCCATGCATAGTTGGTTGTGCGCATAAAATGCTCTGAACTAAAGACGTAGATACGGATGTCTCTAAGTATACGTACATTCTTGGAAGATTCAAGAAATGTAATAGATCGAACAACGTGATCTAATATTTTCAACTGCACCATTACATAGAATAGAGGTATATAAATATCGAATTGTAATCGTGATAAATCATTCTCGGATAAATAATTTCAATTAAGACGAATAATATGCGTACACGCAGTGCAAACAATAGAATCGATGGAAGAATGGCGCGTGAATAAAACGTTTTATCGGCCTTGTCCTTTATACGACATCAATATTTCATATCGTCAAAGAAACATAATATTGTACGATTTCTGACACGAATTAATGCGCAAGACCTTCCTATTAAACTGACATTATTTCAAATCGTTATTATCTATCTTAGAAAAATGTATACATTCCGCGAACGACCTTTAGATAATCTAATCGACTAGTCAAGTTGTCTCCGACTAGTTTAAGATATTCGTTCGCGAATAGACTCAATTTCTTTTTTCTTGTTTTTTCATTTTCCAATATTTTAACTCGTTCGATAACGACTTGAAATAATATCTTGACAAATTTTACGAAACAATTTATTACAATGATTCACGATCAAAAGTTTATGATATTAAGATTAAAAAGCAATATTTAGCGACTGTCAACTGGAAAATAAGTAAATAAAAGTTCCCACGAGGAAAATAACGTGCCCGTAAAGAATCGATAATAATCATGCGATTCGCGACCTACTGAAACATGACTATCTGTTACAAAACACATGCGAATTTAAAAAAAAAAAAAGAAAAAAAAAGACAAAAAAAAGGAAAAGAAATAAAAAAAAAAAGAAGAAGAAGGAGGAAAAGAACATGTTTTATTCTCAAATAGAATTGAATTAAACATTCAAAGATGTCTGCTCGTTTTCCTGAATAATATATAAAATATGCGTAAAGGTAAATAGCACATGTCATAATCGAATTGACATAACTCAATAAAGATAATTAAGGCGTAGAAGGAAATAAAAAAAAAAAATTTATACTTACGAATTAATAATATTGAATTAAATAATAATCAATTCGTCGATGTGTGTTACGTTGAAATGGAATGCACTTAAAAAAAGGAGAAAAAAGGGATGAAAAGAATGCAACACTTAACGAATTGAATTCTTCGAAATTCATTGGCTACAAACGAGACTTGGAACAAATTCGGTTAGGCGAAGCAATGTAAGTATAAGATGAGGAAAAATAAAAGTATACACGGACCGGTTAAGAGAGGAATGAAAAAAGGATATGGATGTTTTTAAAAGATTACAAGAAGAGTAGAAGCACACATGAGCTTATTATCTTCGAAACATACATATACGAACATTAAAAGGAAAGAAAAAGAGAGAGAGAGAGAGAGAGAGAGAGATAAAATAGTAAACACGTGCTCGTCGACGAGTCGAAGCCGCGATAGGTCTTCCCGCTTCGACGATCGGCGTCGTACTGATCGTTCTCTTTCTCTTTCTTTCACTATATTACCATTCGTCCGTCCGTCTCTGTCTCGGTTTGCTTGGTAAAAAGCACGCGTGATTCAAGCGCGACCGCTCGACGGAAACGGATGCATGCGGAGAATGCGATCGAAGGTCGAGGCAATCCTCTCTCTCCTCCTCCAACTCCTTCTTCTTCTTCTCTTCCTCCTCCTTCTCCTTTTTCTTCTTCTTCTACTTTTTATTTTTCCTTTTCTGTCCTTCCTTTCTTCCTTCCTCCTATCCTTTTTACTTTTCATTTCTTTTTAATATTATATTCTCTCCTTAACCCTCCTCCCTCGCCGCCTTCCACTTTCTTTATATCTTTCAATTTAATGATAACATTTCTCAATAATCTATCGTAATATAAACTACGTGCTGAAGTCATCGCGATAAGATAATCTTCTTCAAGACAAATCTAAAGGATTACATCTTTTAATTTTAGGTTAGAATTATTTTGGATTTTTATAATTCCCCGCATATTAGTCCAACCAATGAGCATTGGCCGACTGAAATACTCAGTCGGGCCACGTGACCGCTTTGCTTTTCGCTCTCTCTCTCTCTCTCTCTCTCTCTCTCTCTCTCTCTCTCTCTCTCTCTCTCTCTCTCTCTCTCTCTCTCTCTCTCTCTCTCTCTCTCTCTCTCTCTCTCTCTCTCTCTCTCTCTCTCTCTCTCTCTCTCTTTCTAACATCCTCACTAGTATAAGGTGTTACATGATCTAATGCAATTCGATCGTTAAAAAATTGCAGCTATCTATTATGGATTATACATAACCCTTTCTTTTGATAAGAACGAAGAAAACGTGTATAGTTCGTCGTTCTTATGCGAGTTAGGAAAAAAGAAAAAAAAAAAAAACAAAAAAAAAAGAAATAAAAAAGAAGGAAAAAAAACATAACAACAGATTAAAAATTCGATATCTCGTGGAGTCGAGATAAGGAAATTCTTAACTTGGAGAATGAGTAAGGTGAATTTCGAGTACGCATTTGTTTACGTATTTACTTATTCTTCATATACGTAGGAACTTTATCGTAATAGTTACATAAGAATCTACGTCAGTCTTTTAATTATGTCAAATCATCGTGCAAAAATTGAATTTCCCGCCAAATCTATCAACGCTCGATTTTCAAACGGTTTACACGATATCGCATTACATGTTTATCTTTGCAGAAAATTATACTCCTATCTTTTCGTCTTTAAGAAAATATTGCGAAATTTGGCGCAAGTAACGGAGTTACGTTTACGATTTAACCTAAATTTTCGTTCTATTTTAAGTAAGACGCTTATTATACCAATCTTTTTATTAACCGAACTACATAATGTAAATTTCCAATGAAATATCTTCGTTGTATGGTTTTGTAAATAAATTATTTTACAAATAAGGAAGTTCTTGTATCGCGGCTTATTCACTTATCGGAATTTTCTTAAGCTAGCATTTATCTGGAAAAAAATTGATAAAAAAAAGAAAAAAGAATTGAAATTATCTCGATAAAGTCAAGGATTTCTTTTTCTTACTTAAAAATAAAAAAAACAAAAAAGAACCATTCTAAGCAACCTATTTATCTCGTAAATTAAATCTTTCATTCGGTCCTTTCGAAAGATAATTACATACAAAATAATAAATAAATCATTGGAAACGATAAAAATGTGAAATAAAAGTGAACAAGGGAACGATACGCACCGTTAACTAAGACAACTTTTTGTAAATTACAAAACCAACTCTGTAAAAACAAAAAAAAAAGAGGAAAACCAGTTCTTCTTTTTTATTTATTGTTGTTCTTCTCATTTCTTTTATTTTTTTTTTTTCTTTTTTTTAACCCAATAAATCAGTACTCAAAGAGTCGAGAGAACACATAGAAAACTTCGACAATAAGAACGACGTCAATAACCTCTACTAATGTTTGATATGTTAAAAAATACAAACGAAAGATCGATGATAAAATATCGTGTGGATTACGTAATTCAAGATCAGTTTGGTAGTGGCGCCGGATGTAACTAAAAATAGAGCGAACATGTCGAGACACGATAGGTACTTAGACATTACGTTGGCCGCTTATATTTACATTTTCGAATAAAATCAAGGAAATGCGATATCGAAGAATGAATCGTTTCTCATGAAAATTATTTGAACAATTTTATATTATTAATTATATTATTATATTATTAATGTATATTAAATTCGTACAATGTTTAATTAGCAACATGAAATCACATTGATAAAGAAAAAAGAATAAAAATAAGCAAAAGAAGAAAAAAATATATATATGCATGCATACGTACAAACATATATAAAAAGATTTAAAATTATAATCGCGCGCACCACCGACACATACGTGTACAACATTTTGTATATGTACTTGCGTCACGTACTTGACCTTTCGTAAAAAAAGGAAAAAAAAACGAAAAACAAAAATAGAAATTGAAGAGAAACCCTTTTTGCAAAGGAACGAGTCGCTACGCACGTGCTATGAATGATTACTGATTTGAGAACGAAAAGTACGAATGATAAAAGCGATTTCTTTACCTGCAGAAATTCCTTCGTCGTGCCAAGGCACCGCAACGAATAAATTTAATCCGGATTGCAGGAAGGAGCTCTAATCCGACGGAAGGAGCTCTTTCCTAACGTGCCTTTGATATTTTCGGAGGATTCATCGATTCTCCATTGGTAGAAAACACCTTCGAGTATCATCGTTGAATCGTCGTCTTATTAATCTTAACGAGAAAGTTGACAACTTCCTTGTGCTAGTTCATGCACAAATAAGCGCGAAATTAATGACTTCCTGTTTTACTACTGTTACTATTACTATTATTTATAGTTAGAGAAATTTCTACTCTTTCTACCTTTATTTCCTCTATTTTACTTCACACGATTAAATCGTAGTAAGGTTCTCCTTTAAAACAGCTAACCACGATTAAGCTTCGCGAAGTAAAATGCGTAATACTTTGAGGAAAAAAAAAGGAGAGAAACACTGAAAGGTCGGAAACAATGGGGCTATGTACTTTACGAAACTCATCGATTTCTATACTGCTATGTAAGTTAGGTTAGGTTTTCCTTGCTAAGTCGCTTGCGCGAAACACCGTAGAAAAATATGGAACGACAGTCGATTTTACGAGAGTGCTAGTCGTCTTTTCTCTTATCATAACCCGTTTGGCGCGTTCTATCGAGATTTAAGATGAATTACTTGGCCCTTAAAAGATCGAACTTTCTTTAGTATCTGAAGGCTTATACTTCGTTTTAAAATGGGGGTAGTTCTTCGTTGATAAAACAGAAATATTTATATCTTAATCATCGATAAGGAAGATTACTACTTATTTTCTCGATTTCTCGATAAAAGAAAAAAAGAAAAAACTTTTAACATTTTCCGTTAAAATTTGTTAAAAACACCTTTCTGTTGTTCTCTGGCTCTTTCTGTGTGTGTCACGATGTATCAAGTCCTTCGAGGCAATTTACAAAGTCAATATAAAAAAATCTATGCCGACGTAATTCGAGCTCGACGAGACATTTCCATATTTCATTGCCTCTGATTAAAATCGCCTACGATTATTGTTAAATAGCTTTACTTCTTATTCTCACAATATTGTTTTAAATTGCTCGCTACAAAAATTGTCTCCTACCTCTATCTATTTATAGTCATAAATAAACAATCCCTTGTTTTTAATATTTATACATACGTATCCTTCGATCTAAAGATTCGTTTACTCGTTCCAAATTACGATCTTGAATATCGAGTTCGAATTTTTAATTACACAAAAATCATGGATAATTTATATAAAAAAAAAAAAAAAAGAATTCGTACAAGTTAATAGATTGATTTTCAAGAAAATACTTATTAAATCATACGTTGAAACGTTTAAGTTTAAATTGTTCACTGTCTGAAATTGTTTCAGTTTCTTCGACGAAATTTTCGAATTGTTTGAAACGAACCTTTACGCGCTTCTAGAGTTTAAACCGTAATAAGCGCCCTCCCACTTATCACTCCATCTACAGATGTACACAGAAAGATAATTCTCGTTCTATCCTACGCTTCATGCGTCGTAACTTTTTAAAAGAGCGCGAGTACGGAACTGTCTGTTGTGTTGTGCGTAACGCCGGTGTTACAAAAAAATGTGGTTAGTCGATCGATATTTATTATTAATGGTCTTACAAAGTAACTGTATTTTGTTTACAAACACGAAGCCGACATAACCTACGATTTTTGACACATGACCTGTTGACGAACGGTCGATTGCCGGGATTTCATCATAATCGATAAAATTATACATACATGCACGTATGTGAATATATATATATATATGTGTGTGTATACATATACCTATATATATATTAAACTTGTGTATTATACATGCATATTCATATATACACATCACATAGTTTTCTTCGGTTTACTTTTTGAGAAAAATTGTTACCGATGGGATGTCATTAGTACTACATGTAAACAGACTTCAATCAAGCGATATGTAATGTTTCTTGTCTTTTATCTTCAGGATTTGCTTTTAAAGATGCACTGTCCATGCCATGGCACGATGGTCAACAGTACTGTCAGGGGTATTTCTGGCCCTTTCCATGATCCTCTCACTGGGCAAACTTCTGATGCTTGCTGCTGGAAATGGAAGCAATGGAGATCTCACAGAAGCAGATCAATGGCTTGCTGAGATTGGGTTTAAGCAATATCGTCCTCTGTTTAAAAAGAAAGGTTCGTATCTTATTTCCTTGATATTTTCTTTCATCAGAATTTTATCTTGGTGTTGCAAATTGATTTATTATAACAGTTCTAGGAGAATTAATAAAGCAATCATTTCAATTCTATTTGTTATGTAAAATTCCACTGTTACAACTTATCTACAAATAGTTCAAATAGAATGAGAACAAATAAGTGACGTAGAATCAGTTGCCTTCGTTACTGATTTCTTAACATGCAATACGTAATATAAACTAAAAAGAAATATTATAGTTTTCTATAATACTAAATTTGATGAAAACTATTTTTCTAATATCGCTACAACATTTTTTATTATGAACAACGCATCGCTTGATATTAAATGAAGATTTTATTCTTTGATATAAGGTTGTTATCTTATTTTTGTTTCTACATTCTAAAGATAAGAAAATAAAACGACATATTCAATTGAGTTATCACATAGCATGACTAGTTGTTTGTGACAAATTAGTAAAGCTGATAATTAATGAAACGGAACAATGAAGCTTTCATCTTCGATTATGCATGCAACAAATGCAAAATTCTTATATAATCGATCGTGAAATAAAAGAATTTACTTGGGATATTTGAAATAATTTCGAAATACCCTTTTATTTTTTCTTTGCTAATTCGAACGAACGAATATAAGTAACAACGGTATTTTAAATTATAAAGTAAATATCGATCTGACGATAGATAAATGGAAATAAACTACACGTGTGTGCGATAAATATATATATTAAAGAAAAAAAAAAAAAAAAAAAAAAAAGGAAAGAAAAGAAAGATAAAGAATCGTATCGTCATCTACGAAGAAGGGGAGGGATGGAGGGAGGGGCTTCGATAATTTTCGGTCCAGCTCGATCGGGAGGATTTGCAGGACATGCTGACTTTGCTTTGCTCGCGTCCTGGCCCAGTTGGCTCCCAGATATGAGACTCGAAGCGCTTGCGCGACCCAGGCCTTTCCACAACCTCCATTCTCCTCTTCCTTCACCTCCACCTCCACCTCCTCCTCCTCCTCCTCCTCCTCCTATTCAACGGAGTGCACCTTGCACCTCGTTTCGGGGCTGGAAAGAAGGAACGGATTCAGAGTTTCCAGCCTGCAGCAATGTCACTGCGCGATGTTCGCACTCGGGAGTGGGAGAGAACCCTCGTTCTCTCTCGTTCTTCTATGTATGTTGTTGTGGCTGACCGACCTCCGAGAGTGCGCGCAGTACCACTTCAAAGCATTCATACGGACTAATTTCTCTCAAAAACCAACGAAGAAAATGTCTACGTCCTCTCCCCCTCTCTCTCTCGTTTGTTCTACAATGAACATTCGTTCATCATCATCATTCTTTTTTTTCTTTTTCTTTTTCGTCTTTTCTCCTTGAAAAGAGAAATCTAGTCCTCGCGTTAGTTCTTTTGTTTCCTATCCTTTTTTCTTCTTTCCTTTTTCTTTTATTTTTGATGATATACGTGTAACATAATGGAACGATGTAAGTTGATATTAGAGATAAAAATTTTCATTAAATCACGATTATGTTTACGTTAATAAATCGTCGAACAATTTTCTCATTATGTAGGCACACGTAGTCCATTACGTTCAAGTTTCTAGTTGAGTGTCGCTCGATAAACATTAAAATTTCACGGAACAGATATTTTCGTGCGGTTTCCCTTTCCACTTTTGGATTGTAGAAGGTTGTTACGTGTCACCAAGTATAACTCGTCTTTGCTGGTTGACCAATAACTGAAGAACTACTTCGATGTGTGCTACTCATTGCGTGTGCCAAACTAATCGAGCTACAACCAACTATCATTTTCGTGTCATAACGACCACTCCAATCACTCGATTACGTTCTATTGCTAAATATTATCGGAATCGACGTTATTTTATGTATCGTAAAAATCCATCGAAATAATAAATCGATTCAGATCATATTTACTTCGTAGAAAGAAATTCATATATCGGAGAAGATAAATTCGAAATAATAAATCGATTTATTTCGTATTTATTTCGTAGTAAGAAATTCATATATCGGAAATGATAAATTCGAAATAATGAATCAATTTATTTAATATTTATTTCACATTAATAAATTCATATTTAAGAAAAACAACAAACTAATAATCATCTTTAAATGAATATGAAAAGAATGAATGAATATATCCTAATGAACGTCTGGTACTTTGATATTTTGTACCACTCCTTTATTATTCTGTCCTTTCAGAGATGTCAAAAGTCATTTGACAAAAGATCTAACGCTCTTTTTCGAGAACTATAATACGAAAGAAAAAGAAAACAAAAGCTTGAAACAAATGATGATGTAGCTATATTACGTGGAATTTTATAATTAGGTTAATATCAATATTAAACCTTTACATTACGAGGTCACCGCTGGCAAGATAATAATACGTTTGACATTATGACAACTTCGTTTAGTTAATAAAACATTAGTACGAGGAAAATTTTAAAGTATATATATAATAAACGTTTATACTAGAGATATAAACATCGAATAAAAAAAAAAAAAAAAGAAAAAGGAAAAAAAATAGGAAAGTAATTGTATTGCACTAAATTGAATACCCCCTATAATCCAATATATTATCGTGTCTGCAAAATAATTATCTAATGGATGACAGTTGTGATATTATTGTTGTAACTTTTATGTGATATAATATTAAAAAATATAAAAAAAAAAAAAAAAGAAGAAAAAAAATGAAAAAAATGTTGATATAAAATGACGATAAATTTCATAACGATAAAATGAAATAAAATATATATATATATATATATATATATATATATATATATATATATATATAAGCGCACGTGAATTGAAAGTTAGATAGAGCTTTTATAGAGGGTTAAAAAGATAACGAGACATTTTTGGCAAATACTTGGCATCGATAGAAAATACTATAGAGTAGAGATACGCGTAAGCGGTTAAAGATCGAAGGAGTCGGGAAGGACGCGCGTTTAAGAAGGTCGAGTAGGAGTGGGGATGAAAGAGTAGAGGAGAGGGTGCCTTGGCTCGGTCGAGGTGGTGGTGGTGGGGGGAGGGGTAAGCGCGGAGACGCGTCTCGCGAGGGTGCAGTAGTCGTGAAGCGCGAGGCCGCGCGAGCCGATCACCTTAGTGAACTTCGCGCGTGTTTGTCCGGCAAAAATATGCGCGCGGCCAGAGGGCGCGTCCTTGTCGACGGGGAAACCGCGAAGCGCGAGTCTCCTTCTTGGAACCTTTGACACGCGCCGCCACCGCGAGTAGTCGCGAGTGATCCTTAGTAGACGCGGCGCCGTGTCGTGTCTCGAGTAGAAGCTTCGCTTTTTTATTCGACACTTTAATCCTCCCCTCCCACCACACCCCCTCCTCCCCCTTTTTTGATCTAATCACTCTTAGTTTTCTTTTACTTTCTTTCCCCCTTTTTCTTTTCTTTTCTTTTCTTTTCTTTTCTTTTCTTTTCTTTTCTTTATACGTTTATTTTCATTTATTTTTTGTTTTCTACTTCGGTTCTCGTAAATCAGCCTGCTCCGCTAAGCTTTCTCGAATCGTAGAAAAAAGATTTCTTATCGCTGTTCCTGCTTTTCTTCCTTGACTTCGTCTTCGTCTTCGTCTTCGTCTTCGTCTTCGTTGTCGTCGTCTTCGTCTTCGTCTTCGTCTTCGTCTTCGTTGTCGTCGTCTTCGTCTTCGTCGTCGTTGTTGTTGTTTATTAAACTCGCAAGGACCTTCCTTTCCGCTTCATCTATTTCTACTTCTTATTCTTCTTCTTCGATACCCCGCGTCTAACCCCCTCCCCTCGACCCCGCCAAGACCATCTTCTCCGACAGGCACAACGAAGTATTAGTCGAAATCGTAAGTGACAATTCTCTTCGATTTTGTTCTTTTTTTTTTTTTCTTTTCTTTTAATTCTTCTTTTTATTTATCTTTCTTTCTCTTTTTATTTATTTACAAGTATGTAGTTACGATGAGAGAGAAAGAGAGAGAGAGAGAGAGAGAGAGATCTCTTTGTTTTTCTTTTGGCGAATGTTTTATATAGTTTTTATTAGGTCGATATCGAATTATTGTAGTCTTCTTCACGAGTGGAAAATTGAGTATATTGATATTTTTCTTCGATATATTTTCATTTCTGTTTTTCCTTTTTTTTTTCATTTATTTAACAAATGAAAAAATATAGCGAAACCAAATTGGCTGGTATGAAATGTACGAAACACGAATTTTTATAAATATACCGTTTTCTTGAAGGAAAAAAGTGATGAAAAAAATATGAAAGTAATTCAACCAAATCACTATCTAAGATGAAAATAGTTTTTCTTTTTCTTTTTTTTTTTCGAAAATTAACCGCGATATTTCACATGGTTTTAACGTATTTCAGAAAATAAAAAACACTTATATAGAAATTTCATAAAAAATCCTTAATCGTTTAAACCTACAAACAAATATAATTTTAATCGAAAGATTCGTCTTAATCCTTAACGTTCGACACGAATGGAGAAAAGCATACAAATGCGTTTTTATTCCTACAAAAAGATTCTCATTCGTTAACTCTTATTTGCATTTTTAATCAAGCGCGAAGTTCGCATACACGGCAAATGAATTCGGAAGTTCATTATCTTGAGAAGGGTTGTATTACAGTTCGTTTCGTGTACGAAAAGTGAGTGTGTGTGTGTGTGTGTGTGTGTGTGTGTGAGTATGAGAGAGAGGGGGGAGGGAGGGAGTTGACGTCACGATTTCCACCCCCCAGCACCCTTTCTGCTGGAAGTAACGATACGATCTCGTACATGCGAGCTATTCGAGATTTCTGAAAGTCGTATATCCTCCAGAGAAGGAGAGAGAGAGAGAGAGAGAGAGAGAGAGAGAGAGAGAGAGAGAGAGAGAGAGAGAGAGAGAGACGGCACTAGTGTGTGTCCTGCATTGCGGAGATTTACCCGTACTACTCAAGCATGAACGCGAAAGTACTACCTCAGCGCGTTTTACGAGTATCGAGTTCACACCGTTTTCTTCTTCCCCGACAGTTTCCTTTCCTAAAGTATATTGGAATTTGTCATATCTAATTGTAGATGTTTTAAGAGATGAAAAAGAAAAGAATATCAATCTCAAGATAGAAAAGTCGTATTAATTTTTTACATAGAATCTCATTTCATAATTTATAGCATTGGATCGTAAAAACGTTCTCTTTAATGACTCGTTACTATGTAATATATATGTATGTATATACATATATATGCCTTTGAGAAATAACAACGTATCTCCGTCGATCGTGACATTTACGACGTTACTTTCGACGGGTATTACAATTTTATTTCTAAATCGATGATCGCTCGGTCTCGCATCCCAAATTTTAACGTCGATTTCGAAGTACGTAACAAATACTAGGTTTATACTGAACCGAATAACGTTTGCCGTCAGGATGAAATGTTTCGATCGTTAAGGCGTATCCGTCTGCTTTGATATTGTTATTTTTGTATTCCTTTTTTTTTTTTTTTTTTTTTTTTTTTTTTTTTTTTTTTTTTTTTTTTTTTTTTTTACTGGAAAGTTTATAGATAAAAATGAACGTGTATGCTTACCATCAAAAGCTTTTGAAAAAGAAAAAAAGAACAAGTTCAGAGATGTAAATTTCAACGCACGACTGAACGAAAATCGATTCGTTGTTGAAAACGCTCTATTGCGACGAACAAGTATACTCGCGATACCGAATTGATTTGTTTTTTGTTTGTTTTCTTTGTGTGTTTTTTTCTTGTTCCCTTTCGACTTTATTAAAAACATTCTTGCGATACTGAATTGATTTCTCGTTTATTCTCTTTCGTTTCTTTTTCTCACTTACAACTTTATTAAAAACATCGACAAATAAAAATGTTCTCTTATCTTCAAGTCGATATATAAGAGAGTGTTACTCGTACAGAGTAAAAGGAAGATATTGAAAAAAGGAAGAGAGAGAGAGAGGGGGGGTGAGGAGGGGAGAGAGAGAGATGAGACGAATTTTACCAAGTAGATAAACTAATTTCTTCCCTCCTTGATAAAACGAGAGTCCTTTTTTACGCAAAACATATAGCGCGACTTGATACACACACTTCAAGCACTTCCGCGATACGGATTCCTAATATACTCTTAAAAAAATATTTACTTGGAGATCGTATGAAACTTATTACTTTCTCTCTTTTTTGTCCTCTTTCACGAACAATAGTTTTGAATCTTTATAAAGTAATTTTCGATAAATATGTCGATTTCGTTTTGTAAATGAATATATTTTCAACGTGAAGAAAAATAGAGAGAGAGAGAGAGAGAGAGAGAGAGAGAGAGAGAGATGAAATTATCTAAAAAAAAAAAAAAAGTGTCTAATATATACGTAAAATTTGATTTATCGTCGTCGATCTTAATTATCTTCTCACGAGTACAAAGCTCTTGAAAGAAAGGGCGAAAAATAAAAAAGAAAAAAGACGCGACTACTTTATCGAAAGTTTATTCAAAGGCAACGGAATCGAACGATCGTACTCGTGCGAAAAGAAAACGCGCAAAAAGGTGAAGGTCGGTGAAAGGAATCAATTCTTTTATCTTTATTAACTACTACCTTGCTTACACGCGAAGTTCGACAAATCGATTTCGTGGCTAGTCAAATAGTAGATATGTTTTATCCTTTGACGTTGGAAAGATCCTTGCTATCGTTCGATCGATCGATCGATCGATAACAAAAAAAAAAAAAAGGAAAAAATTATCTAAATGCGTTCTTTCGTTTTAGTCTTTCATTTTAGTTTTTCGTTATCGGTAATATTTCGTGATTACTCTAACTCGAAATCTCTTTCGTTCATATTGCGACTTAATGAGGCAGAAACGAAGGAGATGAAACTAGATCGGAGTCCCGTCGAAAACGTATCGTTGAGAATGAAATTCTACAACGTAAAGAGAATCGTAAATGAAATTGGATTTGAACAGCAGAGACTATCCTGTTTATATATCTGATCGATTAAACACCTATTAGAATGATTAGAGCAGAAACGCAATAACAGTGTGTATGTATATATATATATATATATATAGACCTATCTAATTTCCTTGGATAACAGACGAGTTCTACCATATTCGAAAGTTAAATAAATGTAAGAAATATTATAGACGATTAATTATCGAATTAGTTGAATTATTTATCGACAATTTAAAGGATTAAGAAATCTTTTTTCTCTCTTCCTGTACGGCGTATATGTATGCATATACTTCGCAAAATAAACGAATTCAATCTTATTCGAGAGTTAAATAAACGTAAGAAATATTTTAAACGTTTAATTATCGAATTATTTGAAATATTTACCGACATTTATACGATACGATTTAAAAGATTAAAAAAATCTTTCTTTCTCTTTTCCCTATAGGGTATGCATATATGTGTGTGTACGCATCTAATTTCCTTATGAAACAGAAAAATTCAATCCTATTCGAGAGTTAAATAAACGTGAGAAATATTCCAGACGATTAGTTATCGAATTATTTGAAATATTTACAAAAGGTTATACGATACGGATTTGAAAGATTAAAAAATCTTTTTTAATCTCCTCATATACGATATATATGTGTGTACAAATATACGTATTTAATATCTTTTGCAAAATAAACTGTTAAATAGAATGATAAATAAAGGAAAGAAATATTGTAGACGATTAATTAATTGAAATATTTAAAGAATATTATATGGTACGATTTAAACAATTTTTAAATCTTCTTTTTCTCTTTTCCTTTCGCACACAACCGGATATACTTTGATAATTGGTCAGACAAAGTTGGTGAGAAGAAATCCTCTAATTAAGTTTATTACGAACAATGTGTGTGCGTCCTCGGCTGTGCCTAGAACGCGAAAGAAAAAAAAAACGAGAGAGAGAAAAAGAAATGAAGTTCTAATTAGTGAAACGAACAATTCTTTTATCTTTTGTCCATCTTAGACAATATATGCGGACTCTTAAATCCTTCACGTGCCTCGTATCGCCCACGCGATGCATACATACGGTATGCTAATGTGCCGTACTAAAAACTCAGAATAAAAGGTATTCGGAAAAAAGAAGTAATTTCAAAGTTACCCTGAAAAGAGAAAAAGAAAGAGATAGAAATAGAGAGAGGGGGGGGGTAGAGAATATTTTTTACTTCTCTCGCAAACGCGTACCCATTGTTGAGTAAAGTTTTAAATAGCATTCGTCACTCGCCCTGACAATTAAGCCGAGGAAAAAAAAAAAGAAACAAGAGAAGAACAGCGAGACAAAACATTTTTGAAATAATTTTATACGGAATTATCGGTGCCTTCTCTGAATATAATCTATAAAGGATATATCTGTTCAATTGATATAATATAATATATAATTATATTCGTAATATATTATATTATATCAGATCACGAGATAAAAGACTCGATTCTACGGACCTCACCGATCGTTTCTAAGAAAACTAACGATTCTAATGGTTTTGTAAAGGCTAAGACGTAGGATACACGTACTATATATTTGGATATATGTACATGCCAAGAAACTTTGTTTGATTTCTTTCGTTGAAAGTTGTAAACACAATGGTAGTACACATGTAGAAAGTTTTACTTTCGGAATGTAATGGTAGTTCGTTTTCAAGGGTGGCTGACAGACACGAAAGGGTAAAAGATATCTCACGATGGAAATTGAATTTGATAATCCTGACCCGGTCTCGCATGTAGCAAGTGCAAGCAGAGAGAGAGAGAGAGAGAGAGAGAGAGAGATGGAAAACAGCGAATCGATCTGGCCTACCTTCATAACACCTACTACTCTCTCATGCATAATCATGAGTATGTGTGACATACATATGCCCCGGTTTTCCTTCTGGTTCTCCTCTTTCTCTTAACGCCGAAAGGATCGTTAGCACGAAGTAATACCAACGAAGGATATCTGTTCGAAAAGGTCAAGGGTCCGACGCGAATTTTTCCAAGTGCTTCCAATGAAATCTGATACCGTTTCTTGCCTGAAAAGAAAACATTTTTCTTAGACAACATACGCGATAGTAATTATAGACGCGATAATTCGTAGATCTATGAAAAGAAAAAAAAAAGATAAAATAAAATAGAGAAAAAAAAATAGAAACGAAAGAAGTAAATTTATTAGTTGAATAATACATGTTCCATTGGAAGCTAGCATGGTTTTTTTCTCTCTCTCTCTCTCTCTCTCTCTCTTTTTCTCTCCTTTTTTTTTTTCTTTCTTTCTAAACGAGCTTTCATAAAAATAATCTCCCGACGAAATATTCGTCATTTTGCCAAACAAAAGAATCAATTTGTCCGATCGTTATTTTCACGAGGCAACGACTCTAATTGGGATCATCGTAAGTCGTGAAGAATCGTTATCGTACTAAATGAGAATCTCGAGTATTTCGCGTGTATAGGACGGATCTCGCTTTAGAAATGACATTTTTAACGACACGGAAAGAAGAGAAGAGATGTAATGACGGGAAGGTGTAAGAGGAGAAGAGAATCATAGATACGGTGACCCTGATTTGACCTCGAGTGGACTCTCGACCCCTTTTTTTTAGGTATCCTTAATTCATAGCGTCCTATTACTGCTTTTGACAAATCGTTACTACATATCTCCGATCATGCGTGTCTCGTTGGCCTTATTTTCTTTCATTTTTTTTTTTTTTTTATTCGTGCGAATAAATCGTAAAAAAATTTTCTTTCTCGATAAACCGTAATTAAATTCCTTTTTAAATGCCTATTAAAAAGTAATATCAATGATTTATTAAAAATATTAAATGGCATGTATCGCGTTTCGTTTACAAACGAGAAAGAGCGATATAAAATGGACGGACTAATTTCTCTCATGAATTATCGATTTCTCTCCTATTGTATTTTATATTCGTAAGCGCGCGATTTTGTCATTATATTTGTCATACGATTAATGCGATTTAAGTTTATTACTCCTACTTCCGTATCCATTCTCTCTAAACAAATCCAGCTTACTTTACCGTGTATAGTAACACGCTTGAGATAACTTATATTTGCGTATATATTTACCTATATATACATATATAATATACATAGATTAATGCGCTTGTGTTAAATTGGCTCGCGTATCGTAAAGACGATAAACACCTTTTGTTTCCCTGTTTGAGACCAAAATATTACCGGAAATCTATTATTCATTTTCTGATAAACGTACATGACCCAGAATCTATTCCGCTCGCTATATTTTTTCAAACTAACTAAATATATATTTTTCTGTCGATCTCATTCATTTCTTGGGTAACGCAATTCTCCACTCGTTAGGATCAATTACATAGTATGATTCATAATAAATAGAAATATAGACCGAAGGGAAACGATGCCGTAAAATCGGATAGGAAAGACGAAGCTCGGGATAAAGGTATTCTTACAAATATTATGTTCTAAAAAAAAAAAAAAAAAAGAAAGATGACCGCGACAACCGACGAACGTAATCGCGGAAAAAATACATCTTAGTCGTTAAAGAAAAAAAGTTTATCAGAAAGGGAAAAGAGACCCACGAAGGAATTATGCCGGACAAAAATCCAACCTGTCGAGATGGGCAACGCGAAAACAAAGACTTCTTCGTCGACGAGATATCCTCGATCGGCATGTCACTGCGACCCAGCGGCAGCGCCTCTTCTGGTGAGTCGATATCGATCGATTTTTCATTTTATTTTACGATATTTCTTCTCTCATATCTGTCTGTCTATCTATCTTTCTTTCCCTTATCTTTTTCTTCCCATTTCTCTCTCTCTCTCTCTCTCTCTCTCCCCCCTATCTTTTCTTTCTCTTTAGTCTTCGAGATTTAAAACTTTTTCGACGTAGATATTTTTCGAGATAAACGAGTTAAATGTCCATCCATCTTTCTTTCTTTCTATCGTTCGACAGTTTGATAAAACAACATATCATCGTAGCTCCTTTTTCCACGTGAAAAATTTATCTTTCCAGAAAATACTTTTACTACCTTTTACATTTTCACACAAATAAAAAGATAAAATAAAATTCATTCTTTCGCACCTTCGCAATTCGTTCGTTCGGATTAATTATAACATATGCTAAAGTACCGATAAGAAACTTTTAGAAACTTTGAGCGAATTCTCGCGTTAGTGTACTTTGCATAATAAATTCGAAGTGGTATTTCCTTGAGTAAACGTGCCGACGGATCCATATCAAAAGGACCTACTTTCTTACGATGATTAATTCCTTGAGTAAAAGCACTTGAAAGTACTTCAAAGAAGAAAATTAATATTGCGATAATGCCTAATTAGATCGGTCGACATAACAACATCATTTTTCTTGTTCTCTTTCTTGTTAAGAGCAGAGAGTCATTTTATTATCGTGCAAAATACAGAAGAAGGACGTTCGAATGATATTATTAATTATTTCAACTGAATAAAAGTATATATCGTTGAGTAACGACATTGAAAATTCGATTGATCGTAATTGAGAAAAAAATAAATATAATAAAAAAAAAAAAAAAAAGGATCGAAGATTTAGCTCATTGTTAAATCGAATCAAGCACTCGACTTCGACTCTCTAAGTTGTAAAAGTAAATTTTTTATGAAGGCACCATTTGTGGCAGAATTTGTCAATGTTTTATGCCCATCGGTCGCTAAACATTTCGTAAGATCCTTCCTCAATTGCGAACATTGTTGCGGTATTGACGGTGAAACGGGTAACGTCCAAACTGTACGTAATTGATTGAATAGATTCAAAATGACGCATTCCACCATTTGCTCGTTCTTATCCCCTAAGGGAATGGAATCGTCCACGGCACAAAGCCAAAGTACGTTGTCCAGCCAGAATTCGATCTTGTAATTAACACCGTGATCCTTTAACCACAAGGTTAGCTGAAACGTTCGAGGTATATGAGATATTTTCGATTGATTAGTTTCTAACGGAATAAACGAACAGAATAATATTGAATAGGTAACGTTGAAAATGTTGGAAGATATAGATAGAGAGAACAATCGAAATAAAAAATAAAGTAAGAACGTAAATTGGAAAAACGTCGAATTGGCAGCTTGACAAGTCTAATCATGTGGAAAGAGCTCCGTTCCGGTTTACCTTTGCACGACATTGGAAGGTCAATGGATTACCCTCGAAACGTAACTTGTCGAGGGCTCTCAACGGTTGCAGAACGTTGCTTTCCAAACATCCGAGTCGATTTTCGCTAAGATCGAGTCTACGAAGATTCGACAGTCTCTCGAAAGCTAACGACTGGATCGTCGTGATCTTATTATAGGATAAATCCAACTGTTGCAAGGACATCAGCTCTTGAAACCAACGATCCTTCACTTGGCTAATGTTATTACTCGATAAAGTGAGTTTCTGGAGATGAGTCAAACCACGAAAGGCATCGTCGTCTATGTCCTTGATGTTACAGTTCTGCAAGTTCAGACCCACCAAAGTCTTGGCATATCTTGAAAATGTGTCTTTCGGGAGTTGACGTATATCCGATTGAAAGATCATGATCGCGGATATTACGTTATTGCCTTGATCCAATGCCTTTTCCAAACTTTCGTTTGTACACTTCACTCGATTCCCAAACCCTATACGATTTAAAAATAATTATTGTTAGTTCATCCAATTAACAGAAATTGCTTGTTATTGTGGTAATGTTAATTAAAAGGAATATTGTATAAACGAATCATTACGTAATATTTGTTTGTGCATTTTAGTAGTTCGAGCTCACGTCTCGATGCATCGAATACAGATTAGCGACTGATTTGATGATAAATGGAAACGTGATACGAATGCAAATGTTTCGTTATCGGCAACAACTATATTCATCAGGCGAGGATACGCGCAACAATATATATATAGAAATTATGTTAATGAGACTATGGTTGACGCTTTAAAAGCGTCAGATAATATATAATGGAATATTTTACTTGTAATTGTATTAGTAACTTCATAACGATCATCTCACCTTCTTCATAATTGTTAACGGTACACTTTGCTAATGCAATCGCCATGAAATTGAAAATATAGAATAACAGGAGGAATATACGATCCATACCGAACAATTTTAAACTTTGCTCTTCACTAAATGATCTCTTAATTAAGAATAAAACGGAAATGGTCGCGTAGGATGGACGAATCCTTTTAACGTCGAAATTATCAATTTCAACGTTTTCCGCTTCGCGATACGCTCGCGATATCTTTGGAACAATTATTACGTAAACACAGTATTTCTATTCTAACTCTTTTAAATATACCGACTCGTTCAAAAATAAAAATGAAAATGTCTACAATTCGTTCGGTACTATCTCTTAATTTAAAGATACGTAATAAATCGATTTTCAATCGGACTTCGTTTTCAATGTCGTTAGGTATCTCGACCCTCGCCAGCTGTGGTGAAGTCGACGCGCTACCCGAGCTTCCGGCACAGGATGAAGAACGTTTGCAACGTGCAGCACGTTTGTTGCAACAACGGCTTGTATTACGTCAATGGCTGGCGGATCATGGCTTACATAGCTATTATCAAAAGTAAGAAAAACTTTGATTTAAATTTTGTCAATATAAAGAGGAAATGAAATATTTTTCATTCAAGCTGATATTCAACGGATAAAAAAATTAATAGAAATTATTCTATCATACTCTCTATTTCCATCAGGTTAATGCAAATGGACGTTATGTCTCTGGAAGACGTATATTGGGTGGAGGACACTGCGGCACAAGCCACGCTTGGCAAGGACCTACAACGATGGATTCAGGCCAGGCAGGCATTACCTACTTCGAAGAGAGATTTAGAAACTTTAAAGGCCGATCTATGGAGTGCCGTTGTAAAAAACAGTCAACACCAAGACGCTTGGACATGGGGTATATTTGATTAAACTTTAATATTCTTTTTTTTTTTTTTCTTTTTCTTTTTTTTTACCGTTTATGATAACACCCTCGCCCTTTTTGTATTCTGTCTTATATTCATCGGTAATTAATATGAATCATTTACCTGTTTACAATCTCTCCCATTATTATTGTTGTTTATCTACTCTTTATCATTATTCTTATCTTCGGATATTTCTCAGGTGGAATGTTAGTAGTATCCGTGTCAGTAGCTGGTTTAGTTACTTTGGCTGCTATGACGCAGCCTGCATTAGCACCAGAAGCTAAGCATTCCCTTTTGCAATACGTTACTGGAAAATATTTATTGCCGAGCAACTGTCGTGTCCACTTTGAGTGGGAAGAGCCACAGCTCGTAGGAGAAACAATGACTTTTACAGTAAAGGTAAAACAATTGAAATAAAATTTGTTTTGTTTCGATCTGGGTTCTTTTTTTTTTTTTTTTTCTTTTTTGTATATATACGAAAAGAAGGATTTGTTTTTTTAAATATTAACCTTTCTCAGTTCTATCAACGAAACGGTCAACCATATCCGATCTGCGACAAGGATAATCTCATTGTGGAAGTGACAGAAGGCTCGCGGAGAGTAGCCACTCTAATAGAATTAGGAGGTACCGATCCTTTGGCTGCAAATACTGCAGTAGTGAAATTCACCGTCCGCCATGCTGGACAATACAAAATAGCTGTACTTATCGGATCATGTCACGTTCACGGCAGTCCATTTCTTAAAAATTTTCTGCCTGGTAAGGACGTACTTACGTGTTGGAAAAATATGCAAAATGAAAGATTAATTTCTTTTTCTCTTATTTTCTTTTTTTTGTGTGTTCTTATTTTCTTTTTTCCTTTTTAAAGGACCCCCAGATCCAAATAAAACCGTCTTCGTACGTCAAAGTTCTACGGTCGTTTGTACAGCTGGTATTGCGCATTCAATGACAATAGAACCACGAGACGAATATAATAACTTATGCATATTTGGCCCCGGTGATAAACCCACTAAAGGGTACGATGTCAATATTATTCAGGCAAGTGATTTTCTAATTGACATTGGTTGAATCGTTCGAGAGAAGATATTCATTAGAATATTTTAACAGCAGATAGGTAATCATGCGGAAAAAGGATCGGTTATAGATTACTCGATTCATCTCGATTACGATTCTCCAAATCAGAGAGTTCGATTAAAAGTTAGCTTTCCAAAAGGTGGTTGTTATCATGCGACCGTTAGCCTCGCAGGATTACAATTACACAATGGGGACTTTGACATTATCGTTCTGGAAAGTACGTCGAATAATTCCTTATAATTATATTAAGTATTTTTCGTATATGTTTATTATCTTCTTTGTTTTCTTTTCTTTTTTTTTTTTTTTGTTCTCCTTTAGGTTCAGTTGCAAGATTGGTTCATAGTAATGTTGCATCTAAAGATCCGGATATATGCTACGTTGCTAAATTATTAGGCATGCAAGGTGAAAGATTCTCTAAGCCAAAAAAAGTCTTTTGTTATATATCGCCAAAGCAATTAACAATCAAGGAATATTTATTAAAGTTCATTCCTAAAAGACTTGTTACATTTAGACTATGTCCTTCGACTAAGGTAAGTGTTTATTTTAAACACGATTGAATATATGGAATTTTTTAAGGAACTTTTCTTTTTTTTTCTTTATACGATTATTTAACATTCCCAGTTTCATTTTGACTGTTTGAACAATCAACACGAGGGATATCATTCGTTTTCGATAGACGACGGATGTCAGCCACCCGTCGAATTGATATCTTTATATCGCGATATAATAGCCGCCACCTTTACATTGTTTCTTCTTAAAAATATCGGCGGTAGCGAGACCTTCGCCGATAAACAAGATTTTTTTTATCACGAAGTTCGAAAACATCACCAGAAATATTATCACGAGAAACTTTCGATGAAAGTGCAACGAGACAAACTTTTAGAATCGGTAATTAATAAAATACATTAGGATCATCCTTATTATTACAAGCATTTTCTCTAACTGCCCTATTTTGTTCTTGTTCTTATTTTCTATTCATTTCAGTCGATGAAAGCTACTAAAGGATTTTCTGTGAGCGATTGGTGCAGAAACTTTGAAATAACGTTTCAAGGCGAACAAGGTAAAAATCAATAAATGCCACGCATGCATACAAATATTATAACTCGACTTTGTTCACATCGCCGTTGTAAAACTTAGGAGTTGACTGGGGTGGTGTACGCCGTGAATGGTTCGAATTGATCTGCGCGGCTCTATTTGATCCAGGAAATGGTTTGTTCGCATCGTTTGGTGAATCCCAACAAGCTTTGGTACATCCTAACAGCAAACGACCGGCTCATCTTAAATTAAAGCATTACGAATTTGCTGGTCGCATAGTTGGCAAATGTTTATACGAATCGGCACTCGGAGGATCGTATCGGCAGTTGGTACGAGCAAGATTTACAAGATCTTTTCTTGCACAAATTATAGGTCTTAGAGTGCATTATAAGGTAAAGGTATCTGTACAAAAATTCAAAATTTATTTACGTTACTTCGTTCAAAATGAAAACTATAGCTCATTATTTCACGATCGCTTTTTATAGTATTTCGAACAAGACGATCCTGATTTGTATTTGAGTAAAGTAAAATACATTCTTGAAAATGATGTGGAAGAAATGGAATTGTATTTTGTTGAAGAGGAATACGATAAGGACGGTCAATTATTAAAGGTGAACCAGAACATTCAATTCATACGTTATGTGCAACTTATACTTTTTCTTCTTCTTTTTCTTTTCTTTTCCTTATAGGTAGCAGAATTAATTCCTGGAGGTAGTAAAGTACGCGTTACCAATGATACGAAACTTCGGTATCTAGACGCGTTAGCACAACACAGGCTCGCTAGTTCAATTCGCAACGAAGTCGATCACTTTCTACGTGGTCTCAACGAACTCATTCCAGACAACCTATTAGGCATATTCGATGAAAATGAATTAGAAGTACGAATCAATATATATATATATATATATATATATATATATATATATATATATATATATATATATATATATATATATATATTATTTCTAATTATATATATTTATTATTTCTAATATTATTATTCTATCATTTCGTATATTTCCTAATGAAATTTGTTCATACAGTTACTGTTATGCGGGACCGGTGAATATAACGTAGCAGACTTACGAGCACATCACATAGCTAATGGAAGTTCTCCAGAATTTCTACGTGTCCTTGATTGGTTTTGGACGGCAGTAAGTAATTTTACGCGAGAAGAAATGGCGCGGTTACTTCAGTTTACTACCGGTTGTTCTCAATTACCACCTGGAGGATTTCAACAACTGAGTCCACGCTTTCAAATAACAGCGGCTCCTACATTCGCGAATTTACCTACAGCTCATACGTGGTACGTGATCTCCGAAATAACAAATATTTTAATTTCTAGTAACTTGATTCATCTAATTAAAATCTATTTTTTTTTGTTTTTTGTTTTTATTTATTTATTTCTTTTCCTTTTTCTTTTCTTTTTTCTTTTAGTTTCAATCAACTCTGCTTACCCGATTACGAGTGCTACGATCATTTCGAACGAGCGTTGTTATTGGCGATCAGTGAAGGTACCGAAGGTTTTGGTATGATCTAACAAGAAAAAAAGGGTATATACTGATAAAAACATACACGCAAACAAACAAACAAACACACACACACACACACACACATCATGCATAAATATACAAGCTAACCTCTAGTCTATTCTAGTCTATATAATTTGTCCGTTAGATTGAAACAATGTATGTTGTATCCCAATTTTTATTATTTGATATCAAATATTAATTTTCATTCCAACATTTACTTTCGATAATATTTTTTCTTAACAAAGCTTTTATACTCTTAAAAAAAAAACGTATAAACTGCATTTTGTTAAACCTAAGTCGTTTGAAATATCCTTAAAAAATGTTTATGTTCTGCTAATGACCATCAAAATTTAAGCGTAAGAACATGCCGCATTTAATGGCTTGTGGTAACGTTTTTATATAAAAACCGTTATTTACTAACAATATAAGAGCAATTTTTAATCTTACCATCGAAGAAAAGTTGCTCGATTTATCAAAGCAAAATTTAGTATAAGTAAGGTATTCTAAGTGTTGTTGAATACATGAACATGTTTCGTTACTCGAGCCATAAGATTCAGCATAATTAAACTTGTGAAATAATGATAATATTTCCAGGAAGTAAATCACAAAACCGAGGTATATAAAATATAATTAAAAGGTAGGACGTTAATTGTTATTGATTCAAACAGAAGAAAAAGAAGAAGATAGAAAAAGATATAGATTTGAATCTTTTCGTTTGTTATTCTATTTTTTTTTCTTTTCTTTTCTTTTCTCTTTACACTCTGTAGTATATATACATAAATATATATATATATATATATATATATATATATATATATATATATATATATATATATCAAATTCTTTATTAGAAATTAGATACGAAGTATCTATGATAATTTGTATTATCTTTTCATAACTCACCGTTATATTTCTTCTTTATTATTATATTTTATATACTCGATAACGGAACGAAAGCAATCACAGTATAATCAAAGCCAAAGGCAAAAGACAATGTTTAGATTGTACATTTAGAGTATACTCTACGACATTCGTTAATTAGTGCATAGTACATACGCGAGTCTCGCAATAAAAAGAAAATTTCTTAATATCGACGGTATATACTTGTTACTTTCTATCGAGACCCGTAGATCGGGTTTTATAAGAAGTTTTACTTATGAAACACAAAATATCATGACCACGATTGTCGGTGCCGTTGCAAATAGACGACTAACGTGAATTATGTTATTCCAACCACTCGAAGAATAAATTCATTTCTCAAGACTATACCGTTCAGAATTGTATAATACATACCATACTCAGGAAACAAAAAAAGAAACCCCATTTTGTGATAATTATAAATCTTCCACTGTTCTGCACGTCATGCGAAAAGACAAAAATAGAGAATCTTACTTGCAACGAGATTAGCATAAAAAAAGTAAAACAATAAAAAAGAAAAAAGAAAAAAAAAGGGGAAAGGAAAGTAAAACACGGAAAAAAAGGAAACAATTAGGAAATTTCACGAATCTGGCCTAGAACTGTTGTGGATGATGCTTAAGATCCGTCTTGTACTTAAAAACACAGCGATGCAAAATGTGATCGTGCGTTTCCAAGAGTAATGATACTTGCACGTGGTTGCTTAACATTAAAAATTAACTCTAATAACACCAGTCTTCTCTATCTATCTATATATATATATATATATATATATATATATATATATATATATATATATAAAATACCATAGTATAAGCTGCAAGCATATTCCGAGTTATGCTTCTTTTAAATTACTTTGCAACTGTATTGTCGAAAACATCAGAATTCTCTGATATGAGACATGAGAACTACGAACAGAAAAAAAAAAGAATCAAGAAATCGTAATAGCACGAGAGAATCATATTTATTAAATAAAAACTCAAAATAGATACACGTAGTGCTGTCTTCTGGTAAAAACAGATCACGCATCGTTATCTTAGCGGTCAGGGTTGACGATACTTTGTTTTTATCAGTTTATCAAAATACGCGAAAAAGAAGTGTAAAACTTATAGATTAAAAAGCATATAACGAGCATTTATTCGTATACATTCTAAACAAAAAACCTATCCTACCCGTTATATATTCCACATGATTTTATACGTAATATTCATCATGTAATAATAATATCCTTAATTATAAAACCATTAGATCTCCAACGGTGAGTAAATTTTCTTCCCAAAAAAAAAAAAGAATATTAAAAATAAAGACAATCTAATAATATTCACTCCGACGTGTTACTTGCAAATTTTGTTCAAAGTCGCCCGTTATTTCTGTCCTCCCCATAATGTGCAATAACTTCTCCATAAGAGTTCATCTCGTGATCGACGAAAGGTAAATAAGCTTTTTGCAAACTTTTCTTTGACTTCGAACATTCTCAACATCGATATCAAACTCGTCATTGACGTTTCAACGTATTCCCCAATCATACTTGAACTATAACTTTCAATTATTAATAAAAAATAAAAAAAAATAAAAGAAAAAAAACATTAATTGCATAATATTTGATTTTCTTTAAATAATAAGATAGATAGATAGAGAGAGAGAGAAAGATATTAATCCATTGAAAAATATTCAATTCTCAATAATAGATAATAACATACCTGATAAAGACTAGGATGGTACAGTAGTGCTAGATAAAAAAGATAGAGTACGCAGTATAGCCCGTGGAGCACGAACAACGCTTCCAGCAATTTGTAAAACTCGACTGCTCCATCCTCCTTCTTGAGATTGTCTGATCAAACGTTCCTTCAATTCGTTCAATTCCATTCTTATGTATAAAAATATAAACAATGTTATATTTTCTCATACAAAATATAGATTGTGTGCATAAGAAATAAGATATATCCTACAGTTGACTATTGTATATTGATTCGATACGATGCAAGGCAGCTTCCTTATCGGCCAGTTGATTTTCAAGAACATTTGAACGCAAGCTTAAAGCTTTCCCCGCTTCTACACTCGATCGTAACTGTTTCTCCAATTTCATTCGTTCATCTTCCGTGTCCTTCAATTGTCTAAATAAAAAAAAAAAAAGAAAAGAAAAGGAAACATTATTCTTCATAAAAAAAAAATGTCGATAATAACATTGTCACTATTTTGTTAAGATAACATTTTCAATACCCCCTTGTATTCCAAATATTTTATTATAAATATGTTGCATTACATATACACAATGTTTAATTATTAAAAAAGAAAAGGAACAAAAAATGTGGTAGAATTTTTGTGGAGTTTAATCTATCAACAACCTACTTGGCATATCGTTGATTCTGTTCCTGTGCAGAATCGACAAGTGCGACGTGTGCAGCCAATCGAATTTGCAAATCCTCGATGGCAGATTCAGCCCTATCTGCTCTGCTACCACGTTCTGTAGCTAAAGCTTCGCTTGCGGATATCTAAAATTACGCGGAGAAGGATAGGGAGAGAGAGAAAGAGAGAGAGAGAGAGAGAGAAAGGTATAATGAACTTTTTCTTCTTTAAAAACTAAGAGGTAAAAAGAAAAAAAAAAAAAAGAAAAAGAAAGAAATTTTTCCTTTTAAATTATTCGTACAAAGTAAGTACTCGGGATACTATTAAAGTTTAAATTTCATCATTTTAAAACCACCTATCATCGCGATAATAATTTCAAAGTGTTACATAACACAATCGAATTCTTACGACTTGGTTAAGCACGTCGAGATACAACGAATTTTTACCAACAATAAGCTACAACGTAAAAGAGTTAATAGGCCAAGCAATATCGATCCTTTTTCCTAGTACCCAAGGAGTATTACGCGGTATTGAGTCAGCAACGAAACACAAAGAGTATGACTCAGAGGTTCTCTACGACCTCATCGTACGTTGACCTAACTAACCAAAATTTTATTTCGTTTCAATCAAAAATTCATTCCTAATAATTATCGCTTAATTTTTAACGGGCTAAAATTTTTTAACGTATCATTGTCGACAATAGTTCCGCTGGCAAGCGATGAAATTTTACAAAGGAAAGAAAAAAAAAAAAAAGAAAGAAGATAATAAACGTTCGCCATAATCTTACATCTTTGTTAAAATATATCGTGCCCTTTAAAGAAATACAATATTTCGTTGGAAATCGAGAGGGTGAACAGAGTGAATCATGGTTTCTTAGAAACCAGTAAGAATTCGCATCGTATCAAAAGAGAAAATCCACCCTCACTCTAGATCAACCTTCATTGAACAGATGTATGACTCATTCGATAGCTTTGTATTGGCAACAATCAACTACTAAGAAGTCAAAAGCCCTATCCCTCAACGAGTATTATCTACTCTTCGTTTACATCCAAGTGAGGCAGAAGGATTTGCATGATGAAGCTCTTCACTAAACTGATACTTAACTGATGCTTGTCTCGTCGGCCATAGAGAATTCATTACCGATATAAATTACATAATAAAAATATTTAACTGGGAGATTAAATTCTAATATACCTTGTCCAAAAGGATCTTTTTGTCTTCACGTAATTTTAACAATTTTTCACGATCTCTTGCGATCTGCCCGTCTAAATCTTGAAGCTGATTTTGGGCGTTGAGTAATTCATTTCT
The DNA here is from genome assembly GCA_918808275.2 of Dolichovespula sylvestris. NCBI lineage: Eukaryota > Metazoa > Arthropoda > Insecta > Hymenoptera > Vespidae > Dolichovespula > Dolichovespula sylvestris. The sequence goes on along the minus strand of OU964963.1, from coordinate 6,122,818 downwards.
AAGATTCTCCGTTGTTACCAATCGTTCCTCGGAAATATCCTTTAGACATTTGACTTCTTCTTCCAATTTATCTTTTTCCTAAAACCAAATATTATTTCCCGTTAAATATTTATAAATACACAATTTCGTTAAATTCTAAAAATCTTTCATCATTTTTATTAATATGATAGACAATCCTCGATTGTGTACGTTTATAAAAATATATAGAAATAAATAATATGATCGTTTATGTATGAACAAAAAAAAAAGGAGCAAAATATAGATTATCCGACAGATAAAATCTTGTGTGACCACTGGTGAACTATACAGCAACCACCGTACGATATACGTAGCTCTTTCGTTTCATAATTAGCTGCTGGCGAAGTGCCAGATACTCGCTTGTGTAAGCACCCTACGCTCCGAATTCGTTGGCCACACGTATCTGCTCCTACGAACGTGAACGTGGATGTAAGCATACAAAACGTAAGAGCAAAAGAGAGAAAGCCAGTGACACGAATATATTTATTTACGACCATCGAAAAGAGAAACGAACTACATTTCTAATGTCACGATTGATTTTTCTATCGCGATATAAAAATATTTATATATTAGGTGTAGTAAAAAGAAATCCATTATTTTTGCATGAAATCTATTGGACAAATAATGGATTTCTTTTTACTACACCTAATATATATACACGCGCGCGCGCGCGCGCGCATATATTAAAAATGTTGCAAAAACGTTAGATTCAAAAAGTATTTAAAACTTGTTGAATGAAATGAAAATATAATTTGTCATCGAACGAATATGATCGAAGAAAGATCAAAGAAAGAAAATCATGAACTTTCGAGATCTACTCTTCGATGCACGGTTGAAATGTGCTACGCGAGTTCTCTTGGTAGCGTCATCCCCCTACTTAGAAGCACGTCATTGAACTCTCGTATTCGTCGAGCTCCGAGGGTGTCACGCTCTCACACATACGTCACACCTGCTAGCTACATATTCTCCGACGTATTCAAATGAAACCTGCACAACTATAAACTCATTGCAACAAGTATGAAGAACTTTAATGATATCTTGATTCTAATAAATAATATTATCACGATTTGAAGATGTTATGCTTGTTCGTTGCTCTGCACCTATCTACAAAGTAAATTTTAAACATTTTGAAAAGGACAAAATCCTAATATTCAACAAGTACATTAACCCCCACCTTGTAATTAACTAACCCTATAACATTAATCCATCCTATGATACTTAAACTAACCATATAATTAAATCTCTACATAACACTATCATGTAAGTTTGAAGTAAGAGTTGTGTACCAATTCTTTCTACGTTTTCTTTCATTCATTTTATCGTTACCACTTTCATTATCTCTTCGTACGTTCAGTTTTCATTCTTTTTTTTTTTTTTTTTTTTTTTTTTTAGTAGAATTTATACTCATTATAGTACAGTTATATTAGTACAAATAATGTTATAACATTCACATTATATTATTTCTTTTCTTTTTTTTTTTTCTTTTGTTAACGCGACAAAAAGTGAAGCATAAAGGTTTAAACAAATTATTTCTCTTACCTTCTTGAGAACATCACGTTCCTGAGAATGTTCCTCGAGCTGAGTTTTCATACGCTGAGCTTCCCAGCTCAATTTATTAACACGGCCATTTTCCGTCTCAAGTAAACGACGGAGAACAACGATCTGCAAGTGTAGATGCTCAATTTGCCGTACTAATTCGTCGATAGTTTTCTGTAACTGGCCGACGTCTGCTCGTCTGCGTCTCCAAGCGTTCAATATCAATACATGACAAAGAATACTCGCGGCTTTTCCCGGATTCTGCGAAAGACATTTACCACCCTCTTCTATATTAGCGGACAAGAATTTCTTTGTCCACGTTCGACAGCCGATTCCTAGAACACCGTTATTATTTCCTACGATGTCCTTGCTACGTTCTCCTAGATCTTCTCGATGTCCTAGCGACAAATTACTCTCTGATCTATAAAAAAAAAAAAAAAAAAAAAAAAATTAATAATACTTAATATATATGTATGCGTATAAAAGATACATTTTCAAGCATGGCGTAGATAGCGTTGGTATTCAAACATGGCGGTAACAGCTTCAAATGTAAGAGAATTTTATAAATATTTATTTAAAATATCTCATCTATTTTACCTGAAATCAGTTGTATCTGGATCAATAGCCGCAAGTGAAAGATCGGTCATGGATAAGCTCTTTCTAAAGCGCAACGAACCTATAGCACGCAAAATTGGTGAAGAAGAGGCCGAATTTGTGTGAATATTATCCGGGCAACTTTTAATTGTTGCAATGGAGACGTTACTATGATTTATTGCATTTAATCCGACTAATTTAAACGGATTACGGACAGGTCGATAATATGGGCTTGTTCGTTGACATTTTATAGGCAATTGTGAATACTGAAGCTTATGCCTTACACATTGTTTAAGATTTACTGTTATCGAGGAACCAGAAGGATTATCCTCCTTGCTGGCCCCCGCCAAAGCGTGAAGAATAGGCGAATTACTCGCTGAGAGAAACGTTATTTCTGGCATTGCTTCTTTTTTCTGTAATTATATTACAGATAAAATTCCCTTTCGCACAGGCGATTGAGATTGTTTCTTTTGTTATTCTTTGTCATGGTTACGGAATCTACTTAACTTTCCTCTTAGGATTTCGAGCGAGAAACAAAGATAAACGAGAAACGTTATTTCAATCGTCGATATCAAAATCGAACCTTTCAGATTGTTCGTGCTGACGCACATGTGTAACCTCAGATATTTACAATACTTTCTCTTAAGGGTATGTTGATACAAGTGCGCAACCTCAGGTATCTACAGTACTTTCTCCTAAAAGCCATATATATATATATATATATATATATATATATATATATATATATATCCCTATCGGGTATATCTGTCTTTAGAAATTCCCTGGATAATTGCTTAGATAACGCATAAATAAGAAACGCATTCCTAACTTTGTCCGAGCTTAGGCATTATTAGTGAAGTACCGAATTTTCAATAATGTGCCCAGCCGGCCAATAAACGAATAGTAAAGGTAGGCTCATAGACACGATAAAACAAAGGTTTGTCCGGTACCTACCCTTCGAATATCGTAATAACACTCATGGATCCACAAAATCACCAAGTAGAGGATCCCACCTGAAAATGTTTAAACAATTCGAACGAACTATCCTGATACGCCCATGACCATTAAAAATATGGCCTTCCCTTCCTAGACACTTTCTATTTAATTTTCTCCCTTTTCACTTCCCTTCCTTGATAGTTCAGAAGAAATCGAAAATCGGTCAACCTACATCTTTCGGACTCGCATTATCCAGACCTCCGGGTCTTATTAAACACTACGGGCTGTAACTATTTTAGAAATAGCCAACACAACTTGTATATTATCACACAAGAACATTAACCATTGTATCTCACCCCAATAAATATACTGTGATTGCTTTAATTAAAAAAAAAATGTAGGCTTCGTGTATCGTTTATTTCACGAAGCCATTACCCATACATGGAACATTGACTTACCACCGATTATCTAATAACAAAAATAAACGCATCGCAATATATAGTACCTTTTAATATATCAAAAATAATGAATATAATATATTCAATAATGTTGATATTAAATATAATGAAATAATAGTAATAATAATATATTCAAAATAAATAAGCTCGGTATATCCTAATATTCGTAATTGTTTAATTACTTCAATTCGTCGATCCTTTTTTTTTCTTCTCCCTTAATATACCTGAATATAACTGAATATACTTGAACAAACGTAAAACACAGTATGCGAGGTGTAAAGAAATGGACGATAATAAAAATCGATTTTCCTGAATATCACTGGGATAAGGATAATCCGACTACTTATTTGTATTGTCAATATTATAACATTTAGTAACCATAAACCGTTAGTGGACCGATGCTTTAATAATTATCATATTGCTGTAAAAACTCCAATAGCTCATTTAGTGAGATGGATTATTTAAGAAAATATAAATATATTGTCTTAAAGGAAAAGATGAAAAAAAAGCATTTCGTTATTTGAAGACTGAAAACGACAACGATTGATGTCGAACTTCCAGCAAAAATAACGGTTGACTCTCGTTACGATACAAACGTCATTTTTGTAATACATCTTAACCGATGAACGCTTATTTGCGCATTGGTCCGGTCCATACGTCCTACGTCCAGGACGTCCTGGTCCACTGATGGTTCATGGTTACTAAATGCCACGATGTAAATATTTAATAGTAGATAGTAGAGCGTATAAACAGATCGAATTTATTTTAACCCAGCGGTGCTTACAAAAAAATCAATTTTTATAATGGCTCGTTTCTCTGTCGTACTCTGTACTTGAATATACTTAAATTTACCCGAATATACTTGAATATACCAGAGAACATAACTATATTCTATATATCATATACGGATAGTGTATAGAAAGTATGACTCATCATTGTGCACGCGAGAACTCAGGTACTCAGGTACGACGTTTCTCTATTAAATTCTAAACATTACGTGACAATAGTCAATGCAATAATTCGATGAGTTATGAATCTTGTTCCTAGACTATCTAGCATTGTATAATTTTTATTTTTCTTTCCTCTTTAGTCTCCTTTTTTCTTTTTATTTTTTTCTTTTAATAAATAACGCGCGTAGATTACACAAACCTAATTTCAAAGTAGACATTACGAATAATATAGAGCGAGATAGAGGAAGAGAGAGAGAGAGAGAGAGAGAGAGAGAGAGAGAGAGAGAGAGAAATGAAGTATTTTATAAATATGTTAAACCGAGTAAAGTAAAGAACGATCTTAATCATGATCAATCCGCATAACAAAGGTTATGCACGTACGTACGTTTACTTCGTGACCTTGATATAAAGTCAAGGCCGAAGCAATTTCCGAATAAGAGAGATAATAACGACGGAGAGAATCAACGATACCAAAGGTTAAAAAAATTTTTTACGAATTGAAGACATGTCGATATGTTATATAATTATTCATAGATATATCATATCTAATAACCGGTATATTTATAGCTAAAACGCGATGCATACGTGTGAATGACTACGGCAAATTAATTTTCTAACATTTGTTAGCTCGAAAATTTCAAATATAAAAACTTTCCGAGTTCGTAACGAGGATCGAAGATATATTCTTTTAAAAGCGAATGTAAAAGAAAAGTGCTACTAACCAAAAATTAGTTTGTCGATCGCACGTTCTAATATTTAATAACGTATGTATCTGAAAAACGAGGTTATATACGAGTCGTAACATACATATATGCAGATTAATACAATTCGTAGAAAGTCTTTAACGCGATTCTTTTCTAAGAATTCGAACGGTTATATGAGCAAGCCAGGAACAAGTGGTTCTCGATCGATGGTAGATTTCGATTATTGGAAGTAAACGAGGAAAGAGATTGAAGAAACTAAATAGTAAATGCGATCGTGTAAAATCGACGTTTGATCGTACGTGTTCGTAAAGATTCGCCGAATATCTCCGATCATACTCGAAGGGAATCGGCGCGGAAAGGCGCGACGATGACGCGTTCTTCTCCTCTTCTCGCAACCCTCTTCCTCTTTCTCCTCCTCTTCAAACTCGAGCGATCTCCCCTCTTCTACGGCACAATAAGAGTTCTTCCTCCTCGTCATAGTAGTTGAAACCAGCAAAAGCAGTCGTACCGCAAACCGTACAATGTCTACAAACCTGTTTCATTAAATCCTGTTTCTATGAAGAATCTCTTAATTTATTTATTTGTGCGCTCGACCATTTTGATTGATAAAATAAAAATAATTAATACTATATGTATACGATAAGCGCGTGCATAAATACCAATAATTGGAATTAAGAAAAGAAGAGAGGTGGGGAGACAAATCACGACATCAATTACGATAGTGTCTTAATTCGTATCGCACGTTTTCGTAGTGTTTAATAAGTGCGTCAGAACTTAAGAAAGAGTTCTTCGTTCTTTGGAAGATACTCACGGAAGAGAGAGAGAGAGAGAGAGAGAGAGATAGAGATAAAGGTAGAGATAAAGAGAGAGACAGATTGAGACAGAGAGAAGGATATTAACGTTAATTTGAAAGAAGGGAGAAATTTTACGAACGGAACTGTGGTTCTCTCGATCTCTCTCTTTCTCTCTCTCGCGCGCGCGTGCGAGAGAGAAAGAAAGAAAGAAAGTCTGTCGAAAGTGCCGTTTACCATGTAGAAGATCGTACTGCAGGCAAGTCTCCTCATATTGTCCTACGATAGTTTAATTATAGCCACACTGCCCGTACGGTCCTAGGCCTTCCCAAAATAATGATTGGATCAGCGTAGAGACCGAACCTCCTCCTTACTTCTTCGTCGATTCTCTCTATCTTTCTCTCTCCCTCTCTCTCTCTCTCTCTCTCTCTCTCTCTCTCTCTCTTTCTTTCTTTCTTTCTTTCTCTCCTCTTCCTCAGTTCATTCGCTTTCCTATGGGACACTTGTACGTCGCATCTCACCCTACGTACGTAGCGGCAGTGTAATATTCCCAAGAAAAACAGCTGTCGATGATCTCTCTCTCGCACAGGGAACAGCTGGAAATTCAGTCTCGCGCGCCATTTCTCCTTCGTGTTAATACGTCCCACGGTCGTTTCGATTCGTTTCTCTTCGGGCACAACCACCAACTCAGATCCAACCAATTGATCTATTGTTCCTTCGATCCTTTTACTTGTCATTAATTAAATACGATATCTTAGAGTTCGCGCGGGGATATGTTTACCAGTGTTGTGGGTTTATCTACTACCTGAAAAGTTGTTGAGTTTATGTCAACACAAGACACGAGGTGTTAACGTTGTTTTCAATGATGGTTTCTATGTGATTAAAAGAAAAAAAGTGTTCCTTGCATGCCTCTTAACCGCCGTAAAGATTCTGGTTTGTACTATCGTATTTTGTTTTATTTTTCTTATATTATTTTGATCGATACGACGAAAGATCACTGAACCGAGAACTAACGAATTTCTTTTCATTATTGACGATTCTCTTTTGTTTATTATTACATGAGAAACTTAAGTATTTTTTATAGAATTATTATTAACCGCATGAAATATGATTTTAAATAATAAAGTTTGTTTATCTTTCGTTTGTTCCTTGTACGTTAGATGGCTGTAATTCAAAGTACTAGAACGAAAGTTTAAGAGGTATTATGGAACAATTCCATGATATAACCGATGAAAACTTAAACATAAGTGATGTCAGTGAGTATTCATTGTTCTTGTATCGTTTTAGCTGTGGATTATGTAATATACATCAATTCATTTTACTTTGAAGTCGAAGTCATCCAAACCACAGACCCTGGTTTTGTGGAATCTAACGGGCGGGTGGATCAAGAAATGGTCGAAATGGGTGGAGCACGGTTGGCTCAGCCCTATGTGGAAATAGTAGAACAACCTGCAAGCAAAGCTTTACGTTTTCGTTATGAATGCGAAGGTAGATCTGCAGGCAGTATACCTGGAGCAAACAGTTCACCGGAGAACAAAACTTTTCCTACTATAAGAGTAAGCGTAACTAACAAGAAAAAATATTCTATTATGTTTTATTCAATTCATATAGTACATTGTTTAAGGTAAAACATAAAAATATTTCCTGTAGATAGTAGGCTACAAAGGTCGAGCTGTGGTAGTAGTGTCTTGTGTAACAAAAGATTTACCGTACAGACCTCATCCTCATAACCTTGTTGGGAAAGAAATATGTAAACGAGGAGTCTGTACACTTGAAATTTCATCTGAAAATATGACAGTTACCTTTGCTAATTTGGGTATTCAGTGTGTCAAAAAAAAAGACATAGAGGAAGCACTTAAAATTAGAGAAGAAATGCGTGTTGATCCTTTTCGAAGTAAGTGTTTCAAGAAACAAAGTACTCTACATCTTAATTGTTTTAAATTTTATAATTATTATTTTTGTTATTACTTTTATTATTATAGCTGGTTTTGAACACAAAAAACAGCCTACCAGCATCGACCTTAATGCAGTAAGACTGTGTTTTCAAGTTTTTTTAGAAGGATCGCAAAAAGGAAAATTCACTCATCCATTAACACCTGTAGTATCAGATCCTATTTTTGATAAAAGTAATTTTTATCTTTTTTAATAACTCGTTACAAACACAATTTTTTTGTCTTACATGTATATCATTATAGAGGCAATGTCCGATCTTGTGATCAACAAGTTAAGTCATTGCAATGCTCCTGTTGCTGGTGGTATGGGGATGATTCTTTTATGTGAGAAAGTGGCAAAAGAAGATATTCAAATTAGATTTTTTGAAGAAAAGGATGGACGCGTTACATGGGAAGGATTTGGAGATTTTCAACCATCCCAAGTACACAAGCAGGTACAAAACATTGCTTTTATTATTATTGTAAAATTTATATTTTTTTATATTACTAAAGAATTTATTATAATTAGACAGCAATCGCGTTTCGAACGCCTAGTTACTGTACACAAGAAATAGAACAACCGGTACAAGTTTACATCCAATTGAAGAGGCCATCAGACGGTGTGACAAGTGACCCATTACCATTTGAGATGTTACCATTAGGTACAGGTATGCCTGCTTTCTGGTCTTTGCGGAAAGCATTTGCTCGCAAAAAAGCAGATTATAGTACATTTGGTAAAATGTTAACAACCGAGGCTACTACGTTTCCCAATGTAGTACCAAAGGTGCCTTGTAATATCGATGAATATAATAATAATGATTTTGACATAAAAAAATCAAATAATAAAATTTCTGTACTGCGTGCTCTAAATGACTTGTATAATATTAGAAATACTACAAATTCTTGCAATGGAAGTACTAACATTGATCAAAACAATGTAAAGAATGTTGAGAGTTTTATGAAAAATACTATTGATTATGAAAATAATGAAATATCAGTAGAGTCTAATAACGTGATGAAAGGAAATATAAAAGTCAATAAATATATTACTGGTAACGATATCAGTAGAGAAAATAATACACTTTCCAACGATTACAGAGAAACAGTTGATAACCAATCGGAAATTATTTCCCAAGCAAAGTTAGAATTAACAAACGATATAAAATATTTAAATAAAAACATGAGTAACTCTAAACATAAATCTGATTGGTTTGATTATTCGGAAGTAGGAAAGTGGGTACAAAAGAGTCAAGCTTCTTTCAAAGAAAAAGAAAATACAGCTGAGATTAAAAATGAGATGGAAGATGGTAATAAATCATTAAACGATTTAATATCGCAAGTGGAAGAGTTAGATCAAATTTACGCAGATACACATACAAAACTGTTACAAGCTGCTCTTGATCATAATTTAGTTGAACGATCAATGGACGTTGATGTTTGTGATAATCAAACCTATACGAGTCTTCAAATGGCTATGAAAAATCCAATAGAGTTACTTGATATACCTGATGAAAGAAAATACGAAGATGTATCGGCTCCAAAACAGAATGTGTGTGTGTCAGTGTCTTCTTCGCCGATAGCAGCGAAAAGAGACGTAACACAAGAATTTGAAGAAAGATTACCTCCCCTACCACCTAAACGTATACGTAAAATGTCTTCGATGCCTGTTCTACCACGGCCTACGTCCTCTCAACCAATAATCGAATCTTCCTCTGAAGCTCCAAATAAGAATTTACCATCCCTTCCTGGTACCTTACCTAAACAATCGAAACAAAGTCTCTTTTCTAAACTATTTGCGAAGAAAATGAAAAAGGACAAAGATGTAACTTCCAGTATACCCACAGGCAATAATAATCGTTTGTTTAATGCAAGCGAGAGTGCTTCGTTTTTATTAAAAAATACTCAAGATAATTCTGCAACACAAATGTCTAGACATAGTATTGCAAGTATAACTAGTGTTAAATCTCTTACGCTAGAAGGTGATGAAACACCACCTTATGGAGCTGACTTGACCGAAGCTGAGCACTATGCTCTTTATACTACTATGGCACCACATGCAACAGCGTCTGAATTCGATGAAATGTCTTTTTATTATAGTCCTGTGGAGGGAGGAAAAATATTAACAGAAGAAAAAGGATCTTAATATTCGATAGAGAAATATTAATTGTCTATTTTGTTTCTCTTTTTTTTTTTTTTTCTAAGTATACTGCCATTGAAAGTGTTATTTACCTTCCTCCTTATGCTATAATCGCATTAAAAATATTCAAAACGTGGAAAAATTGTATTATATTATTGCGATAGTATCGCATTTTGTAGCACGAAATACTTTTACGAAACATTTCTGCTTTTAATTACACATTTTCATACTATAATATAACTTCATAATCAAGCAGAAATTTTTGGAAACAATTAGATTTAAAACTGTTTTTGAACCTGCATATTACTAATTTGATGTGGTCATTTACCATATTTGGTTATACGCGGGTTAAATACTTGCATATTGTTATTTTTATAAATAAAAATAATCGTTTTACTTATAACGTTTCAGACGCTGTTTAGCAATGGCATCAATGCCATCAATGAAACTTGTTGTTTGTTATGAAAGAAAGTAAAAACCATGTCTAGTCAAGTTTTATAGTCCTGTTGAAAATATTAAATTTGTCAGATTATTACTATCTTAATATTTATAACTTGTTATGTTTAGTATATTACTGGAATTTTTTTCTTGCTTATATAACTTAATGTCATAATTATTTTATTGCCTGATTTATTGAGATTTTATAAACTTTATTATATAATATGAGTATTTATAGATTTTATAAGATATGGTTTTCGTTCGTTAGTAGAAAAAATTTTAATGTACGATTTATAGGACATCGAAACATATGGGGCCTTTGTAGAAAAAGCTAAATTTTCTTATTAGAATAACCGATCATTAATATACAAAACTTTCTAGATGATCGTGATTCGTTCAGGCGAAAGAGACAAAAATTTAATAACAGCCCAAAAGCGATAGTCTTGAAACATATACAGGCAGAGGCTGAAAATAGTGAGTATTTTTCTAAAATCTATTACAATTTTAGAGCTTATCTGGAGATGGATTGAATAATATCATTGATTTCATTCATTATCATTTAAACATGTCCAAATATCTATAGAGCAACACAATATTGTATGTTTATGTAAAACTTTGTCTTCTTTCCTCTTACTATTATGTATTATTTACTGCTTAATTTTTCACATAAAAAAATATTGAATGTTTCTATGTACGTGTGCACACACAGACGTATGTATAGAAAAACAAATTCTATGATCGAAGAGCCAAAGAGGCCTATTTTTTATGCTATTTGCTCGATCTATTTTGTACATCTGTTAATTGTTATAAAACAGAAAAATTACCAAAAATTGTGAACCACTGCAGTTTACGCAAGCAGACTTATGCTCTTTAATATTAAACGATTCAGTGGTTATATATCTTATTATATACTAACGACTTTGTTCCCTTTTCACTTTGAAAGAATATCATTATAGTTGCATTTAATTCCAATACAATGGGTGATAAATCTACTTAAAGAAAACTATTATACAATTGCTTGCTAACGACTTTCATAGTGAAAAGGAATTAAAGATTAAATACATACATATTTTCATGTATTAACAATCTTTCATTTTATACTTTTTTAAAAATGTATTTTATATAAGCCTTTGTACTTGTACTTTGCAATGTAAGGAGCAGTGACTTTGTGCACTTTGAAAAAAGTGTATTGTATTTTTATATTTGCAAACAAACACATAAAATTACATAGAATGCTAATCATTGCATTTCTATGATAATACAAAAAAAAAAATATAGTTATATTTGTGGCATTGATCTTTAACATGATTTATGACAATAAATACCTATTTCTGAAGAAATTCTCTGCTCTTACAAAATGATGCTTTCAAAAATTTTTAATGACTTCGTTATAGTAATTTACTATTTAGTCTTAAAATCAAACAACGTGCAATATTTGTATGGTGCAATTTTTATAGTATGCTTCTCTAAAAGCGATTAAGTAAAAGAATAATATGGATAATGTGTATAAAGTGCATAATATACTTATACAGATGTATGATCACTTATAGTTAGTGGCATAAATTAAATGTTGTATATATTTATTCCATGAACCTGTTGAACATATTTCAGATCAAATACACTTGTGTATAGGAAATACAGGTACGAATATCTCGTTACTTCAGTGTTTTGAGTTATAACTAATTGTGTTGAGTGTAAATATATATTTGTTGTCCTTCTTGTACGAATTAGTAAAATAGTATGCAATGAAAAGATAGAAACATGTAACCAGATTTTTCATGGATAGATTTTCATTACCTGATAATCATTTATTTCATCATCTATGCATACTTCATTAAATTTGTTTATTATTAAGAGTTATTTTGTAAATAAGCACATTAATCCACATGCTTGTTACTTCTGATAATAAAATTACTCCGCTATGTGTTATGTTTTGTACAGCGCTTGATCTTTTACTTAATCTTTATTTGCACAAAGTTTCTAAACATGTTTTTGTGATAATGCATTGCCAGTTTGCTTTATATTTTATTATTTTATAATGTACAATAGCATATTAATTATATCATATTATAGATGCCGCAGCGATTTATCAACCTAGGCAGTATTTCAATATTATAAAACCAGAACCAATGGAAGCAGTACCACCATTTGGAGGTGTTGTTACAAGTACAGGATCTTTCTCGTTACATTCTATGGGCACATCATCTCAACCTCAATCCAATATGCAAACACTAAGGTTTGTACTTTAATATAATATTTTTATTCTTCATAATATCAATTTGGTGACATTGGATTTATTTTACAGACCTCAAGTATCACCAGGTCGAACTCCATCACCTATGGAATATAATCCATATACTTCACCTGTAATGCAACCACACCTGTCACCTCAATATCAACCATCAAGCTCTAATATGACACAGCAACCCTCACTTGGAATACATGTGCCACAACAATGTTCATTTTTACAAGAAAATAATTTGCAAGATGCAGAACAATTGATAGCACTAAACAAAATCACTTCTGAACAACAAAATGCTGGTCTGCAACCTATATATAATAATGGTAAAATTACTTATATATACATATTGTTTATACTTTTTTTATATAAACACTAAAAACTTTATTTTATATATCATGTTCTATAGATAATCTAGAAAAGATAGATGTGACTACTGGTTTAGGCATCGATGGCCAGCAATATTTTGACCTGAATTTAAATTCAACAGATTTAGCAGAATTCCCAGTTTTTGACAGTACTTTGTCCACAAATTTGTTAAGTGGACTATCTATATCAGAATATACAAAGGTATATATATATATATATACGTATAAATAAATATTACTTTACAACAATCATCTAATGAAAACTAAATGTAAAACAAAAATTATTTTTCATAATGTAGGATGAACCAAGCGAAAATGCAAATTTAGAAGCAAACTGTGTTGGAGATAACAACACCATGACCGACAGTTACACTAATTTAACAAAACATACAATTCAAGAATTATGTAGTTTAAATGATATGTATAAACCTAATAGGAGCCATGACAATTAAACAATTCCGCATGTGTTGGAAATGTACTTGTAAAAATTTGATTATATTTCTGCATGGAATGAGATTGTGTTACGTGTATATAAATATTATCTTTTTTATGATTAAAGTCACGGTACTAAATGCGATAATGTTGTAGATATTCGAAGTATTTCTTTATTACTGATTACTACACTGATTTTAATATACTAACATAATAATCTAAAGTTTATTAATTGTGAATTCAACTATGATAAAAAACGATTTTTAGAAATTTTTCGTTTTCAATATATGCTCGATATCATGCGTATATATATATATATATATATCATACGTTATTGTATGTGTGTGTGTGCGTGTGCGCGCGCGTATGTGTGTGTGTGTGAAAATTATTTTAGTAATTAAAAAAAATCTATGACTGTGATGGAATTACAATGAAAGTAAGAAATTGTACAAATACATATTTTTTTTAATCAATGTTCTTTATAATCGGAATAAAAATTGTTATGAATATATAGAAATTTTTATTACTAAAGAAAAGATAAATTAAGAAGAGTAAATCATAGTTACATTAAAGATAAGTTACAAACACATGTTATACAACGGTTGATTGTAGTAAAATAAATACTTTATTAAAAAAAGTAAAAGAAAAAAGAACAGACATGCTCAACATAATATTACATGCAGAAATGTATGCGATGTTATCAATTACATTAAAGCGTGAAAACAACTTGTAACAATTCCAAGAAGTATAATCTATCAGTCAACATGATTATCATTTATCAATAACACAATTACAATCTTGACATGTATAGAAAACAAAAATTTGTTACATATTGAAAAACATTTTTATAAATATACGTATTGTTTTTTTTTTATACGTAAACATATGCATACATTACACATTTTCAATTTATTTTTTATTTTTGTATAATTTAAATATTTGTATTAATAATGTCAATCGAAAAGTGTTTAGTTAATCTTTTTCATCTAAATAAATTGCAACGTTTAATAATTTTATAAAAATCATTATAAAAAGAAGTTTATATTTTGCTGTTGTTGCTATATTAACTTAGAGTAAATTATAACTTTCTTGTTATACATGATGTAATGTATCTTAATAATGTGTTATTATGTGTTATATATATGGAAAAAGAAATGGAGATTATACATATAGACATAAATACATATATATATATATATATATATATATATATATATATATATATATATATATTTGGATTATATATACAATTGTTTACCATTGTTGTATACTTGTACGTACGAATTATAAATATCACGTAATTTGAGAGATGTCTTATTTTTTAATAATCAACTATCAATAACCACTGCAGTGTATTGAATCATACTTCATTTACATTATTCAGTCTCAAAAACAAACTTATTAACACTATCATCATAGTATAGTGCAATCTATACAAGTAGACGAGGACAATGAACGTTCTTTAAAACGTTTTCTATTTAAAAGTATATATAAGAAATCATACTTACATACTACATACTTTTAAAAGTATTATACGCGATAAATAGTATATTCTAAGTGTGATATGGATTTCAAATAATGATATGGAAGTAAGAAGTAATGTCCCATAATGATCGATTTATAATTTCTTTTTTATTTTTCATAAATATACCAATAGAAAAATAACATCATGTAAATATGTTTTAATCTAAATGGGAAGAGATATTCTCCTTCACACACTAGTGAAGAATAAAAAGGTACATCTGTAATGTTTTTCAAAATGTATTTACTTAAAAATACAATGAAAGTTTCAAATCTGATGGAATGGGCAGAAAATGTAGTCTGTGGTGTCGGTTACTATTACGTCGAGAGAGAGAGAGAGAGAGAGAGAGAGTGAGTGAGTGAGTGAGTGAGAGAGTGAGAGAGAGAGAGAAAGAGAGAGAGGAAAGAGAGAGAAAGAGGGGGTGGGATAAAAGAGAGATGATGCGATGGTATCCTGTACAAAAGTAGTTTGAACAAGACTTATGAACACACAAACCAAATTCTTAGCCTAAGACTTCGTTTACGTTTAAATCTTAAAGATGTGTATCGTTCCCAGATTTTATCTCAAAATTCTGTTTGCTTTTTATTTTTCTTTTTTTTTTTTTTTTTTTTTTTTTTTTTTATCATCTTCATGCTTACCTAACAAACGTAGGGATGTAACGGTTATCTGGGCATGTTCAGCCTGATTGATTTTAAGACCCGTTAGCACCAGTAAAGTTCAATTTTCTGAATCGCGTTGTATACTCGAGCAGAGAGAACAAAATGTATCGTGTATATCCCTCTAGCTTCATGTAATACACAACGCAAGTCTTTTCTTTTTTTTTTTGTCCTTTTATTTTTCTGATCGTGTTGCAAACGGGGCTTGCCATTTCATTATATTAATAAAATTAAATAGACCTATGCTTATAGTGTACGTATAGTATACTATGAATGCTAAAGTACTCAGTTTTCTCTTTTCTCAGGCATTCCACGCTTTAAGATAGTTCTTTGTCAACAATTAGAGTCAAGGTACTATCTTGAAGCAAGCACGTGTACATTATTACAGTAGCAGTTTTGTGTATAAAACCTTAGTTTTGTTTTGTTAATAGAGAGAGAAACTGCCAGAAATGGTATGGCCCGTATATTACTAATAAAGAATCAGCCAGGCGATGTTATCATATCGTGTGCCTCATTGAGTGCGCTCGCGCCTCATTCCACACCTTTTTTTTTCTTCTTTTCCTGTCTTTTTCTTATTGATCTTTCGTAGGTCTAAGATACAACACGCACGCATGCACGCACGCACATATACACACACACACGATCGCACTTACAATCGTGCACGAGAATATAAGCACGAAAGACACGGTCCAGTCCATCTCCTTAGGTTTCATACAGCCAATTCTTTTTCTTTCACGGTCATATGAGACATGGCAGTCTATAAAACCGCGATCATTCTTCTTATAATTTGTTTTCTTCATTATTATTATCATTATTATTATTAATATTATTATTATTATTATTATTATTATTAATATTATTATTATTAATATTATTATTATTATTCCCTTATTTTTATTTTATTTTTATTTTTATTTTTTCATTCAGATATTAAAACCCATTACTACTTCACGAGAACGAATTGATTTATCCGATCTAACTGTTTTTATTTAACTACCTCATTCGAAAATATTTGTACATTAAAACGTGGGACATCGTCTCGCATTCAAATTATCGTTATCTTTATTTAATTATTATGCAGCTATGGTACAATGGTATCGTAACCGCAATGTCTCTTCACCCTTCTTCTTCTTCTTCTTTCTTCTTCATCTTCTTTTTTTCTTTTTAACAGTCTCCCAAAAAAAAAAATAAGTGACAGCATAGACGCATCTTTGTTTGCAACTGATCCACTAACTCTTAATACTAAATGTATAAAGAGCATCGTCGCTTTTTGACTGTCGGTGTTACTAAGTGAATCACATCTTTATCAAGCATAAAGAATGATCCCTGTATTAGAGCGGCGTTTGACAGATCTTCTTTTTTGCGGCTACATATTAATAATATTTCACCGTTAAAATACCGATCGTAATGAATAAAAAGGAATCACTAGGAATACCCCATCACTTGAAGTAAAACCACAGTGCATAAAAATTCAAATGAGAGAGAGAGAGAGAGAGAGAGAGAGAGAGAGAGAGAGAGAGAGAGAGAGAGAGAGAGAGAGAGAGAGAGAGAACACTGGAATAGGGAGAGTTATCGGATCTTCTATGCTATCGAATACACGTCGTCTTAGCGATAATAAAACACCTTTGAAGATTTCATAGATTTGCCTACTACACGTTATATTTCCTCTATTTCAAAATTAACTGCGAGAAGAAATAATAAATATAGAATTGATTTTTTTTTTCTTTTTCTTTCTATTTTTTTTTTTTTACGTGTTTCCATAAGAATAGAATGGAATAGATTACATCCAACAGAAATGGAACAACGATGGAGCGCAGTAGCAGTAGCATCAGCAGCAGAGCAGCCTTTGTGAGCTTCGGGGATCGGATATATAAATGCTCTCCCTACTCGCTATGCCCAAGTCTAAAGAGTAACAACCTCCCCACATTACGTTACATTACATTACGTTACGTTAGATAATATTATCGTTAATAATAAAATGTTTCTTATTTCATAACTTTATACATACTATGTATAATTATTATGCAATGCTTAAGTCACACATTACTCATCCATACTACCTGGCGCGAACATTGCATTTACATAACTTTAATATGCCTGTCTCTTTATTAAACAGGAGCACGAAGCGGTGGGGTTTTATTTTTTTATTTTTTTTTTTTTTTATTATTATTATTATTATTATTTATTTATGAATTTGTCTAATATATACGTCCGAATGTCGAGAGATGTCCGTACGATTTGTATCATTATTGATTATTCTTTGTTTTAATTTCTGTTTTTACCTCGGTTATGTTTCATTTCATTTCATTTCATTTCATTTCATTTCGTTTCGTTTCTCTTTATGCACGCGTTTTCATGCACCACTTGATTTTCTCTGCGAGCCTCGCGCTCCTGCGAAGACACTGCTATTACACGTATCGGTTGAAAAGAAAAACTCAATCACACGCACTAGGTGAGAGACATTCGTCGAACTATAAACTTAAATTTGATTTCAAATGTAAAAAAAAAATCAACGCCCACAAATGTCCATTTTACACTATTTAAATACAATAGTTTTTTTTTTTTTACTTTTCTTATATATTCTTAAATAAGTTTTCGATAAAAAAACTGTCCCTCGCAGAAAGCCAGATGACGGCAAATACCAGTTTAGTAGGTGGTTCATATTAAAGCGGTATATTCGTCTCGAGGACAAGCAGCAGCCATCAAATATACCAGATTTTGTTGGTATATCAAGGGGCCTAAGAGACATATATATATATATATATATATACACACTAATAATATATACGTATATATATGTGTGTGTATGTGTGTATGTATATCGGATTTAGTATTCGGTTTTAATGCCGTCCTCAGGACAAATGTACAATTTTCGTGCGAACGACCTAACAGTATTTGGTTACGGCTAGAAGATACCAGAATTGCGAAGAGCCAAGACAGTAGAAAAACGCGACTGCATTATTATAATGTGTCAGCCCGACACAACTCCGGTGAGGTGGTAATTTTTATTTCGTAGCTCAGGAGGATGATCCAACGATATGGATTTGGGCACGATCGATATCAACATTGCTACCAACCACTCAATATGAGAGTAAGTGTTTGCTGAGAAGACTGCCGAAGATCGACGATGATGCCACGTGCCTTCCTCCCGTTTTACTTACATATTGTTCTCCCTCTTTTCATTATGCGTCCTCCTCTTCATCTTCCACTTCTTCACCTTCACCTTCCGCTTCATCCTCTTCCTCTTCTGTATTAAAAATATTTTAACGTCAATTACCGATTTCTAATCATTTTCACATCATATAACATACACACGCACGCATGCGCATATATATGTATGAATAGATTAAATATGAAGTGTATTAAATTGTTATTTTTAACTCTCACTAACCTTCTCCTTCTTCTAAATCTTCTTCGCCTTCCGGTATATCATCTTCTTCATCATCTTCTTCACCATCTCCGTCTACTTCTTCCTCTTCTTCAACCTCCTCCTCAATTTCCTCCTCTTCTACTTCTCCATCTCCATTTTCCTCTTTTTTTTGCTTCTTCGCTTCATCGTTTTTCTCCTGCAATTAATTATGCGAATAAATAAAATACAATATTTATAAACACATATATATATATATATATATATATATATATACATACACACACACACACACATATCTGAGAGAGAGAAAGGAATGGAAATTTACTCGTTTTTTTAGACTACATCAATGCAATCGATAATATCAAATATGGCGGGAAAACTTACGTGACGCAACAACCGTGCGAATTTTATCGATATAAAAAATCTTCATTTGTAAGCAATAAAACGAAATTATGAGAAATTTTATTAGAAAAATACAATCGTATCTTGTTCGTCGTGTTATAAATGGAATTGTGTTAAGTATAAAGTATATAAAAATTCAAACTATGAAACAAAAGAAAAAAAAATACAATTAAAAGGAAACGAGTCGATCGGTTTATCGTTATTCACTAAATAAATAAATAAATAAATAAAAAAAAATAAAAAAAAAAAAAAAAGAAAGAAAGAAAGAAAAAAAATACTTAGTGACTCCCGATTATATCTGACACGTGATGATAATATAAGTAAGACAAGAAAAAAGGTGTAAGATTTGCATTTTGCATAAATTCTGGATAACCTAACAGAAATTTCATAACTTATATAAGAGTCGTCTTACTTACGATACAAAAAAAATTTTTTTGTTAGTTATTAGGAATATTAAATTAATTTTTAATATACATTGCTCGAATCGAACGTCTCAATCGATAAATTTCAAATTTATGGAAAAAAATATCTGACATAAACGATGAATTAAAAAAAAAATGAGACCCGTCAGGGTGAATGAAGCACCTTGTTTTTTACGCTCTTGCCGTCCCTGACATTACTAACAGCGTACCCGCGCGCGCTCGTGTATTGGCAATAGTCAGAAAGAGAGAACAGATGGGAGATGCGTAGACCAATGAAAAAGCTTGTAACGTCGAACACCGCGATAGCGGAGAGCGACGATTGGCTGATGAAAACGAAGCGACGCACTAGCAGTTTACGTTAAGAGAACTACCGCCGTGTTCGTATTGCGTGAAGCTTTATCGAAGTGTAAGAGGGGAAGAAGCCCACGAGAATGTAGCGTGCCCATTGCCGGCCGGCTATCTCATTCTAACAGCACCTTGTCTACTCAAATCAAAACGGAAAGTTGCGGTTTTAAATCATGAAGATAAATATTTTCCAGAAGAACATTCAAATCGAATCGACGACGAATCATTACGAGAGAAACACTTATTAATTCTACACAAGAAATTATTATACAATTTACATATATGATTTTAATTAAATAAAAATATTTATTTACTTATTCTTTAAAGAAAAAGAAAAAAAAAGTGAAAAAAGTAACTACGGTGAGTAAAGAAATCGATCGAATGATACAACTAATGTTTTCATGGAGAGAAAAAAAGAAGAAAAGAGAAAAGAATTACAATCCCTTTAATTGCTTGTAATGATACGGTCATGTTTCTTCGAAAGCTAACAGATTATGTGTACGGATTCGTGCAGAATGAATATATGTAACATCGGTAGTCTCGTTAAACTTCGAGTGAGTTTCCATAAAACGTCGCTAGCGGCAACGACGACGACGACGACGGACGCAACAACGCGCGCGCGCGCGCGCGAACAGTCGTGCTTTCGCGCAACGTGATACGCTCCCGTTATCCGAAGACGAACGCGCACGATTACCTATCGGTAGCGCTAAACAATCACGAGGTCTTGCCAGATAACCCAAGTCGTGCATAATCTATCGTACCGGGTCTACTCTTTGATCGTTTTTCTCCTACGTTTCTCGAGAGAAACTAGCGACGAATGAACAGCGTTATGTAATTAATTCGAGATGTACACGTTATTACGGCTGAACCGAAAAAAGCAAGGAAAACTCGTTCCAATGTGGATTTGTCGTAATCTTTTTTTTTACGTTCAATTACATTCATCTTCTAAAGGAAACGTTCATTAATTATGGTCAAGGTTGGAGAAACAAGATGTTATTAATAAATATGTAACAATATGACAGAAAACATGAGGAACGAATGAACGAATAAAATATACATATGTATATGTATATATTATCTATTGTGAAAGATTAATGTAGACAATTATAAGGTATTGTATAAATATAATAAGGATTACTCGAACGTATCAAGTGTTTATATATATATATATATATATATATACATTCGAAATAATATCCATTAAAGTAAATAATTCTTTAGCGAGCCAAACTAATCGCGACGATATCTAGTTACGATGAGCCACGTAATGGAATAATTTGTATTTGTGTCGCAGCAGCAAGTGTGCGATCGAAATTTAAGGCGGGATTCTCAATGCTACGATGATAACCACATAAAACGGATAGTTTATTTTTAGGCTCGACTGACCATCGATTCACAAACGTTTCCTATCGCAAAAAAAGAATGAGAGAGACAGTAAGTGAGAGAGAGAGAGAGAGAGAGAGAGAGAGAGAGAGAGAGACGTTCTCCTTTCTTTTCCCGCCACAAACTAATATAAGAATATTCACATTTTTTTCGAGAAAGATCTTCAACTTCGCATTGCTTTCTCTCTCTCCCTCTCCTAGATTAAACGACCTTTCATATTTGGCGCGTCTTTAAAAAAGTCAATAAGGCGTAATATCGATCGTTGGCAATATTACTGTTATATTTTCAGGTCGTGAATAATAATAATAATAATAATAATAATAATAATAATAATAATAATAATAATAATAATAATAATAATAATAATAATAATTTAAAACACATAAAATGATCAAAGAAAACATTTACAATGATAAAATTAACTTTCTTTTTCATCATTCTTATATCTAAAAGGAATATACATACATACATACATACATACATACATACATACATACATACATACATACATACATACATACATACATACATACATACATACATACATACATACATACATACATACATACATACATACATACATACATACATACATACATACATACATACATACATATGTATATATATATATATATATAAAACAAAAAAAAGAGAAAAGTAAAATAATAATGACAATTCAAATAAGTATTAATAGATTGATACTTTGTACACACCAACACGACAAGACATGAATCGAACGGGCGAATGTTATTTCGAAAAGAATTAGAGAAGGAATGATAACAATCGTATTAACCCGATTATAGAATTACGAATGGAATCGGAGAGAGATACGCGATAAGTTCAACGAAGAAGAAAAATTCTTCCCCCCCTCTCTCTCTCTCTCTCAGTCTTTTTTTCCCCAGAAAATCATACGAGACGCACGGGAATCGACCTCGAAGCGAGAGGAGTCTCGCGGCACGGCGTTCGGCGGTGGTTCAGAAGCGTAGGCTCAAAGCGTCGGCCCCGCGCGCGAGCGTGCCGCTTCCACGTGACGTACGCGCGACGGCAGTGGCGGTGGCGGCAGCGGGCGCAACGACGCGACGCTAAGCGCTACCTTCGCCTCCCTCTCGCGCCAGAGTTCACAATCAAGTATGAACAATTTGGAGGAGAAGGCGCGACGAGCGTACACACGAGAGAGAGAGAGAGAGAGAGAGAGAGAGAGAGAGAGAGAGAGAGAGAGAGAGAGAGAGAGAGAGAGAGAGAGAGAGAGAGAGAGAGAAGAAAGATAAAAAGAAAAGGGAAAAAGAGACGAGGGAAAGAGAGGGTGGTGGGAAGAGAGAAAGAGAGAGGGGGGGAATACTCCCTCCGAAGTATATTTTCGCGCCTGAATGAAATAAGGGGAGGATGTACGTTATTTTTCGAAGCATCAGTAGACGAAAGAAGAAAGTGTATTGCGATCAATTAGCCGTTCTAAAAATAACATTCAACTCCAATAGAGATAATAACGAAGGAGATGATTTTTAAGAAGGAAACGAAAGAAAGGAAAGAAAAGAAAAAAAAAATATTATCACACCGATGTTTTCTCGAAAGTTCATATAACGACGCCTTCTTCTTCTTCTTCTTCTTTCTCTTCAACGTCGTTCGTCGACGTCGTCTAGTTGCTGGCACGGTTACTTTGCGAAAGAGAGACACAGGGAGAGACACAAGAGAAACACACGGGGGTATTATAATGCACGGCTTTGCCGCTAGTCGCGCGCGCGTGGGGTTTTATTGGCGAGGGAAAAAGGACGCGGCGAATGTTAGATATTACGAAGAGATGTGTATAAGCTAGAGCGCGACGTGTATGCGTAGTCTATTCTCTCTCTCTCTCTCTCTCTCTCTCTCTCTCTCTCTCTCTCTCTCTCTCTCTCTCTCTCTCTCTCTCTCTCTCTCTCTCTCTCTCTCGTTCGCTCTTTGCGTGACTTGAGAGTATGTGTACGTTTGTGAGGAGAGGGGAGAGGGAGGAAGAATGAAAGAGAAACGAAGAGGAGTACAGAGAGAAATCCCTTGGCGCGATATTTATACAATTAAAACTGTATAAACAATTTCAAAGGAACGTGTCGGTTAAAGAAATATATACGCGCGTTATACCCTATCGATCGGTCCTATTCGCCGGACACGATTAACCCGCTTACTGCGAATTATCGATCAATTACGACAGCGAGCGGGAGGGAGAAAGAACGTGAGAATGACAAACGGTGGGCGGAGGGAGAAAGAGAACGAGAGACAAGCTACGTTATAGGTGGGAGGGGAGTGGCACGGAAGAAGAAAGAAGACAAACGGATAGAGAACGAGAGCGAGAGAGACGGAGAAACGAACGCGGGCTTGGTTTCGGGCGCCATAATGGGGGGACTTCGAGGAAGGTGGCGTCGTCGTCGTCGTCGTCGTCGTCAGATAGGAAGAAAAAAAATGTGCACGCTTTTATACTATATCTTAAGCGATGGGAAATAATAGAAGGAAATTGCGTAGCCAATGAACGAATAGTTACACATAGAAAGGAATGAGACATTTGAGATAAGAAGAAAAAAACCGCTTTCTATCGCGAAGCGTCGATGGACGAAGTAGGTCCGTCAACGAATGTAGTAGTAGCTACATAAAGAGAGGAGGGAAAGAATGGGGGGAGAGGGGGAGGGGGAAGCACATGGTACTATTAAGCATCGTCGTCGGAACGTAGAATAATGTATCTGAAATATTACGATCAAAATAGGAGGACGATGAAGGAGGGAGAAAGAATAAAATATAAAATAAATATATACTCTCATCGAGTATTTCAAGAATGGAAGAAGGGAGCGATAGATAGATAGATAGATAGATAGAAAACAGAAGTAATCGGCTTGATGGCGTACTCGTGGCGGCCACGCGACATTACACAATGGCGTCCCTTACCTCGATTCATGTTTTTAGCATTGATTTTCTAAAAGGTTAAACACGGTGGCAAGTTATTCCGCCGATTAAAAATATCAACAACGATGGAAGGTACGATCGAGTATTGTGAAATTCTATTGAAGAAATGGAGTTTATCGTAGAAAATGGATAGGAGAAAAATGCCGGCCGGCATTGTGCATCTTCAGTTGCGCGCCACTACCGCCACCGTCGTAGCGACTACCGCCACCACTGCTTATGTCGCCGCCGCCGCCAGAGGCTACCAATGTTGTCGTCGACACATAGTCATCGTCATCATTCACCATCATCGTGTTTGTCTCCTTTCGTCATTTCGTTTCGCGTACACATGCTTTTTAACTGATGCGCGGACGGGGATGCACACGCCCGCGCACACAGTCATAATAACACACACGATATATGTATGTACATATATATGTAATAATACAAAATATAAATATACACACATACACACACATATATATAAGTACGTATATGCATATGTGTGTGTGTGTATGCGTGAAGAAAAGGCAGCGAGCGAACGAGCGCGCGCGCGCGCGCACATAGAAAACGATACGAAGATACGGCGCGCGAGATCACGAAACGTAAGAAAGCTTGGCGGGCGACGAGAGAGGAGGGGGGGGGGGTGGGCAGAACAGGAGGGAAGAAGAGAGGGAGATAGAATAAGCAGAGTGAGAGGCTACGCTTCGCGTACGCGCACGTAAAGCTTGTGAACGTGGAGAGGGAGAGAAACGGACGCAGGAGCGGGAGAATAAGGCGGCACGCGCGCACGACCCTCAACTATATCCGCGATATGCATGCACGTAAGGATTCGTAGGCAAAAAGAAGATAGCAAGGAAGGTGTTTAGCTTGCCTATTCCCTCGCTCGTTTTCGTATAGCTTCTTGTACGCGAAAGAGAATGGACGGATGGATGGATGAATAGGATAGGATAAGATATAGACGCATGGATGATGCACGCAAGCATGCACGGATGTATGGATAATGGATAGCTAGATAGATGGATAGATGGACGAATGGACGAATGGACGAACGGACGGATGGATGGACGCAAAAGCATCGTCACGGCGACGCGCGAGAGAAATCTAAGGGACCATCACAGGTGTTCGTAATCTTTCCCATAAGATTTCGCGAGATTGATGATAGAGAGGAAAAAATTAGTACTCTCATTTGGACAGAGTAAATGAGAGAGAAAGAGAGAGAGAGAGATAGAGAGAGAGAGGAAGAAAATAACGAAAGACACTTACCTCGGCCGGCCTCTTGATTCCTTTGATCTCACACTTCGCGTCCGCCGAAGCCTTGTCGTTTTCTGCCACCTTCTCTACAGCGACCTCGTTGTTTTCCTTGGTACTCATGATGATAGATCGTATTATATGTGATTCGTCTTCACTTCGAATCCCGAGATGCCTCTCTGCTTGCCTGCTTGCGTGTCCGCTTACGGAACGGCGAGAGAAAAAAAAAGATAGATGGTACGTAACGCGTTAAACGAAACGCTCAGTCCTCGCGCGGCGTCGGTTTCCGGCGAAATGCCCGAGAGAGCAGCGTCGTCAGGCGAAGAACAGGGACGGGGGAAGGGAAGACCACGAACCTGGGGAGGGAGGAAGAGCGAGTGAGAAAGAATGGAGAGGGGAACGGAGTTAGAGAGAGAGAGAGAGAGAGAGAGAGAGAGAGAGAGAGAGAGAGAGAGAGAGAGAGAGAGAGAGAGAGATAAAAGGAAAGAGAGAAGAGCAATAGCGAGCAGTAAAAAGAGGGGGAAGAGGCGGGTGCGAGACAGAGTCGAACCAGTCAGAAGTTAGAGAGAACCGTGTTCCGAAGACCGTGGTGGCGCGAATAGCGCGAAGCGGACTACTACCCGGTCTCTGCTCGCTCTAGTACATCCAACCTGGCTTTGTTCAAAAATGAAGATGGCGCGGCTTTGAAACTCGATAAATCCCTGATTGGTCGAATGCGTTATACTACACGGAATCCTATCACTGCGTCTTATTGGCAACTTTATAAATGCGCATAATATTTTACGATTTCTGCAAACTATTTTCAAAGTAACGCTTTCGTACTGTCTATACAAGAAATAAAATATTGCATAGGACGAGGGGTTCGAGAGTTCGTACCCCGCATTGGACGTCTGCTTCGAGGCTTTGTCACTCGATTCAAATAAGCTCTGGCGCTGCGATCCGTACGCGGCGATTTTGGACACCCCGTCTTTCGTTAAAATCGATAAATATTGCCCTGTTCGAAAGGAAGCGTCTCAACCTATCTTAGAAAACAGATATAATCATAATGGTAGAATGAAATATATATTTTTCTAATTTACTAATAAGCAGGTATATCGACGCGAAAGCGACGTTGCACTTTAGAGAACGCGCTCCCGATTATTCTATAGATAGATGATTTTGTGGAGAGAGAGAGAGAAAGAGAGAAGGGTAGAGATAGCGTGTTTTTCGAGTTACGCAGACGCACACCTGCCATCTTAAAACTTGAGGTTGGAAAAGACGCGTTCCAATCTTGTTGCAACCAAAATATTTTTCTTCGTTTATAATTATCTAAATATGTAAATCATAACGATTACAAGTTTTAAAGATTTTATCTCTCATCGAAAAAATATTGATGAATCGATTTTTTTTTTTTTTAATAAATACATTGACAAAACTATTACTTGTTTTGAGAAAAAACAAACAGCTGACTTTAATATGAGACGTAGTTGATTTCACAAAGTTGCGTGAATTGTTCTAAATTTGCAATAAGCTTAAGCATCTGTCGACTGTATTATATAATCGCAAAAAACATATATCTATTTCAGTATAGCTTATTTCTTTTTTACTAGAAAAAAATCTTATGTTCTTTATGACGTATACTTTAATATAAAGTTGATTTTATCGATTTAATGTCGCATTTGGATATCCGTCGTTGAGGCTATCTTTGTATTATTTATTTATAAAATATTCAGCATTTAGTTTATCTATTGTAGTTGTACGCGAAATATCTTGATTTTTTTTTTATTCTAGACATGCTATAAATATAATAGAAACAAATTTAAAAGACACATTTTGACAACATTTTATACAACGTGTGTAATAGGCGCATGCGCATGTATCTGTCCAACTTGACTTCCGTTTCGTACTACCTTCCTTTTCTTCTTAAACGTTCAAGATGGTAGGTGAAGTTTACATTTTATGGTGTTTCCCAAATCCGTTGTTAAATTTCTAATCCTGGGTTTATATAGTTTATAAAAAACAATGCGGTTAAAGAAATAATATTTACTATAATTTTTAATATACATTTTATATTTCTTCCACATTGTTGTCAATGATGAACATAACCTTTAAAATACATGAATGTACAAGCTCCTATTTGTTTTTTATATTCAAATGATAATGTATAGTCTGACAAAATGTTACAAATAATGTCAGAAAAAAACTGTTTAGACCATTGGTTTTAGTTTTCCTTGATATCAATGTTACAAAAATGCATATTCAACCATTATAAAGTTATTCTATTTAGAACTATAAGTTTATATGAACATTCAAATGTGATCCGTTTCATTTACAGGTAAACGTTCCAAAGCAAAGACGTACTTTTTGCAAGAAATGCAAGGTACACAAGCCACATAAGGTGACACAATATAAAAAGAGCAAAGAAAGGCATGCGTCACAAGGTAGAAGACGTTATGACCGTAAACAACAAGGTTTCGGTGGTCAAACAAAACCTATATTTAGAAAGAAGGTACGTTTATCTTACAAATTATGTTATATATATAATAAAGAAAATATTTAATATTATAAAACAATTGTATAATATGTCATTGTATTTAAAATATCATCATACATATTATCTGTGTTACATATCATCAATCAATGCAAAGATTTATGTTACAATAGTATTTCTTTTTCATCGATAGGCTAAAACTACCAAGAAAATAGTATTAAGAATGGAATGTACAGAGTGTAAGTACAGGAAACAAATTCCTCTTAAAAGATGCAAGCACTTTGAATTAGGTGGTGACAAGAAGCGTAAGGTAAATATATAACAACAATTTTTACATGCCTGAATTCTCTTTTAAAGTACTAATCTTTAATGTATTATTATTTTCAGGGACAAATGATTCAGTTCTAAATGATTTATTTTACGCTATGTTCTGTATATTTAATAAGAAATAAAATAAATCTTCTGAATTTTTATATTTGTTTATTTTATTAAGAGCGATTTTTTTCGATGTAACAAATATGTTAACAATAGTATGTTTATAACATTCAATGAGTTATTCACCTTGACTCGCAGCTGTATCTGCCACATTCGGTTTGGCATTAAAAGATATATGTTGTGGTTCGCTGTTATGGTCAAAAGATAAAAATGTTGTTACTGTTGAGTAAAAACGCAGAATATAAAATTACATAGCAAATGCAATGAATATTCGCAAGAAAGATAAAATTTATCCTATAAATAGAATCGTGCGTCTGTACAATTTTGAAAAGCAATGAAATAAAGATTTATTGTGATTACTAATGAAAGTAAAGACTTACTCTAAAATAGTTGGGTCCAGCCCTTCTTGTTGTACTTGTAATTTGACTGCTTCTTTTTGTGCACCAATATGAATCATTTTAAAATATTTATCATAACGAGAATCTCTTTCAACCTGCTGTATAGGAGATTCATTGCTATTAGATTTATTTTCCTCTACGTTATCTGGTTCATCTATTTTTGAGTCTTCTACATTCTCAGATTTAACTTCATTGTTTTCTTTGATGTTATCATTTTGAATATCTATGCTTGGTTGCAAGTCTGGTATCGAAGATAACTGATATACACGATACATGATGTTAATAAATAGGTTTAAAATATAATAGAAATAAAAAGTTTTGTTAATTTTTTTAATACTTACCCGAGATTCAAGAATTGCTAGAGATGCTTCTATTCTTTGAAGTTTATTTTCAAATTCAAATAATTTTTCTTCGCATGATAGTGAAAATTTATTAAGAAAAGTTACAGTATGTATAATAAAATGATTAATAAATGAAATTGTTCTTTTTTGATTTATCGGTGGAACCTTTGAAGGAAAAATAACACTTTTAATCATTAAAACTAAAGTAAAGATAATATTAATTTCAAGTTATACGTTACATGCAAAGGAAAATGTATATTTAAATATTTCCACCTTTGTGTAATCGATAGTAGGCTCGATAATAGGCATTTTATAATCATTCATTCTGTATATAAAAGTAATTTCACATAAATTCTGTGAAAGCAATAAGTGTCAAATTAAGAATCATATTTCCATAGATCATTAGTTACTGGTTGGTTAACCTCATTCATTTTCTTAACTTCGTGTCGACATCTGTTAATGCATTTCAGTACTTACGACTACATGTTGAATATACTCTTCAAATAAATAAGACGCTATGTTTTAAAATTATACATAAATAAAGTTATCAGAAAATATAAAAAAATGTCAATATAATTTTTTTATAAGAGGATGGATTATTGAACAAAAGTTTCGATCTTTTTTTTATCTAATGGCATAGAAAATCAAAAGGTAATTACAGAGGTATTGGATGATTGCATAAGTTCGTGCCCAATTTTCATAGGTGGCATTAAGTTACTGCATGGTGGAGTTCTATTGTTTCCGTGTGGTAATTCTTGTTTACACCGAATAGATGACGTTGTCTTATGCCAATTTAGTGTCAAATGTTGTTCAGATAAATCCATTTGTGCAGAAGAAAAAACCATTAAAAATGGAGAACGAAAAGGTGCATTTGCGGCATGTAATGCTATATGAATTTCGAAAAGGTATGAGTGTTGGGAATGCACAGAAAAATATTCAAACCGTTTATTTGGACCGTGCTCCTGCTCTCCGAACAGTCAAAAAGTGGTTTTGTAGATTTCGAAAGGGTAATTTTAACATGGAGGATCAACCCCGCTCTGGACGGCCTTCTGGCATTGATGATGACATTGTGCATGCCTTAGTGGAAAGTAACCCAAGGATTAAAACTGAGGATATTGCTGAGAAGCTGAATATCGATAATTCAACTGCTTTTCGTCATTTAAAAAAGCTTGGATACATTTCTAAGCTTGATACGTGGGTGCCCCATCTCCTGACTGAAAAGAATAAGCTAAACCGCATGACCATGGCTCTTTCTCTTCTCGAGCGTAACAAAAAAGAGCCTTTTTTAGATCGAATGGTAACAGGCGATAAAAAGTGGATTCTCTACAAAAACGTACAGCGAAAGAGGACATGGAAAACAGCAGCTGAAGGAGCAGAATCCGTAGCAAAGGCTGGCTTGCATCCGATGAAGGTGTTGCTGTGTGTTTGGTGGGATTGCAAGGGAATTATTTACTTTGAGCTGCTCAGAAGCGGCGAAACAATCACGGCGGACAAGTACTGTGAGCAACTAACTAGACTTGCTACAGCTATTCAAGTAAAACGTCCGATTTTGGCCAATCAAAAGGGTGTCATCTTCCACCAAGATAATGCTAGGCCACACATTGTTCAACAGACGCTGCGCAAACTTCAGGAGTTGCAATGGGAAATTCTGCAGCACCCGCCAAATTCTCCAGATATTATGCCCTCAGATTTTCTGTTCCAGTCTTTGCAGAATAGTTTGAATGGCAAGAATTTCAATTCCGAGGAAGCTCTCAAAAACCACCTTACAAATTTTTTTCAAGAGAAACCAAGTTCTTTCTTCAAAAATGGAAACGACAAGCTTATAGATCGTTGGAAAACCATTGTAGAAAAGAATGGAGACTATATAATTGGTTAATAAAAGTGTTATCTTTAAAATATAATCTAGTGAAGTTTATATTTAAATTGGGCACAAACTTATGCAGTCACCCAATATTTCGACCGTTGGAAAATAATCTTGATCTTTTGTATAGTACAGTCAATGATTTCTTTAAAAATTGTCCTGCAAATTCTAAGCAGACGTAGTCTGACTCAAATGGCACTTTGAAACAAATATTATCCTAAACTTTATATACAAACTTATAATATTTCTATTAGGAATAATAAATGCAATAGTAAAGTATATATATAGTTAAATTAATACATTTTTATTGGAAGAATTTATAAGTTTTATAACAATACATACATCAATATTTTTATATAAAATGTTATATAATTTCATATATACTTTAAATTTAAATGAAAGCATATAATTATATATGCATGTAGTATGTGTTAAATTTAATACATTTATGATTTTATTTTTTCTTTGCTTCATCAATCAAGCACAATAATTCTCTTCGTTTAGACTTAACATAGGAATTAACAGTATTTAATTTACAATCTCTTATTTTACCATTTTCTAAAGCATGACGAGAAATTATATCCGTAAAACACAAAACATATAATCCACAATCATATCCATTATTTTGTTGCGGACAATCCACTTCAATGAATTTTTTATCATTTTTACAATGAAAATACAACATGAGGTTATTGGTAAAGATTGAAGCTATCGATCCATTGGTACCTTGACATGAATCAAAATGAAAATAAGTTTCTTCTGGCTTGGAATATACTAATAAACTCCAATGCGATCCACCAGCAACATCTTTTCTATTCATATTATTTAATGGGAAAAAAATAAATTTCTTATTAGCAGCTTCGATGGGTTCTAAAAATACATCGTACTGAGACGGATCTGTCATTTTCAATAGTTGAGTTAATTCCGGACTAATATAAAGTATTTCATTTTTATTTGGGATATTTAGATGATTATCTAAATACTCAAGGTAAAATCCAATAATAACATCATTGAGCCAATGTTGACCTTTCAGTAAATCTACATCAGAATTGCGAAGTAGACAATCTTGATAGCTCAACACTATTTCGTTTGGATTTTTATTTGCCATGTTATAAATAATAGCACAATTTAATTCATTGCCATTGATCACATTAATAAACAGGCTATTCTTTAAGGTTATGTCTTAAATTAAACATCTATATATGATATCTTAATATTGTGATACGAATTTTTCGTATGAAATTGATAATTGTAGAAATAATATAACGATGTTTTTGTAATATATAAATGATTTATAACGTGATTTATAAGAATTTTCAGTTATTATTATTATTCAGTTTTACTCAGGCTACTACATAGCGTACGACAAGAAATCTGATCATTACCAACGATCGACCATGGTCACAGAAAATTAAAAAAGTATACCCGTTGAATAAATATCAATAATAAATATTATCCTTGAATGTTTGTGAACAATCATATAATTGAATAATTTTCATAAATTTTCTTTATCGAAACAATAATACAAACATAGTTTTGTACAAAACAATGTAGTTTCCAACTTTATCTTTTGAAGTTAACAAATTTTTAAAGACCGAAATATGTTTCCAACTATGTCTAATACTATCAAAATTTTATCAAACAAATTTTCAATTTTATGCAAGAGAACATGTTTTTATAAACTTCAAATTGAGAAACACTGCTTTAAGTAATGAACAAGGTTAAGTTTAAAAAGTCATATGATTTGGTTTAACATAAAAAGGAAAACTTCTTTCTTACCGAACGATACGTATTACGTATAATGTGAAAAAATTAAATAAATTCATTCAAATTTAACGACAAATACGTAAAAAGTCACAAACATATGCATTCTGGATGTATAAATTATGTTGTCAATGTCTAATAACAGCCACGCTCTATTAGATATGAATTAGATGGCGAAGGATTATTATTATAAAGTTGACTGTTTTCAACGCATCCATCGGATAACATTGATATCTTCCTAACGGAATACCGTGTAGTATTATTTTAAGATGTATCCTCGTAAATAAAGAAATGTCAATCAAAAATATCAATACAAAATATGATCGTTTAAATATACTTATTCAAAATTAAATTAAAGAGAAACTTTAAAGATTGCTCTTTTTTTTTTAAAGGAAATAAATTAAAAAAAAAAAAAAATAAAAACGTTCGAACTTTTAATGTTGACTGAAAAACGTTGTCAGTTAAAAAGAAAGAAAATCTGTTTTCATTTTCCAGGAAGTACTCGAAGATGTTCATCAATGTTCAAAGATTGATCGAGAGAGAGGAAATCGATAGAGGGGATGATGTCGTAGCATGAGGCGTTAACGAGGGTTTAGCCTGGGGTCTGTTAAGGCCCCCCCCCCCCTCTTCTTTGTACAAAAGCGAGGAAATTCAGTGAAAGAGGGATCAGTGACAGTGGTTTCGAGGTTAGTGGAACATGCGAGACCTCTCGTTGTAAGACATAAGTCGCCTTTACGAATGACTGCGTTGTCTTTTTCTAACTCTATAAACACATTACAGATACAGTAACGTAGTACCATCGTCGGTTACCTGGAGATATTAAAAAAAAAAAAACAAGAGGTTTGTATTTTCTCCCCATTAAATGTAAAATAAAATTTTACATTTATTAAATCGTAGGATGGTCCTAAAGAAATTAAAACGACATTTGAAGAGTAATAGTCCGAATAGTTAAAAAGAAATTGAATGATTAATAGTTCTAGGTATGTTCGTTTATAGATGGTTTTGGTATAAGAAGAGAGAGAGAGAGAGAGAGAGAGAGAGAGAGAGAGAGAGAGAGAGAGAGAGAGAGAGAGAGAGAGAGAGAGAGAGAGAGAAAGAGATGTTGCGGAAGGTCGAGATCTTTTATTAATAATAAACGGAAAGAAAAGAAAATGAAATGAAGAGGCGAAAGAAAAGGTCAACGTAGGATAAGGAAGAATGAAAGAAAAAAAAAAAATGTTGCGTTCACCGGAAGTCAAAGTTCCATCATGGTTTGTTGCTACGTCACTGTTAGGCCCCCGTGACACACATCAATGGTAGCGAAACTAACGGTACAAGCGACGATGACCTACTCCTCGTCTTGCTCGACTCTCCTCCCTTTTCTTCTTCTTTTTCTTCTTCTTCTTTAGATACCTCTCTCTCTCTCTCTCTCTCTCTCTCTCTCTCTCTCGCTCGCTCGCTCGCTCGCTCTCTTTCTCTCTCTTTCTTTCACGAGAAGGATTCACGAGTACAGAAGAGTCGATCCGATCCTCGTCCTCGAGAGGGGCGATCTTTTTCCAAGCGAACATTCACGTTGGATGGGCGGTGGGTGACGAGAGAACGAGGAGGAGACTCGAGGTAGGCGAAGAGAGAGGCCAGTAATGAAAGCATCCTCTTCGCACGCGGAGGTGCTGTCATGTAGCCACGAGCCCCTCTACCCTTCGCGAGTACTCCGCGCGAATACTCTTCGATCTTTTTTCTATAATATACACACACCTTTTTTATTTTATTTCCTTCGTCTAAGTGTCGATAAACTGACAGTGAAACCGATAGTCGACATTGGCCATAAACGGGACCGAGACGTCGATTGTGTCCGGGCCCTTGCTCGTAAAGAAAGAAAGAAAAAAAAGAGAGAGAGAGAGAGAGAGAGAGAAACGAAAACAAAAAAAAATAGAAAACCAAAAAAAAAATAGAAAACCAAAAAAAAAAGGAAAAGGAAAAGTAAGAAAATCAAAATAAATAAAACGTCCAAAACGACGTGCCCCCGAACTAAGCGAGTTATGAAATTAATCGCGTTTCTTCTCCTTCAGGTGAGTTCATTAACATGAGTCTCCAGGTTTTAAGAGCAAACCTTTTTCTTTCTTTTCTTTTCTTTTCTTTTCTTTTCTTCTCTCTCTCTCTCTCTCTCTTGAATCTCCTTTCTTCTTTTACGTCTTTTTTCATCTTTTCCTTCTTCTTTCTTTTTTTTTTTTCAAGACGTTACGTTAACTAGTAATGCATCAACTTCCGCCCTATTATCTTTAACTCGTTTGACGAAAACCGGTCGGTCAATATTCATCGATCGAACTCTTGATCGAGTCGGGATTTCGGACTCGATTTGCGATCCCACTTGCACGTGGTAACAACAACACGAAGCCAGTAGCATTAACGGGATCGTACTAACTAGCCAGTGATATGTTAATCTGATCGACGACCGACATTCGATTACTATTCATCGTTTATTTGATATATTATATACGTCACACACGCACATACACGCATACCGACATAATTACAGGTGATCAGAGTGCAGCTAGTGAGATGTCAAGGAAATGGTGGTGGTGGTGGTGGTGGTGGTCCAAGTACTTTCGGATACGACGCATCATCGGCGTGCAGCAAACCATATTCGCGTGCTGGACGTACGATTGCATTTGCAATCGTTAATCTTCCATGTGACTTTCGCCGGCAGAGTTGGTGTACAATCGCTGGTAGCTCATATCCCTGGTACTTCATTTTCTTCATCTTTTTATTATACCCCATATGTATCCTCCCACCTTTGAAAATATCGATATAGCTTTTAATGCATCATACTTTTTCTTTTCATTTTTCCAAATCAACTTATTCAAAGTTTCTATTGACATAGATAGACCGAAGAAAGTGTTTCGCAAGCATACATCAAAATATACTTTTCATCTATTGAATTTGATATGAGTCGAACATGATCCGACTACGTAATTCTACTATGCTTTCGTTCGGCGTATTACTGGAACGCGCATATACAAATATTAGTTATTCGTTTATATTCATTCGATTATTTCGATCGTAGGCACGCCGTACGTCGTTTTGTAAAAGAAAATCAAGGTCTGATGAGACGTATGTATGGCGATGAAAAATATATAAACGTTTTGAAGGCAGAATTTGAGAAGAACGATATAGAATTAAAGTATGACGATTACTATCATCATTTCTCCGATGACTCTAGGTTAGTGCCATGACATAAAATGTCTGAAAAAATTTAGGAACAAGATTAAGTGATTCTAATATATTTATCTCGCTGATAAATCATAGGGGATATCAATACGACGACGAGTTTGATTCGATAGAAGATGAAGAGAGGATTCTAAGAGTCGATAACGAAGAATATGGGGGTCGTAGCTTCACTAGTAGATCTTTCAACGATCCTACAACTAAAAGATTTGGTAAATTTCCAAAATTGAACGACTACACCGGATTGAGAGCTACCGACGGTTCCTCCACTAGTACAACAACAATGGTAACTTCTTCAGCGACGAGTACTACAACGTCATCGACTACGATGGTGTCTTCCATGGGATCTTCGACTACGCCGGTAACCTCGACTATGGTTGCCTCAAAAACAACTTCATCATCTAGCGTTGACGTTACGACAAAAGAGATCGACAGTACACAATCCTCGACTTCAACGACACTTAAAAGAGTAGACAACGAAGTCGAAGAGAAGAACGAAACAGTCACACAAACGCAGATCGTTCGTGAGCAAAATTTAAGCATCAACGAGATATCCGGACAAGTTGATAGAATAGATGAGAAGATTGATGAAAAAGTTGAGGACAAGTTGGAAGAGCCAACGGAACAAACGGAAGTACCAGAATTGGACATCGAGGATGATTCGAATATTGAGAGTTTGGATGCGCCAACTTCGTCAACAGTTTTCACTGAAGATTCCTTCGACGTAGGCAAAGAAACGACTATTCATGAGACTTTTGTCAGTGACGATCAACAGAAATTCAGACCGCGTCCAGAATATAGACCGTCGACGAGACCAGCAACGGGAAATATGGAAGGTCAGCTTTATCAGGACGTTGCCGCGAAGGATCAGCAACAGGAACAACCTGTTTTGAAACTCCGTGGAGTGTGAGTATTTCCATGAACGTTGACTCGTGTAAAATAATTTTAATTTAACTTAATTTAATAGATTTATTTGTGCTATATAGAAATGCCTGTCCTGTAAAAGAAGAAGTGGTAGCACCATTTTGGGCTAACAATACTAGAGGCGAGGTACTTGCTCTCCTTAATCTTTATCCTTTTGAACAATACGTCCATTGGGAGAAGTGCACGTAAGTAGCAATAATATCAAACATTATTTCATTTTCTCTGTTATATTTCACTTTTGAATATGTAAAAAAAAAAAAGATTTTAATTGAACGAGTCTCTTTTAATTTTTATTTCTTTTTTTTTTTTTTACGGCAGACACGAAAACAAACAGATGTACTGTAGGGATGGATGCAGATGCGAACAGCAGTACAGACTTCATAGACTCTTAGCTTACGATCCCAATAACGAGTGTCGTGGTATATTCAGCGATTGGTTCAAGTTTCCAAGTTGTTGTGTTTGTCGCTGTTACGACTTGCCTCTTGAATTTCGGGTTACGTCGCGATCGCCTCGCACTCAAAAACAAAGGCTCAGGGTCCAGCCACCTCGTTCTAGATTCTCTTAATATCAAATGACAAAAAATATATATAGCGAGTCACCGAAAAACGTACACAACGAAATTTAGGTACTGTATATTGTTCCACTTCAAAACCGATTATTACAACAAATTAAACGTAAAAGACTGTTTTAATAAGAAAAGTAAGAAAAAGTGAAGCAGTTTGTTTTGTTAGTTCACACGATGACGCATCCTGTATATAAAACATACGCACCTATAAACGAACAAGATTTCCGTATACGTTAGCAGCGCTCTTGTATAAAAATTTAGATTTATTCGCGCACACAAATAACGAAGGTACTTAATTTATTTATACTATCGATAGAGACAAATAAGATAATGGTTTATTATTAACTAACTTGTTACTATTAACTATTAACGCGATTATTTAATCATAATTAATATCAAAATAAGTACAATCGTACAATACGATCGTTTGATGACAAATATATATATACATACATACATACATCATACATACACATACATACATACATACATACATACATACATACAGATATGCTACTCAATAACAAATATCTTCTCATATAATATTTGTTACGTACTTAAAAAAAAAAAAAGTATAAGGCTCGTGAGTGAAATGATTTAACACAGCACACATCTCTCGTTACTTTCATTTATTAATAATTATTTGCGTTTGAACGATTTTATATACATTTATAGATACACGCAACACGCGTATTTTGCTTGCACGCGATTCACCGACTTAATTATCTATGATTATATAATATAAGTATATATATAATAACAACAGCCAATACAGAAATTTTAATTGTAATTACTTAAAAATATATAATCAATTGTTATTTATCAAGCCTTTTAGCGAGTATAATAACGCATTTAAACAAAATTGCTTTAACTTAACGCATGATTTACTCACAACTCTGTTTCCAATAGTCTTTCTTTTTTTTTCTTTATTTTACTCAATTTCCGTGTAACAAATGATAATTTTTTATCAAAAGAACTCGATTCAAAAAATTTTATTCAATAATTTTTAAAAATTACGCTTGCCATAATTAGCTTTATGCAAAAACAAAAAGAATAAATTACAAGTTTGCACAACGAAAGAAATTTTTGAAATAATAACGAATGATGAACATTCACGTTCTCTTGAATGTATGACTTTATTTACGCCAAAATAGCGCAACAGTGATATCAAATAATTACCGTACATTAATCAATGTTACGTATGCATACACACAGGTGTATATATTTTCTATAAATATATATGTTTATTCGCGTGCGTATGATATGATATAATAATAATAATAATAATAATAATAATAATAATAATAATAATAATAATAATAATAATAATAGTATTAATTATAATAGTAATATATAATAATAATAATAATAATAATAATAATAATAATAATATGAGACGTTAAAGTCGTTAATATCACGTCGTAATACATGTATGTACATATTATATCGTTTATATATAGATATATACACACATATATCCAATATACGCATGTATGTATAAAGAAGCTGTGTATATATAAATAGAAATACAATTATAAATATAGATTAAAATATATTTGGTATCAAAACCATTGCAGGGAAAATATTTGAAGGAAGAAAACTTAATACATATACATATACATATACATATACATATACATATACATATTGTAAATCGCTTTGCATTATTCTCGCAATAGTATGTAAGATAAAATAACCTAAGTGCATATGTCTCTTGATT
This sequence comes from Dolichovespula sylvestris, assembly GCA_918808275.2. Lineage (NCBI taxonomy): Eukaryota > Metazoa > Arthropoda > Insecta > Hymenoptera > Vespidae > Dolichovespula > Dolichovespula sylvestris. Next base: position 6,083,355 of record OU964963.1, on the reverse strand, counting down.
AACAAAATGTTTATAATAAAATCAAGCGGATAAATAAAGTGAACCTTTCCGTTAATGAAGTATACGTTGTAAAAAATATTTACGTTTCATTGTAGGTTAATAAATTTCTCTTATATTGCATTCTCATCCTGTTTTTTTTTTCTTTTTCTTCTTATTAATATTCATTAAACGTTCATCCGATCGAAGAATAAAATATTTAAAGGTATTTTTCTTTCTCGACTTTTCTTATGGAGTTTAGTACGCATCGTGTAACGGTTAGGTACTATATTTATATATATGTATGTGAATATATATATACACACATATATATATGTATATATATAACTGAATTAGTATGCTTCGACGAAGAACATTGAATAAAAGAAGTCGGCGCATAAATAAGTAATATTTCTACTTAATTGTGTAAGAAGATAAAATGCTTATTGATATAAATCTCGATTTATGTATACAAAGGATAAAGGAATATTTCATTATTTCCAAAGGATACGAATAATGTTGTGCACTCAAGGTCGTTGAAACTAAAAACAATAGGGATTTACGACATTAAAAAAATGTGTTTCAACTTTGTTCTCTTACAAATATACGTATCACGATGATTTTCAACAATTCTATTTAGTTTTCATTTTTTTTTATCATCATATTTTTGTTTCAATGTATCAGGCAGGATTTTATTGTGGAGATTTCGTATTAAAAGATACGTTATTCGTCTGTTCTCTTCTTTTCTTTTCTCTTTTTGTTTTTTCTTTTTTTTTTTAAGAACAACGAAGGATCTGACAGGCAGTAGAATATGTGTGTTGTACCTGTATATACGTGTGTATGTGTGTGTATGGCAGGAAGAAAAAAATATAGGAAGACAATAACAGGCTATTAAAAGAAAAATAATAAAACAAAAAAATAATCTTAAGAACAAATCATTTCACGTTCAGACAATTTCCTTGCTTATTTATGACTCTTTACAAATATATTCCTTTAAATAATGATATAATAATATATCGAATACAAAATGTGATGAAAGAATATAAAAAGCCCCTTTTGACATCCTGATATTAGGAACAATGGATATCGGGATAAGTGGGCGATATAAATACAAAAAGGTGTAAACGATAATAATCACAATAATCGACGGAGTTCACAATATCTCATCTTAATTATTTATCCAAATACTGTTAATTAAAACTCCATTGGTTTAATTTTAATTGCGACACGCATATTTCCGTTTATAATTTTCTCAATAACAAAGTCATTTATCATCGTTCGATGATAAAAATATTGCACTAAGTTAGATTGCAAAGTTTTTTTCATTCTTTTCTTCTTTGTAATAACGAATGGCTCGATTTAAATAATTCGCTACAAGTTCGCGTTCGCGCTAAGAGACCACTCTATAGATTGTTATCACTAATTAGTAATAATACATCTTGTAGTATCAAACCTCGTGAAAATTGTAACAAATTCAAATCTCTCGGTGCATCGCCAGGAAGGCATCGATAATCATTTATTACCCGTTACTTTTGCCTGCAAAAGTTATTTACGTATTTATATTATTATTACACCGCATATTACAATTAAGGAACGCGCGCGGTCTAATAAAGGTAATAAAAAAGATGTAATATTAAAAAGAAGAAATTTCTTTAGAAAATGCAAACTCTTTCACGGGTCGATTTATATCTCTTAAAGAGAAATATATAGCTGTTGTTCCTGATCATTTCAAAACTGTTTTATATCTAATGTATTACTTCTTTTTTTTATAGTAATACTATTATGTAGATTTAATCAATTGGAAGACTTGGAAGAGATATAACGCGAAGAAAGGATAAAGGAAATAAAAATTTGTCAAATTGATCACAGATGATAATTTTTGGAGGGAGTGTGATACGCGAAGGATGGAAAAGATTAAAAAAAAAAAAAAAAAAAGGGAATAATAGAAAGGAAATAGATATACACATGATCGCTAAAATTTTAACATAGAAGATAGAAGAATACTATCGAAGACTAGTCGTGATCTACGTTCGGAATAACGCATATTCGCAATAACGACGAGTGTCGTATTAATCGCATGATATTCGAACGAGACCGCCATTTTTTCCGCTTCTCCGCTACATAATATATCACCATCAACGCTTCAATGATTATTAATTATTAGTATCATCTTATTATTGCATACGTGAATTCTGAGTGCACCCGGCTTATGCACCAATCATATCTTAAACGTAAAATTCTAACTACTATGTTTGAGATCCAAGTGAACAAAGTTTACGGTATACAGAGAGACTACTGTGCTTTAATACAATTTTCCAATGAAAATAAATTATACCAATAAATATTTTGAATAATTTCCGATATGTAGGTATACATATACATATATATATATATATATATATATATATATACACATACTGCTTTACAAGTTATCTCTGTTCACTTGTTCTTTTGATTGCAATCAATCATGCTGAAAATGAGACGAGTAATTCTCAATTCTCTTTCGTAAATGTACGCACTTGTGTGTATGTGTCGAACAATTTTATATATAAAATGTGTGCTTTAAGTGCGAAAATATCAAAAGTGTGTTATTAAATACACGACATCTATATATACTTATCTATATATAAGTATTGCCGAAAATATGCATTCATTATAATATACTATATATGTATGTATATAAATATCCATATATATATATATATATATATATATATATATATATATATATATATATATACATATATTGATATTTATATATACGTATAGAATTGTTAAGTTGATATGTCGTCGAAATAGTAATCTTATACATATCACAGTACTGTGATCGAGAATAATCATAATCACACGTTACCCTTCTTTTTCCTTCTTTGATACTATTTTGCGCTTCGCTTAGCCCTCGATTCATTTCCTTTTTTTTTTCTTTCTTTATATCGAAAGACAAGAAAAATGTGTTTTTTTTTTTAGCGAGGCACATATTTGAGCAAAACTTGAAACCGAAGTTAAATACGAGGGAAAGCAAGCCTTTTTTGTTCACTTTATATAACAATAAAATCTTAATAAAAATAGTTCCTTTTTTTGATAAAGTTTAGAGAAAAAATATAATTAAAGTAAAATAATTATGCTTGAAAGAGCCACTGTTTTTCCTAACAAATATTTTTTATGCAAATAAACTTATATTTAATTTTTAAATTGTCCGTGTTTATGAAAAGTCTTTTAATAACAAAAGGAGATAATTGTAACTTTCCTTTCGAGAGAATACTTGGCCCCTAATTATTTTATATTCCAAGTTAGTTGTATATAGCGAAATTATATACTGATCATTGATCATTTCGGTGTTGTATCAAAAAGTATATCTAACTTTTCGTTTTAAGTTTGCTGGCTCTATAATAAGAATAAATGTAATTATTATTCTCTTATCAATTAGTTTAAAATATTCTTTTAATTTTTGGTCTCGTTTGTAACTTATGCCTAAATATTGTCTCGTCAAAAAACTAAATTTCAGATAAATCAATATTTTTGTCCTATTTTTCTTTTCTTTTCTTATTCTTTTCTTTTGTTTTTAAATTTTGTATATTGTATACGATTTGTATGTTAATCATTTCAAACGATATACTTATTGAAATAATACATATATATATTCTTCGATTTCAAGAAGGTTCGAGCCGCTCAAAATATGTCATAGAAAAATAATTTAGTAGTCTTTGTCAGAGAAAATCGATTTTGCAGCCCGCCGATAGCGATAACAATCAACAACCATTAATTTTTTAAAGAAATAAAGCTTCGATCGCGAAGTAGTTATGGGTACACATAGATGTTTGTGTTTTTAAATAATCGATCATCATACATACATAATCATACGATAGATACATTGAGTGTATCGTTAAATTTAAAATGGACGAAAGTTGTATCTATATCCAGAATATCTGAATTGACTGACATTAAATGTTTTTTCTTTCTTTCTATCTTTTTTCTATCTTATTTTTTTTTTTTTTAATTAAAAAGTAAATAATAAATATAAATTAATTAATAATACCTTTTGATTGCATTTTCAGATCAGATGTATACGATCAAAGAATATCTTTGTATCAATTTCATCTGGATTTAGATACTTCAGTACACTGCACATAAAGTATATTTAAATAATTATCACTTGCTCTTATAATAAATCTTGCGTCTTAAGCTCGTTAAAAACGTCATAATAATACGAACTTAATACGATAACACATCTTAAAAAGGAAATACCGATAAAACTATAATATAATTAATGATTATTTTAGAATTGTATCACAACTCTAAAATATAATTATAAACTATCAATTAAAACTCTTCCGAAATAAAAAATAAACTTTAGAAAAATAAAATGTCTTTTCGTCCGATAAGAATCACATAATACAACTAAAAAATTTATAACATTTTGACGATTTAACGATTACGTTTAAATAATTTTTCTTTTCTTTTTGCAATTGTTTAAAAAGTGACGAAGGAGTTTTAATATGCTGTTCATTTCTATAACCAATGCCTATTGTTCCCTACGAGTTATTTACAATTTGATAGCAGGAACTGAGTGTCGTTTCAATTCCATTTACTCCGTTTTTACTACTATCAATTCCTTGCTTTAACAATTTACAACTTTTAACTCTTCAAACCAACTCAATAACAGCACGTACTTAACAACATGTATGTAAATAATAAACTAATAAAAATATGTGTATATGTGTATATGTGTATATATATATATATATATATATACACATCCACAAGTGCACATATATAATTATTATTTAAAATATAATCTAATACTACTTTTCGTTTATTAACTAATATTTAATAAGAAAATATTGTGTAATCTTGTTCAGATAAATTATATACAAATAAGTATCTCTTTTTCAACATAAAATACATCATGTTGTTTGTACAGTCTTACCATGAACTATGAAAATTTATTTTTCAATCAATCTTCCCAATTCCAGATATTAAAATTGGTTTGAAGAGTTTATAACAACGGATGCAGGCACGGCAGCAGTTGATTTTTTTAACTAAACGATTGTGTGTCTGATCGATATTCATCCATCAGTGGGCCACGATACGACGGATATCAAATTTCGCCTATCAATGGTCTGATAAGATTTCAAAAATATAATTTCCAATGAATCCTTTTAATATAATTTCCAATCAATCATTTCAATGCATCTTTAAATCTATCTTTTCAATACATTTTTAAATCAACCAGAACTCAAAGGTACTGAATTAAAAAAAGAAAGACGTCCCATCATATAATTTCATTATTTTCATAACTTGTATTAAAAAGTAACATGCACAGTTATAATTTTTATGTACATATAAAACTGTGTGTGATGTTATTGCGAGATCATTTTTTTTTTCATATTCCGTATGTAAAAGTATAAACGGAGAAAAAATATAAATAAACTATGATATTTTTTCCATTATCAATGAAAATATTAATGTGTGGAACATAAAAGTGGGACCGATTAGAGAAAATCTTTGAGAACGAGTTTCAAAAAATATGTATGTAACTTTTTCGATAAAAGGCCAAAAATAAAAATGTTCGAAAGCATAATTTTTTAAGTATGCACGACGTAAGGGCCCCCTGGTGGAATTATATTGACTTCCACTGTGGTTTACGGGGACCCCCCCTCTGATGTCAGGGAAGTCCTCGTGGAACCCAAAGTGCCTTACTTTGTTCATCATCGACGGCTCCCTTGACTTGTGTGCATATATAGGCAACGTTTACCCCTGCTGGGATGACAGCTGAAATTTTGTCGTAATCAAATATAATAGATATTCATTTTATATAAATATCTTTCTGTGCTATATTTTAATTCTTTCGCTCCGAAGGACATAGATATTCGTACCCGAGTGTTTTCTATGACCTACCAATCAGGTACGAAGAGGTTATACATACGACCTTGAAAAGTGAATGGTATCGTATAAAAAGCGTGTATATATATATATATATATATAAACCGTATTATAATGAAATTTTACACTTTTTAGATAAGATATTGTTGTCATACATTTGGTAACACTGAATTTTTTGGACAGTTAATTATCATGTATGTCAATAATTGAAGCATTTTTGGACAATAACATGCTTTTGATTTATTATCTCTATCAATATTCAACCAGAAAAAAATTTTCATTAGTAAAATACCATTGAAAACTTTTCAAAGAAATAATACAGATATATAGGAAAAATAACAACAAACTGAACGATAACTAACTAACTCTAAAACTATAATAGATACCAAGAATATGAAATGTCCTATTGAAAGTGGTGTACATAAAAATGAAAATACAACATACAATGGCATATTTTTCATCTCTTTACATGTGAATCATTCAGCAATAGTAAAAGACAAAAGTTGTTATTTCTAGCGTGTTTTGAAATCTTCCACATAAAAATGGATTTATTTTTTGTTAGTACATTTTTATTATTTTATTGTTTTATAATTAAATATATCATATGCAGGTTAAAAAAAAAATAAGAACATTAAATAAATTAGTATTTTTATTATTATTTTAAAAAAATAATTTGAATATATATATATATACACATATATAGTATATATACATTTATATATACTATATATAAACTTCATAATAAAATTTGGAGAATAGAAAATACTATCGTGCGTGGTAACCAATTTATATGTCGATGTACCTCAATGTCCACAGCGGTCACATTTTCTCATAATCGCATCGGAGCGAAAGAGTTTATATGTCGTGTGTACAAATATTCACTTACCAGAAATAAAATGCCTATATTCAGCTTCTAACTTAAGTGCTTGCTCGTACATTTCTTTAGCAGCCTTAGCGCTGACTTTATCGCTAGGATACCTTGAGTCTTTTACCTCCTTTATTTGCTTAGTACTTTTAAATTTGATCAATAAGACTATTGGATAGATCTGATGTCTATGAAGTCGCTCAATAGAGGCGATTGATATATCCAAGATACAGTGTGTGCTCTATTGTATTAAAATAATTTTTATTAAATATAAATATAAATATAAATATATATACTCACACATACACATACACATACATATACATATAGACATTTCTAATAGGCTTGTAAAAATGTTTAATACGTTTAATTACCTTCTCGCAAATATCTTTGACAGCTTGAACAGTGGTACATTCGAAATAACTTCCTTTCTTCCTGTAGTCCACATAAAGGGAATCTCTTAAGCCTTGTTCGAGTGTCGCTTGAGAACAATGCATAGCTTCTGCCAGACATCTTGTGAATTGTCCAGGAAATTCTTGTAATAATTTTGTCACAACACATTCGCTCAGAGGACCAATTATCAGTACAGGTCTCAAAGCTGGATCTACAAGGACGATTAAGTAATACATTAATTATATTTAATATTTGGAATATGATTTTATTATTATTATTATTATTATTATTATTATAACGACAGAAACATACTCACAATCGAGTCTTTCGACACGCTGATAACTAGCTGGAAGGCTTTCCTCGTTCAATGTTCCACTGTCGCTATACCAGCCCATATTTACTCCAGTAATATGAGATAATTCTTTACTATCTCTACTGGACGAACGTTGATGTTTCTTTCGGCGGAAGAAGCTCCTACGTGCGCTCGTTGTACCACGTCTACCAGCATCCGTTTCTATATCTCCTAAGGACCGACGCAAAAGTAATTCTTCTTCGACTCTAAAAAAGTACAAATACACATTAGTTATCATTTAAGTATTCGTCATGAGTCAATTATAGCTTTACCTACTTGAATTTGCTTGGAATTATACCACAAGTTTGTCGCCTTCCAGTTTGATCGACCAGCCAAGCTCTCCAATGGCCAGGTGTACCATTGAACATAGTATTATCCACATACAAAATATCATCCTTGTTGAAATGAAGTTGCAGACTATCTCCCACTTCACCGACTCGATCAAACATAGCCTTAATGTAAAAACTATCACCAGGTTTATCCTTGACTTCGTTATATCGCTGTGGTAAATATTGAGCTATTAAGGTCACTTTATCCGCTGGTCTTGCTAATTCGAGTGCGGCTTGTTCGGCGGTCGCTTGTTTCAGATCTACACCATTGTATTCCAAAATTCTATCACCAGTACGTAAGCCAGCTTCTTCTGCCAAACAGCCAGGCTGCACGGAATGAACGAATATACCAACGCCGTTGCCTCCCACGAGCGATATACCTAAGTTAGAACACTTCCTAGTTTCAATGAATAAATATCTCGGTTCACCTGGAGTTGGACTTTTACGATTTTGTTCTTCTTGCGTCGGGCTCCTTACGGTTGCATTTTGTCTCTGCAATGTCGTCGCAGCCTGATTAAGTTGTGCGCGCGTTAATGTACTGCCGGTTACACGTAAAGTGTCAAGTGTTGCAGAATTGCGCATGTTGTCGAGAGTAGCCGAACTACGTAATTCAGGTTTTCTTATATTGATATCCAAAGATGCTGAATTTCTGATTTCACGTTCTCTTTCTTGCGTAGACCTAACTTCCAACGAAGCAGAATTTCTGATATCTCGTTCTGTACGTTTCACACTCAATAAAGTAGTAGTAGTGGTGGTGGTGGTGGTGGTGGTAGTGTCACGTTCAGGTTCGGTATTTTCCAAAGGTTCGATCGTCGTTTTTCTTGGAACTTCTGGACTGTTACATGGTGTAGGTGAGCCACTTCTGGTGCCACCTTCTCCACCACCAGCTTCCGAAGAACTCGAGGATGCTGATCCTTCAAGTTCGTTGTACTCTTATATAAAGAAAAAAGAAACAAAAAGAAAAAGAAAGATCATAATGGGGGAGCTGTTGTAAAATATATTCAAATATGCACTAGAAAATGATGTTACAACAGCAAGATAGGAAGGAGAAATTTTATCCTTTTTATATTAAGAAACATGCGACATCGATAAAGTGCGTACACCGTACATAGATATACGAATGAGAAAGCTACCGTTCTTTGTCGATAAAATACTTAGTGCCTGGACTAAGACAACACTTACTGTCTGGACTGTACTGCACCAACATCGTTATGGAATTACCACACTGGCGTAAAACGTTGGCAGCTAGCTGATAAGTAGCACTCCTCATATTAATTCCACATACTTCTAGAAGTTGATCACCGATTTGAAGACCAACTTGGGACGCCAAGCTATGTTCACTGACGGTGGAAACGAAAACTCCTCCGCTTTCCAAACAAGAAATTTGTATGCCTAATGGCTCGACCGACTTGTCTATATGAACTCTACGTAGTTCACCAGGAGCTGGTCGAGGTTGGGAGTAACAATAATCTGGCATACTCGATCTCTTGCTATTGCTGCCTCCCCTGATGGTTCCTCCGGTACTACTGCCATTACCCGTTCCAGGACTGAGAACCTCCACGTGAAAAGTTGGCATTGGACTGCCTCTCTCCGAAGTTCTTTCTATACTTCCAGTCGAAAGCTTGCCAACACTGTTTTTTGATGTAACACTAGGATTGGACGGTATACGAAAACGTTGATTTTCTTTTTTTCTTGGAAACGTACCACCTTCGTATCCATGAGTATATGCTGGCACATCGTATGCCATGCCGACCGGTGGAGCACGAGGTTTGTGGTAATGCAAATCTACGGAGGGTGTGTGCAAATGACCAAAACCCGTTTGCGGGCCCGGACTATACGGAGGCTCGAAACAGTAGGATCGTGCATCGGGAAGTCCTATAGACTCTCCGGATTGTGCAGACGGTAATGACGGTGGTGACGGATATCTCGAGGGTAAAGAGTTCTGCTGGTGTGGATGCGGATGCAAATGCGTGTAAGGAGGAAAAGAGAAATTACCGGCTAGCTGTTGTCTAGGTCCACTAGTGGACGAAGTTGACGACCCAATTCCCGAATAGAGTTGAGAGTGCGCTCTATTATGTTGCAACGTTTCTACCTGGCTATCGTTACTCATAGCGTACTTCTGTGCTTTCTTTTTAGCGAAGTAGTCCATGTCTCGACCAATATTTCCAGACTTTACGGAGACATCGATACTTGTCTCGGACGGGGCCAAAGCCGAGCTAAGCCTGTTGTCGGTATTCTCTATCTCGATCGTCACTTTCTTATCTAACGTAATATCCTTGAACTGTACCGCTGGCGTGAAGGACTTCTGACCAAAGAGTTGTCCCGATTTGCTGAAATTTGGTAATGGTGTTTCTACGGCTTTGTATACGGTATGCCGATTACTGATATTAGAGAAATTAGCTAGGGGGATAGGGTTGGAAATACGATTATAGTTGTAACTATCATACTTTGGCGGATGATTAAGAAGTACGCTCAGTGGTAGCCTTTCCTTCGTTTTACGTGGATGTAATATCGTACCGGTACCATTTTGTATCAATGGACCGCCTCTAGCCTTCGGCCATGTACCACCGTTTTTCTCAATTTTCTCTGTCCCACGACGTTTACTTCTTTTCAATACGCCGTTAGTTGTTTTCTTGTGATAACTCTCTATAACCGAATCGAGTTCCGCTATTGCATCCTGTTCTTGTTCGAACGTATTTGGACTCGAATTGGGATGTCTTTTCTTCTTATCGTCCCGATCCTTACTAGGCTTTCGGCCTCTCACGAAATCGATCTTTTCTCTTATATTATCCCAAGCATTACTTATCCCACTTGGCTTTTCTCCGCTAACAGACTTCGATACTTTATAAACACTTCTGTCTCCGAAATTCGAGCCAATGTATCTTCTATCAGAGTCGTCCGACGTTGTTTTCAACATCAATCTTTCGTGTTCGGTTTGCGAACAACTGTTCACCATCTTTTGCTTCTCCGATGCAAAACTGCCACTGATCGGCATCGTTTCCGAACTAGTAGCAGAAGATAAAGGAATTCCTTTGAGCGTAGTGATCGTTAATACATCCGTCGTATTATCGTTCAAGATAGTCATTGCCTCGTGCGCCGAATTTATTCCTTCCATTGGTTTGCTATTGATCTGAAAAAAAAAAAAAAAGAAAAAGAAAGAAAAATCAAATCACGATATTGCATGTATTTTAAGATATATTTAATAGATACGAAAAAAAAAAAAAAAAAGAAAGGAGAAAGAGAAAATATAATTTACATTCAAGACTCTGTCGCCAACAGCCAAATTTCCATCTTTGGCGGCTGAACTGCCAGGTGATATCTTCGATATGTATATACCAAGCTCTAAAGCAATTCCATGCGGAATGGAGCCGACAGGTAGCTGTATAGTCCTCAACGATCTTCTACTTAATCTTCGTCTTCTTATGGTCAACGTGGTCGGACTTACGGCACAAGAACGTAGCGTTTCCAATATCATTCTTGAAGATACCGAGGCACAATCAACGTTGTTCACACGTATGATGCAATCGTTTACTCTCAATTTGCCATCGGCCGTACTTCCTTGCGTAACTTGCGCCACATAAACGCCCGTATCATTAGGGTAATATGGATTATCACGGCCCCCCACTAACATTATCCCCAGATCACGATCAGTATCCACGAGTCTGCTCAAATCCATATGTATAGTAAGTACTTCCCACTCGTTGGGTTCCGCGTCGATAGTGTTGTCGTGACCATGCGCAAGACCTTGCCCAAAGACACTCGCTCTCAACGCGTCGCCGGACTCTAACTTCTCCTTTAAGTCTTTCAATTCTCTCGAAGCCTCGTTTCTTTGTTTTTTTATATCATCAGAATCACGCAAAGCACCTGCCAATTCCGAAACAGCACGATCACGTTCCTTCCTTAATTTATCGCATAAAGTCCTTATACTTTCTCTCTCCAATACTATTTTATCTCTCTCGCTAAATGCCCAATCTCTCCTTCGTTTTGATACTTCCGCCTCTTGTATTGCTTCTTCGAGTTCGGCTTGCAACGTTTCTACCGATTTTCTAAGCTTGTCTAATTCTAAATTAGCTTGATCTATATTGTCCATACGTTCTTTCTCTCTCTTAGCATCACCATTATTTGTTTCACGTTCGGCTTCTTTGCTTGCATTGTCTCGTTCTCGGTTATAAGAATGCAACTCCAAACGATTCTTGTAGTCTCTGTTCGCACCTTCGGAATAATCACCGAACTTTTGACGTAATTCATTACACTGCTTTAAAGACTCGTCCCTGTCTTGAAGAGCAGATGATATTTCCCTCCTTAACGTTTCTATCTGATAGGACAGTGTCTTTTTCTGATAAAAGATAGGGGAAAAAAATATTTATATATAATATATATATATATATGATATATTAAATTTATTAAATAAAAATATTTATTTAAAGGACATTTGCTTACCTCGTCAACAAGTTGTTTATTTTGATTTTCTAAATGTGTGATTTTAGTAAACGATTGGGTCAGATCATCGCCAAGTTTTTCCATCTCCTTGTGTACAGTATCTCTTTCACCCATAATTAAACTATATTCTTGTAATGCCGCATTCCTTTCTTCCGTAAGCCGCTTGATATCTTTACTTGTTTTCATACGTAACACCATGGCTTGATTAATTTCCTTCACTGCTTCTTCGTGTTGTTGCTGCATTTTAGCAAGAGCTTCTCTATACTCGTTCCTCTCCCTCAACGCGATGTCCCATTGCCTTATGGCAGCGGTACATTGCTGTTTCAACCCATTACGCTCACGTACGGCAGTGTTACGCTCTTGGAGAATTTCATCATACTGTTTCTTCAATCTTACAGCTTCTTCTTGCGATAATTCCAACTAATTTCAATGTAAACATTGTATTTGATATAATAGATCATTACCATTAGAATAACACAAATATTTTCATTACCTTGTTAACAACAGAGGAATGGGATGCTATTAAATCGTCATATCGCTTTCTAAGCGAGTCATATTCGTCCTTGATGGCCTCATATCTTCTAAGCGCAGATAAATAATGCTGATTCATATCACCATTGTTGCTGTCAGAAACAAGAGCTTCTTGATTCTGACATCTCAATTCCGACACTTCCTTCTGTAACGCTTGCACTTCTCTGTCCAGTCTCTGTTTGTCATTTACCAGATCTCCATACTTTCCACGGAGAGCAGAGCTTTCTTGGGACGTCGCCTCTAACTGATTCATGACTGCTATATGTTGTCCACGATAATACTCCAATTCTTTCATAGTATGTTCACACCTGCAAAAAGACATTCATTTAATACTTGTTCCAGTTATGCCATGCCACAATCCTTATTGTTAATATATATATTATAAAAATTAGTAAGCATGCTCATAATTAAGCATGCAGACTTAATAACTTAAAGCAAGGACAAAATAATAAAACAAAATTAAGACAAACCGTCTAACAGTATCGGAGTGCTTATGCCTAAGTAACTTAAGCTGATGCATTGCTTTATCACACTGAGCTTGTAAGCCCTCATAATCGGTACGACATTCAGGACTCCCAACAGGATTTCCAACGCTCCCATAGCCTCCATTGTCTCTTTCTGCATGTTGCGTGGAAAGTATATTCCAAACAGCAAACACAACATAACGGATATATAGGATAATAAATTATAATAAAAACAAAAAAAAGACATGCTTATATGCTAAACAAATAAAGACACATATTTTGAACGTGAAAACAAAAACTATTTATTTTGGATGATATGCAAATACTAAGAATTTTTTGTAAATTATTTAAATATCTTAGACATCTACTTAACAAAACTGACTATTTTTAAAACATACTTTTATCAAACGTTAGAACAAAGAAAACTTACAGAAAAAATTAAATCTTGTCAATGTGCTTCTTACCCATATTTATTGCTCCATCTAGAAAAGAAAGAGATATAGATCTTACTATTTTTATATAAACTATGATTATTAAATAAAATTATATCTTATATAATATTGGAAGAAAAGACTACCAAAATAATAATATCAATACGTAATACCTTAATTAACAGAGGAAAAGATACGAACCAACGATTACTTGTTCCACTAGACGAAACATTATAATCAAAAGTCTCACTAGCTTTCACCAGAAAAGAAACTCTAGGTCACGCATATAAGCATCATGATTCATCATTTTTTTTTTTGTAAATGAAAATTTATGAACAATCTCCCAAACTTTTTAGAAACAAAATCAAAATTGTTTTAATTCTATTAAGAACATTGTCCTAATTTTGTAATTATTATAGATTATTCTAATTTTAGTACACGTATTACTTATCAATAAGATTATAATATAAAGATAAATATGTTTTGATGTTAAAAAGATCAAGATAAGGAGAGATCATTATGTTTCTTTATGCTAGAACAATTAATAATAAATGAAGAAAAGAAAACTCACCACTACCTCCAGCGCTACCTAAGGATGATGCACCAGAAGCCATGCTCTCGTTCCACCAAGTCTCTACAAATATTTTTCTAGCAAGGTATGTGCTAGGTATCGCCTGGAAAGTACCCATATACTGTACTTCACGGAAGAGTGAACCCTTTGTGAATTACTAAGAAGTAGCCTTCGGTATGACATTAGAGCTACTATATAAACGTAGTCGCGCGCATCAGGGGGATGCAACATTGCACCTGCCACACATCTATACTGTCTGGTGCTCCAATACAAACGCACATACTGGAGTATATCGAAATTTATCATGCATGTCACTTTTTCCACGCGACGAACAGAAGACACGATGTTAATACGTGTGTGTGGTATGTGTGTTGTGTTTTGTATGGATGTGTACGCTCGCGCGCGCGCGTACGCGTCTGTGTTATGCGTTGCGTACGCGTTGTATGTGTGTGCGTGTGTGTGTGTGTGTGCGCGCGCGCGCGTGTATGTGTCGGGGAACAACGAGAGAGGACGTATGTTTTCTGAATGGGCGTAATAAATTAATCTACGTCTTGCTGATGTGTCCCGAGGTTAGCGCGTATTGTTTCTTTTCAATACGATACTCACGAGATTATCGATATTTTAGGTGAGTTTGTGCGCGAACGTGTAAAGCCGTACAATGGAAGTAGCTTTAATATCGCCATGAAAGAAATTAAAAATTCTTTTGTTAGATTAGAGGTAGGGGAGGGGGTGGTGGGAACGAATAGACCAAACGGTCTCGAAAAGGTGATTTCAATGATACATGCCATGAATCTATGGCGATAATGTCCAAAGGATCGTACTCCGTTTTTGTTTTACACAAGACTTTGAAAGGGTCGACCGTACAGTACATCCCGAGAACAAATAACACCCCGATTTTCGTAATAATTGATCGCTCACCTGCTGCACTAACGAGCCTGACAATTAACCATTTTCGTCTACCACTTCGGCCAATTTCGTATTGTCGGTAATAAACATACTTCACGGACTATGCAGTTTAGAGGGCAGTGTCGGGCGTGGCGCTGCTGTGTTAAATAAAAGGGTTACTCCGTCGGTCGTTTAGGATATCTCTCTTTTTACGCAATCTTTCTTTATGCGTATTATTCCTTAACTTTCTTCTTTATATCCTCTTTTTATATCAATGACAAATTTGTATTTATATCCCGAAGTACAAAAATCTGTATACGTTCATTTTTTGCCTGCTTAAATTCGAAATTATCGCGAATTTAGTAATATTGTTACGGCGGCGAATTTAAATCGTGAGATATTAGTAGATTTCGACTTTATCGACTGGCTCTTTCTCATATTTCGTTATGCGGTGGTATTGATTGTTTTTTTTTTCTTTTTTATCTTCTTCTTCGTTATTTATTGGTTTAAAAAATTGTTATGTTACAGATAAAGAAGTATACCCTATTCTTTGATAACGCCTATCTAAATAATCTTTCGAGTGTAATCTTTCTTCTTCTTTTTTTTTTTTTTTTTTCTTTTTGTTTCGTCAAAGGGATCACTTTATTTTTATATCAGCTAACGAGACACATTCAGTGGCCTCGGATAAATTTGTCTTTTACCCTTCATGAGGTATCTGGAAATAATTTGTGTAAAATTAGGGGGAAATTATACTTCCTAGGTGACCTACTTTTACAAAGCAGTTTTAATATCCTGGCCTTGCGTAAATCACCTTTCATAGAAGATCGCCTATCGTCTAAGAATAAATTCGAATGAACGACAAATCGATTTTATTATGATAAGTTACTATGTATGAGCGTTTCTTATTATCTTATACTGTTTATTAAATCAAATATATATGTATATTTTCTTTTTCTTTTTTAATAAACAATATCAATCAAATTTATATGTTTGTTATGTAATTTATTACGAGTATTTAATCACTATCATTAATATTATCAAAACAAAAACAAACAAAAAACAAGAAAACATGAATTACATAATTTGCAACATTCGTTTCTCTGAAACTGTTTATTTATACATTAAATTTTACATTTTGATCGAGCATTGTTTATATGTTTTACTATAATAGCATTAGAAAGACAATATTTTGTAATAAGAACTGAACGTTCTCTATTTGCATAAACAAATATTAAAGTGTGTAGAGATGTTAGACCAATCGATATAAATAAACGTTTTAAATTATGTTTATACGGCAATAACTTATTGCTTTTCTAAATTTATTCGCCCTAAATAATTCTTTTATCCTGTAAATGATACATTATTAAAAAAGAAAAATATATATATATATATATATATATATATATTAAAAAAGGACCTTCTATCGAAGAAAAGAAAAATTTATTTGTCTCGTTTTTATTTTTTATTGGTGAACATCATTTATCGTTGATATAATAGTCGACAGTTGTGCATTAGAAGAAAAAAAAATAAAAAATAAAAAATAAAAAAGAAAAGAAAACCAATAAAATATAGAATGCGAATACTCTTACCAGTCATAAGAAATATATATATATTTTCCTATTTTAGTATCAGAGAATAATTAGTATCCGCAGTTCAGTTAGTTAGATTCGAATAATTAATATTTAAATACAAAATATATATTTATAGCAATAGTATTCTCTCTCTCTCTCTCTCTCTCTCTCTCTCTCTCTCTCTCTCTCTCTCGCGCATGCGCACTCTATAACGCTTTCACACACTCTCTCTCTCCCTCTCTCTCGCTCTCTTCCTTTCGTTCTCTCTCTTTTTCTCTTTTTTCTCACTTTCTCTCTCAAAACGTAGTAACGCGTACCTCTTTGTAATATAAATCATCTTTCTTTGATTTTGCAAGGCCAGCATAAGAATCACACTAGACGATAGTAGTTAGTTAAATTTTTCGAAAAAAAAAAGAATGACGAAACCCGTTTATGAAACCGAATCACAAATATAACACGAAACACAATTTTTACATTATATACATTATTAAAAACGAATGTCAGTTTAATTCAAACCGTTTGTTAGAAAAAAAATAAATAAATAAAAATAATGAAAAATATTGCGAATCGGTGATGTATAATAAATTATAATTTATCAATTTTTATCGACATTAAAAAGATAACAAGAGTAATATTACTTTTATAAATGACAAAGATGGAATTGCAAAGTGATACTGTGTAGGCAGTGATATCCATGGTGTTTTAGCAAAGTATTCATAATATATGTGTGTGCGTGTATATATATATATATATATATATATATATATATATATATATGTATATTTGTATATATATGCACCACTAACGTGCTCTGAAGGAAGAAATTTGAATGATAAGTATAGTAAAGATTTCACAAGTGCCAAAGATATACGATACATATTATATTCTATATGTAACTTAATGCATATTGTATGAAAAGGAATGTAGAGAAAGAAAAGAAATGGCTTCAACTATATTAAGCTTTGGTATTTTACGTGTGTTGTGAATAAACGTTTTTGTCCTTTTTCCTTTTTTTTTCTCTCTAAATCCTGTCAATATTTGCATCTACTTGGACGATCATTTATTTACACAAGCTATATCAATTAAAACGTTATTGTTAATATAAAATACTTTATATATATATATATATAAATCATATTATAATACTAATAATAAAAACTAATAGAGACATAGCACAAAATAAAGCAGCAAGTGATATTTAACTTCTTCTTCTTTTTTTTTCATATTAACAAAACACGAACAATATACGCTTTTCTTTTAATGTTATTTTAACGCAATGACCGATTAGATATACGTATATCATAGAATAATTTATTACAACTTAGAAAAAAATAATTAATAGATTCGTCGAATTATGTAAATCGATTTTAGGAAATGAAAGTATCTATTGAAGTATTAACTTGCATGACATTTATATTCACTAATGTGCCAACTTATTATCGAGAAACTATTACTTTTCTGTGACATGTTTATATAAGTTTCGAAGTTTTTCGAATTTGTTAAGATATATCATTATTATTAGACTTAATCGGTAAATTAATAAATCCGAATCTTCAAAGATTTTAATAGATGTTCGTATTATTACTACTTACAATAGTATATATATATATATACATATATATACATATTTATAAATACATATATATATATATACATATATATATATACCATGTATGATGTGTGCGAGAAGTATAATTGGAGTTAAGTGACCTACACTTAACTAATACACGGTCATATGCATTGGTGCGTTACTTTTTGCGTGCTCTTTTTAGCATCACAAATGCTAGATCTAAAGGCCATTTCACTTTAAAAAGTGACTAATATTATAATGACAAGATGTTTGTATCGCGGTTGGTATTTATATATCTATTGAATTATCAACTATATTGACTACAAGGGATTACCTTATATCTATCAATAAATTAATCGATAAATATTTGGGATATAAGTTAAACAAGTACTTCAACAATCAGAATCTATACTGTTGTACATTCCAATAACGAATCCGACTTCGAGAGAACTGTGTTATCTTTGACTTTACATTCTAATTACATATCCCTTATGACTTATCGAATTTGTACCAATCGCTATCTAAGAAAACCCAGTCGTAAAAGCGAACCGAGGAAGAAAGCATTGATTGCAAGTTTTTTCGTATATGTACATATACATACATATACATACATATATATATATATATATATATATATATGTATATGTATATGTATGTATATATCAAACAATGAGACATCTCAAGTGATTTCCTTTTAAGAGAAACGATCTCGGAAGAGTGGAAGATCTACGAAGTTTACGAATTGGTCGGTCCCCATTCGACGATTAAAACATAGCGATCTTTAACGGCAATAACCGTTAGCGATAACGAATCAAAAAATGCATTCGACGATCCTTCAAACAGTGGACGTTTGTTGATTGTTGTTATCCAAAGGAATGCTCGTCGAACATTCTTTTAGCATCGCCCTTAATCGGAGAATCTCTTTCGATGCTGCTGCTAGGTCAGATTGCAATTGTAACTCTTTCTCTCGAAGGCGTTTAATGTCACGTTGACAAGTCTGTTAAAAGATAAATGAATAACATAATGAATGTAATAATAAATAACATTTGGATAATATATAGAGAAACGGATTAAAGGGTTATTTCAAGCTTTTCGAAACTTACCACATTTTGTCTCAATAAGTCCAGCTTATCGCACTTAAGTCTAGTAACTTCCATCCTCAAAGTTTCGGTTTCCGCAGCACCGTCTTTGGCATTACACCTCGTAGTGTCGTGTGTTTCCGCGGAACTCATAGATTCAAGACCCGTGTCGCTGTCGGGATAAACAGCTTGATCGAGTTCAAGCTCGCTGTTCAATGAGCTATCGTCGCTCTCGGAAACAACGCGTTGCGTTACTTCGGTCTTTTCCGTTCGCTCCTGTCTTCTTAAATTTTCATGAGTTAATCGTTGAACCGAGGAAACCGTGGTGACCCTTTCCGTGCTCGTGGAATCATTTGTTCCACCAATTCCCGCATTCGACTCTCTACGATCTACCTCATCCTGTTGCAACGTAGCCAAACTGCTATCCTGATTGTCCGTATTCGACAAGCTACTGTCTTGACTTCCCAAACTAGGACTACCTCTTTCTGAATCCCTTCGTAGTGTCAAATCTGGCGAACCCAATGGGCTTGACGGTTCAACTGATCGTTTCCCACTTATCTTTCCGTTGGATTGTCGATTACTCGGTGGACTTGGTTCAGAATGAGCACCCTTTTTAGCAAGCTGTTGAGGTACGCTCTCGGTCGATGCATTTCTCACTCGAGATATCAATGCTTTTCGTACAGTATCGATGAATCTTGAGCCAGTACCTCCGCCACCGGAAGCCGAGGAGTCGCTTGCAGTTGGGCTTACAGGACAATTCCCACCGAATCCTATAGTACCTCCTAAACCTATGGTACCTCCTAGGAACTCCGCTGTCTTTGCTTGCAATCCTTCCGTCAAGGACTCCAATAGAGCGGATCTGGTTCGCAACTGATCATCATATTACAGATATTACAATATATACTTGATATACTTTCAATGTTATCATCATGAAATGAAATAAAATGAAATAAAATAATATCAATAATAATAATATAAAAGAAAACGATTGTAACTTACTTCTAACTTCGAGAACTTTTCAGCCTTGTAAGCCGCGTTTTCAGCATTAACCAATTTCGTAAGAAGAAATTCTTTAAATTCGACGCCTCTCAGGAAGACAGCAGGTGTTGGTAAGGCCGGTCCAAACCAAGGTACGTCGTCTCTCGCCGTTATACTCACCTTATACCTAAAAACGATTAATATAACGATAAATAATATAATATATGTTTTAAATAATTTGATTTAAAGACGTCAAATGATATACAAATGATATATATATATATATATATATATATATATATATATATATATATTTTACCTTGTGTTAGGTGTACATGGATCGACGACTTGTACGACAATAAAGGCGTGCAAAAAGTGACTAGCGATCATATCAGGACTGAAAGGTGTAGGCTCCTCTTGGAATATAATCGCTACTATATCATTACCAATATGTCTCTTGCGTTGTAATTGTTGCGAATCACCTGGGCTATATGGTAAAAGCGAGGCCACATGGAAGAGAACCTCACGGCCACGAAATACTTCGTAAACCGCGGAATCCCCTGTTTGACCGTGTCGAGTATCTAAACCACCTCGATATCTACAAAATTGAATATTACGTTGATTAATCTCATTAATAACGGTTAAAATAATAATCAGTGATATTCGATGACGATGTACAGACCCTTTGTGATCCTTCAAGTCGATCTTTTGCCCCAAAAGATCAAGAAATTCTTGGAAAGCAGGTGTGATCTGGCGATTACCGAAAAGCTGTTCCTCGGTCACCTGCCCAGCGCGTTGATGAAGTACGCCGAATTTGAATCTCGAAACGAGTGCGTGCTCGTCATATTGAGCTATCAAAGTGCCAGCCCCTGAACATACCACTGGCATCAAAGTGTTTACGTTCAAGGAGTCATTGATCGCCTGAAAAAAAAAGATACTGGTCATCTCTCTCTCTCTCTCTCTCTCTCTCTCTCTCTCTCTCTCTCTCTACTTCTGTCATCGCGTACTCTTGTACTTTGGTAGCGATGATCTATTTTTGTCGATTCGACACACGTGATACGTTGCTCTCGTATGAGTCCAAATTATAAGTCTTTAAATTACTCACGATTCCAAGTGATATTTGTCTTATTAACCTCTATTATACAAGACTGAGAGATCAATAAAAACGATCAAACGATTCTCATTAAGAAAATATGCATGTTATCTTTCATCAACTTCGATCGAAAATATACATATATTATCATTATTATTATTATTATTAATTATTAGTTATTAAATTGATCATTTTTATATTAATTTATTTCATTGAAAAATAAAAACTCATTTACCTTGACCATTTTCGCTGGTGAAGGAATCGGTCCAAGAGATGCTGCTGGAACTAACTCATGCGTTGAACCAGCACGTAATCTCAGCAATACTCGCCAGTGTTCTTGTCCAGCGACCGTCTCGGCCTTCACCGAGACAAGGACCGGCCCATTCTCGCTGTCCCTTCCTATCAGGTTCACATGTTCCTACGAAAGATGTGAAAAAACGTAATGAAACCTTTTTATGATCAAATCATTAACGGTGACTTGAAAGTTCTTTAATTAATTATAAAAAAAAAAGAAAGGAAAAAATTCGTTTTGCTTTTTCATACACACATAAAATCACACACGTATGTTGTATCAAAACGTATATGTAACAGATACATATGTAATATTATTTAAAAAAAAAAAAAAAACGTATTAACTTGTGCATATATTGAAACGTGACATTTCATTAAGTTCCCGCACAAATTGCTTCTTTCTTTTTTTTTTCTTTTTTGGTTTTAGTGATACATCCGAATTTCTGATTTAAATTGAACTTTTGAGAATTGAGATTTCGAACGATTTAATATCGTTATACGATATGACGCGAAAGAGACGGATTTTATTAATATTATAAAACGATTAGGTTGGACGTATCAAATCGAATAAACTTTGAGTGTTATCACGCGGAAAAGAGACGCATAATATCCGTTGTCCTCCCCCTCTCTTTCTATCTCTCTCTCTCTCTCTCTCACTCTCTTTTTCTCTTTTTATTTGTAATACACAAGTAAAGGTGATAGAAAAGGCATGTGGCGCTTTAATAAGTCGTGGTATGGAACGGATTACGCGTTGGTATTCGTGGCGACCGCTAATTAGAGGAGCGATATTGCGCATAATAAAATCGCTCTTTTAATGGGCTCTCTGCTTAACCGCACAATGCGATCGCATGGAGAGATAAGGTGTATGCATCCTTTCGATACGAGCCTTTTGTTCGCAAAAGATCATGACCTTTTCATTATTAAAAACAAAAAAAAAAAAAAACAACAAAAAAAGAGAAAGAAAGAAGGAAAGAAATCAAATGAAACAAAAGGAAAAAAGAAGAGGAGACAAGAGAATATTCGTTATGTCATTAGAATGTAGAATAACGATGTAACAATTAAAGGATAACGTAAGTTTTCTGTTTTCCCGAAAAGTTTTTTTTTTTTTTTTTATCGATCTAAAACAAAAATTTCTTCCTTTCGATAAAATAATAAATCGACGATGTATAAGAAAGTTCGTCTTCTTTTCTATCTTTCTCTCTCACTCTCTCCCTCTCCCTCTCCCTCTATTCACTCACTTATTCTTTCTTTCTCTCTCTCTCTCTCTCTCTATTTATCTCTTTTCTCACGTCTTTCACAGTTTAGCGAAGCCAACATGGACCATTAAACTTATCGTAACGCTGACGAGATATTTATGGCAATCCTTCGGAGTTCTTTTTAAAAGGTTATCGAAAGCACCGATACTGACAAAGGACAGACGGGAGATATAGGATGGGATGGGATAGAATAGGATAAATAATTGGGAGAAACGTTCTTAACGCTTTCTCTCTCGTTTATGATAATTGCTATTGAAGGGAAATGTAAAGAGAAGAGATTTGTTTAACTTTTCTATGATATAATTTTTTTTTTCTTTCTTTCTTTTCTTTTTTTCTTTTATTTTTTTTTTTCTTTTCTCTCTTTTAACGCTTGTCGTCAAATGCGTATGCGATAACGAGGGTGATAACGAGTTTGTAACTACACGTATGCCATGTTCGAACGAAATATATATATATATATATATATATATAAAGAAAACAGTTAACTTCTTCGACAGGGAAATACCGTTATTGTAAAATATACCAAAAAAAAAAAAAAAAAATAAAAAAGAAAGAGGAAAAAACACGGAATCGGATGAGATCCCGACCATGATACATATGGTATACACTATACATAGTTGTAAATACATTTACGATATCTATACACTCTATGGCCCGATAAAAATCGTTTTTCGTTCTCTATGACACGCAGTGCAATTATTTACTGCCACTTTTGAACAATGGCGGCGAGCTCGAGCACGCTCCCGCGAAGAAACGAGTTCATGCGTACATTATCTCGCTCACGTTACGTTACCTAACGCGAGTTTTAAGTTCGCGTTAAAAATAGAGGTAAACCAGGTGCACGCTAGACAAAGGTAACAGGTGAACTCTTAGATAAGAATGAACTATTAAAGAGAAGGGGGGAAATGCACTTTTAGCTATTTTCACTCTTCGACGTTTTCTACGATCTAAAGACTAATTATTTCTTTTATTTTATTAACGATCCTATTCGTATTTTACTTTCATCATTAAATCAACATATTTGTATGTATGCATTGTATAATAATTTATAGTAACACGTACTTTCTCTAATATAATACATTTATATATTATAACTAATATACCATAAGTATATACTATTATACATACACATACATACATACATACATACATACATACATACATACATACATACATACATATATATATATATATATATATATATATTTACTATTATATCATACTGTATATATATATATTTTGTTTAAAACTATATATATATATATATATACATATATATATATGTAGTATTAAATATAGTATTATATATAGTATTATTTATATATTATGTAATATAACTAATATAACATAAATATGTACTATTATACATACATATATATACATAGTAACATGTACTATCAACTCTCACTTATGAAAGACACGGAATATTGTTACGATATGTGCCTACGAGGAAAATAAACAAATTGTTGACAAAAGAAGATAATTTCTTTTATCCTACTTGCAAAAGGATAAATAATAATCGTGAGTATGGTTGGGGTAGATCGCGGTTAAAGACGGAAGAGAGGCAAGCAAGGATGAAAATCAGGAACATTGGTGAAGCGAAGGGGTGGGGGTGAAGTGAGGTGGGGGGGTATTTCTTCTGGTTGAAGAAGCATCGCGTCTCTCTCCTCTTCTTCTTCGAGACTATGAGAACGTTCCCACTCCCACGCCCGAAGTACTCTTTTCCTTTTCCTGCGGCTCTGCCTCCATCTTTATCTTTATTTCTCTCTTTCTTTATTTCTTTTCTTCTTCCTTTTACTCTAACCATCATCTCCATCTCACTCCATCTTCATATAAACTTGAGTACTTACGTACGTTTACGAGCGTTATACATAATGTACGCTTGGTGCTGTTAGGCCGATGACCATCTTTCTTTCAAGGCCATCGTGAAAGAACGAATTCTTTGACAAAGTTGAAAAGATAAAAAAAAAAAAAACACAACAACAACAACAACAACGAAATAAAATCGTTCCCTGATTATTCAATTTTTCGAACAATGACACTACGCGCACGTTTCAAAAAAATCAAAGAGAAAAAAAGAAACGGTGATCAAATTCATGACATTTGTTAAAGATTAGAAGCATAGTCGAACCATCGAAACCATTAACTTAATCCATTAAAGGGACAAGATAGGCATATGTTATATGATATAAACGTACTCTGCCAACGAAGAAACGCCTGTAACACTTAGCCGTGTCATCCTGATCTATCCTGGGCTGCCAGGCTGGTTGAGCAGGAAGCAGTGCTCTGCCTGCCGAGTCCAAGGTATGTCGATGATCGGTTCCGTCTAACCAATAACCAGGTGGTGTTACGACTAAGGGTGGTTCCTGCGAGCCGGAAGTGGCCTGTTGAAGTGCAGCCTCCATAAGGGCTCGTCCAAGAGGTGCATCGCCAACTGGGGAGGGTGAAGGAGACGAAGACGAGTGATTGTTTTGTCCACCTGCACCACCCGCCGGACTTGATGCAGCTCTTTCGTCTCTCGCTGTCTGCAAAATATGAAACTCGAGTTTAGTATGATTAGAATCCTATATCTATTGCAATGTGTATTTACATAGAGGGCTCCTTTTTCTCTCTTTCTCTTTTTTTGTGAAAATACATTTCCGATAATTTCGAAATTCACACTTTAATTTATTCATATATATATATATATATATATATATATATATTTATATTCAATCTGCAATATTATTTTAATTGAACACATAATTTTCTTACGAAAGAGGAAGTTGAAGAAAATAAGTCATTTATTGTTATATAATTATCCTGTTGCTCATTTTATTCCTCATAATACAGTAATTTATTTATTCCCATTTTTAATTTTTTAATCCGTTTGGTAATATTATTTTACCTAAACGGAGAATTGTATAGAATGAAAGTAAATAAAACGAGTAATTTATTGTTGCGTATAATCGTCCATTGTTGACTTATCTTTTTCTCTCTTCATAGTCTAGTAATTTAATTCATTTTATATTCTATATTGTTTGGTAATATAATTTTACCCAGATAAATAATTGTAGAAGGAAAATAAAGACAAGTAATTTATCGTTAGCCTAATAAAATCTCTAACGGGTGAAACGAAATTGTGAAATAAAGGGGAAACTACCCCTCCCCAACTCTCCCCCATGATCGTTTCCTTCTTTTCACACGTTAAGAGACCACCACCAAGCCATCCGCAATGTTGTTGACTTCCACGATGGTTCTCGAGTTACAGGAGGCAACTCTCGTCGAATGGCTTCTATTCTTCGGCCAACGTTCTACCACCTAATATTATCATCGAAAACAGAAACTTAACTTATTCGCCCGTTACCTCGGTTCCAACTCGAAAAGAAAAGAAACTCGTAAATGTCGGCATCGAAGATCGATCGTTAAAGTTCCTCGTTAACGAACGTAGAGGCTCTGAGCCTTTCATTTTCTCCGTCGTTGTTGTCGTCGTTTGTTCCACGCGTTATCGCGAAGATTAGTTGGAAAATTGCTTAATAAGTATCGGCAGGTGGGGGAAATCAGTTGTTTCTTTTTTTTTTTTTGTTTAACGTCGTCCTTCGCTTAGTCGAACGATAATAATTAAACGAACGACACACACACACACACAAATAAATGCCATCGAACACACGTATAATCGTTTTACATATACATTCTCGAATATTAAAAAGATTAATGCGTTAATTTTCTTCAATGTTGTTATACTTGTAAAAACAAAAAAAAAGAAAAAAAAAGAACAAAAGAAAAAAAATATCGATTATAACGAAATTTTGTTAACACAAAACACCGAACATATAGAATTATCTATAAAAATAAAGGCTAACCTCTGCTGATCGATAGGCCTTCGAACGTAAGGACGGATTTTAAGTTCGTCTACAGGCAGATCGAGAAAGATAATCGCGGAATAAATGGATACGATCGGACTTAACGCTTGATTAAAATTTCATTTCCTGCGTTGATGGTGAGCGCACGCGAACGTCGTTTGATTTGAAAAGGGGGGAAAGGTCGAAGGTAAGCGACAAACGACCACAGGTTAGTATGGTTCTGATCAATGTTGCTTCAACGTTACTGACACTCGACGGCGTTAATAGAACGTAATCAACGATGTCGTTCGTTTCTGAACACGCTTCGTTTCTCACTCCCCCCCCCCCTCTCTCTCTATATATATATATATATCGTGCACGACACCTGCCTAAAAGGCGCCATATGCGCCTTCCATTGCACCTTTCAACGTCCATGGAACGTGCGTTCCGACACGCAATATCGTCTCCGTCACTCGTGACCCTAACTTTCGTCGTAACGCTTCTTCTACCTTTACTGTGTCACTGTGCATTCATGTACGTGAAATCAGGAAATCAACATCCGTTGACGGACAAGCAGCTACGTATAACCGCCCATTAAGAGAATTCCACATTTTTGTTCTTTTCTTTCGTTCTTTCTTTTTTCTTTTCTCTCTCTCTCTCTTTTTTTTTTAACATAGACTTTCGTACGATCTTTCCATTCCATTATTCACAAATTGGCTTCTTTTATTTTATTATAAAGATTTCGAGAAAAAAGTGTATATATATATATATTTATATATATATGTATATATACAATGATTAGGTATACGAAAAGGGAGTTCTATTTAAAAATTTCAAATGCAATTAACACATATTTTGAATTACATATGACCATTCAATGATCTCACGATACATGCCAAAAATTATAACGTTAACGTTGAAACTAAGGATATCAACGACGGTAGGAATCCGTGCGGTTTCTCTTGGTAATTCTCCAAGTTAATATTAGTCGGTTAGTTATCTGGCACTAACGAAGTTCGTGCTAGCGAACGAGAGAGGAAGAGGAGAAAGAGAAAGGGAGAGGGAGGTGGTGGTGGAAGAGGAAGAGAGGAGAAAGAGGAGAGGAGGAATACCGATTTCGGTGGGAAACGAAGGAAGACTGTTCTTCGGTCGTCACGTACGCGCTACGCACATAAGCACACACTCACACACTCACACACTCACGCACTCACGCACGCACCTACGTACTTAATTTACAAAACAAATCGAAATTCAGCAGCGTGAATCGAATGCTCGGCAATTATTTGCATTCCTATCCTAGCGTTACTATTCTGGGTAGAAAGAGAGAAAAATAGAGGCAGACAGACAGACAGACAGACAGACAGACAGACAGACAGATAAAGAGAGAGAAAGAGGGAGAGAGAGAGGGAGGGTGGAGGGGAGGGGGAGGTATCATCGGAGTCGAGCGACTTGGTGCACACAACGTATACAGCGGAAACGAAGCGTGTCGACGAAACGCACCACGAAGACGACGAGGACGACGAAGACGAGGACGACGACGAAGACGACGACGAAGACGAAGACGAAGACGAAAACGAAAACGAAAACGACGAAGACGACGTTACGCGGAGCATATGTTATTTTGAGCAGGTGGTACGCGTACAGGGAAAAGCTCCATTATTTTCGACGAAAGAAAGGGGGAGGGAAGAGAAAGGAAGAATAAGAGAGAGATAGAGATATAGAGATAGAGATAGAGATGAGAGAGAGAGAGAGAGAGAGAGAGAGAGAGAGAGAAAGAAAGAAAAGAAAAAAAAAAATCATCTTCTCTCCGCTTCCGTCGACTTACAAAGACTTCACGATTCTACTAGAAATCTTTTTCTCGTCGTACGTTAAAACCCTCTTCTCTTTAATACTATCACGAACGATGTCCTCTGTTCATTGTTCGGTTAGAAAAAAAAAAAAAAAAAAAAAAAAAGGAAAGGAAAGAAAAGAAAAAAAATGCATGGCTTCTAGTAGATGTCCGATATCCTTTGGACGTCAAAGGAGTTTTATTTTTTTCTTTTTGTTTTTTATGAAAGCGAGACGGTATTTTTGAGGGATCTTCTTAAAAAAAAAAAAAAAAATGTTGAAATATGTAATTTTACCGATGTGTCGTAAGATATGAAAGGAAGGAAGGAAGAAAGAAAGGAAAAAAACGAGAAGGAAAGAGAAATAAATAGAAATAAAAATAAAAAAAAAAAAAAAGGAAAAAGCAAAAGAGGAGCGAGGTTTTTAAGAACTATATATATATATATATGTGTGTGTGTGTGTGTGTGTGTGTGTGTGTGTGTGTGTGTATGTATTTTATAGAACGAAATCTGAATAAATCGACCTGAATAAATTAGAACGATTAAATGGGGAGCATGAAAATTTCGCACTCGCGTAAAATCGTCCGTGCGAGATATTCCACGAGATCGACAGCCGTATCTGAGAGCTAAAGATAGATCAACGGGAGAGAGAGAGAGATAGAGAGAGAGAGAGAGAGAGAGAGAGAGAGAGAGAGCAAATGGGAGCCGAGGAAGCTTTTCGGCTGACTTTTTGTACTCTGGCAAAGCATTTTCCCGGCCTACCATCATCGCGTGTCTCGTGCCTTCTTCTTCGTCTTCGTTTTCTTCTTTTTCTTCTTTTTCTTCCATCCAAAAGCCCTTCAGGGTTTATATTTGGCAGTGAGCACTAGCGCGCAAACACCCGCGGGTCTAAACTTTCCATCTCTCTCTCTCTCTCTCCTCTCTCTCTCTCTCTCTCTCTCTCTCTTTCTCTCTTTCTCTTTCTATCTTTCTCTTTCTATCTTTCTATCAATCTTTTCTTTCCTTTTTTCACGAGTTTCCATTTCTTTCCTTCTCCTCTCTTTCTCCCTCCAAACGTCTTATTCTCTCTCTCTCTCTCTCTCTCTCTCTCTCTCTCTCTCTCTCTCTCTCTCTCTCTCTCTCTCTCTCTCTCTCTCTCTCTCTCTATCTATCTCTCTCTATCTCTCCTTTGCCTATACGAGAAGCTGCGAGGTTTTCGAATTTAGAGACACTTAAAATTAGTGGAGGATTTCTTCGCTGCTCCGGATTTTCGAGGAAGACTCAAACGTAATTCGAGATTTCACATCCGCATTACTTTTAACTTCTTCCTCCTCCTCCTCCTCCTCCTCCTCCTCTTTCTTCATCTTCTACTTCTTCTTCTTTCTCTTTTCCTCCGTCTCATTTTCTTATTCCTTCTCTCGCGTTAAACCTACTCTATGTCAGCGCCTTCCGTTCATCCGTCCTGGCCGATCCTCCACCTTCTTATTCTTATTCCATTCTCGTTTTTAAAGCTTCACCGACATTTGCAACCTCGTTAAAAGTCCATTCATCCGTTCTTTAAAGTCGTCAGACTCGGGGAAAGAGAGAACGTTGGATAAAATTGAAGAGGACAACTTTACTTTTCCTTTTTAAGTTCCATGGATGCCAAACGTTCGAATTCCCTTTTGATTTCGAACCACAGTAATTCTTTATTTCTCTCTCTCTCTCTCCCTCTCTCTTCTCTTCACTTCTCTTCCACCTTTACCCCCCTCCCGTAACCCGCACCCCGCCCATCTTGTCACCACTCTTCTAACTTGTCGGCAATCGAATCTTTCGCTTTCGCGTAAAGGATAACGTCTCCCTTTCGAATTCGGTCACGATTCGTTGGAAGAGAAGAAATATATACTTCCTTAGACTTTCTTTCTCTTTATTCTGAATCCTTTCGGAGAAGGTGAAGTTCCCACGAGTTCCTTGTCTAAAGATTTTCACGATATAGGTAGAACTATCTAAGATAGCTAGATAGCTAGCTAGCTCACTCGCTCGTTCGTTCGTTCGGTTGGTCGGTCGGTCGTTTTATGATCTTACGTCACGGTCGAAGCTCAAGATAGGTTTATCCACGCCTAGTTGTTCGCGAAAGAAACTCTTAATAAGATTACTTTTCTCTCGTCGAATAGAATGAGAAAGAAGAAATGTTCCTGTTTACGATATTGTCTCTAGTTCTAATACGTATCAATTCGTATGAAAATCGATCGATCGATTAAAATGCAAATTTGTCGGCCGAGTTTCGTTAAAAAAATGAAATTTCTCGTCGGACACTTTATCATCATCATCATCATCATCATCATCATCATCTCTTCTTAGACTTTGTCCAATCTGTTTTTCCAAGTGTTCAACTAATTCTTGACTCGTCCAGTTACGAGGAACTAAATTTTCATCCAATTCACGATGCAATTTCTCGAGGATATTTCGAGAGTCTTTCGCACGTACTACTAATAATACAGAAGGAAAAAGACACGACACAACGGATTAAGATTTTTGGTACGAGGAGGAAACGTATGTATCAATGTATGTGCGTATATATGTATGTACGTATATATGTATGCAAGTATGTATGTATGTATGTATGTATGTTGTATGTAAATACCTACCTACCACAATGAAGGCTAAGAGAGGAGACCGGAGAGGTTTCTTTCGAAATACGGAAATAGTCGTCCCACCTCGACGAAGAGCAATGACGCATACCTATACTACGTATTAAATACATACATACATACATACATACATACATACATAGATACATACTTACATACATAAATGCATACGTACATAAATACATATGTTGCGCGGAGTGGCCTTAATCGCGCTACAAATATTGAAACGCGTACGATATTATACGCTAGTATACGTATATACACAATGTATACGAGTGAGGAGGACAGAATGATTTCATAACGCGATTATGCGATATGCAATTAAGCGTCGTTACGATACGCGATCTCTCAGGGACGAAAGTGTAATCCATCATAAGTACATCGAAGAAAGTTGTAACTCGACGTATATGATGATGATGATTATTATTATATACATACATACCTCGTTATTTTTTCTCCTCTCTACCTCTTTACTGCCTCCCTCCCTCCCTCCATCCATCCATCCTTCCCTCCCACCACTTCCTCCTACCTTCCACCTTTCGTCATTAATTTTAATCATAAACAAATTTTACTAGTATAACGTATATCTCACGTATGTAACGTATACACGTAGCTTATGCGACTTAGGTACACCTAAATATATAGTTAGGTACATACATTCATCGTCTGACAATATTTCTCTAACGTTAATTCAACTGCGAAAACTTAATCCACATTGTCCTACGACTTACCATTTATTCCCCTCAAACTGTCGTAATAATTCTTAAGCTATTGCCTGATTTACGACCAAACGTAGAGAAACGCGAGAAGAGCGGGGAAACAGTTAACGAGAGAGAGAGAGAGAGAGAGAGAGCGTGTGGGAGGGTGGGAGGGAGAGAGACAGAGGGAACGTTGTAATACTTTCGTATGACTTATTCTACGCGATAATAATCACATCTATAAATAACATCTAAAAAAAACAAGTATTAATTCTTACGAAATGAATTTTGGGAATCGATATCTTCGATCTAATATAACGTATTGTTCCATTTACGTAACACCTTGTAAAACACTTTAACTGGTAGGAAAAAAAAAAACTTGTTTTTCGAAAGATTCGTTTGAAAAGGTTCTGTTTTTTATCGGTAAAACCAAGTTCCACGATTTATCATCGAAGAAGAACGAGCGAGCGAGTGAGCGAGTGAGTGAGTGAGTGAGTGAGTGAGTGAGTGAGTGAGTGAGTACGCGTTTCTTAGAGTAGACGACGTTCCTACCGAAGAAGGTAAATGGACCGTTCACTGTTACTTGAATGCCGTGCCCATCGTGTATCGCCGTTGTTTCCATGGGAAACGGTCAGGTAGAATCGTGGAAAATACGTTAAAGTTCAAAGAGAAAGAGAAAGAAAGGCGGGAGAGAGAGAGAGAGAGAGAGAGAGAGAGAGAGAGAGAGAGAGAGAACAGGTAAAGCGACATAGAGCCAATATGCAAACGTGTAAACTCTCTGTGTGTATGTGTTTCTGTTTACGTGTTAGTGTGTATGTCTCTCTCTCTCTTTCTCATCGTACTACCTTCTAACAGGTCATAAAAGCAGAACCATAAGCCCAGCCGCATGACCTAGCACAACAATGGCTATAGAATCGCTTGTGCTACGGCTATTTGCATTTCTCTTTATTCCTCTCTCACTCGGTCGCTCGCACGCTTTCTCACTCACTCACTCACTCACTCACTCACTATATATCTCTCTATCTCTATCCATATCTCTATCTCTATCCATAAGCTTTCTGTCTCTTTCCATATCACGGGATGTCGTGTAGAACGGTGTATAAGTAATTCAATTATATACTACTCGACATTTTACTTACGACGAACGCATTAACAAAATTTACATTTATTAACAGGTATAAAAGGGAAGATTGTAATTGTTGTTTAGACGAAATATTCAACTATATTATTTTCACGGATGGCCTATCATCTAGTCGTATAAACGAGGATGATTCGAGGATAAATGGCACAGGCGGAAGCGGGGTGATAGATAGATTATTCGTGTGTACGTGAGTAGGTGAAATTCGCATAAATAATATCGTATAAATAAATTATTCGTTGAGTTTGGTCAATGTTTATATGAGTTCCTTTGAAGTCAAACCGACGAGTTCTGATGGAGAATAATAAGAGGAGAACGAAAAGATGGAGTAGGAGGAAATTACGAAAGACGTTATAAACCCGGACCCTCTACTCCCTTATTTCGAAAGAGAAAAATCTTCAAATTTCTTTTCTTCTCTTATAAAATGGAGATAAATAAAAAGAAACGGAGAGCGTAGGCGCATATACACTAAGATAATCGATTGTTAAGCAGCGAATAAAGACTACGAAGGAATTTTTCTTTCGATCGAGTTGTAAGAATTCTTGGAATGTAATTATTTTCAATTAATTATCGATTTCGAGATTTCGTTATCACCTTTCAATCGATTATAAACGAAAAACGATTCGTTTTCACGTTGACACAGATTTTCTCTTTGTTTGTCTCTCTCTCTCTCTCTCTCTCTCTCTCTCTCTCTCTCTCTCTAATCCTTTTGAAATATAATTCACAGAAATGCAATCCTTTTATCGACGTCATATTTTTCAAATCACTTCTATCAACGACGTGTACGTTTAGAAGGAACTTTGCAAGGCGAATCTGCGTATGAGTTGAGTTGAATGTATATATGCATGTATGTGTGTGTACGTGGGTGTACGTACCTAGAGAAAGAAAGAAAGAAAGAAAGAACGAAAGAGATAGACAGAGAGAGGGGGGGTGGAGGGAGGGAAAGAAGGAGAAAAATTCGTCAAAGGGGCACGACAAGCGAATACATATGTACGTTCGTATGCATGTATATATGTATGTATGTATGTATGTATGACTCTATGTTCCTGTATGTATGTGTGTGTGTGTGTGTGTGTATAAAGAAGTGAGTCATCGAACGAGTGGGCGTAGAAAACCCTCGATTGGATCGGCCGGAAGGAATAAGGAGAGGAGAGTACCGCTGCCTCGTAGGTGATTTCAAAGAGTGCTCTTCTCTCTTCGAGAGACTGATCCTCATAGACACGCGGAAGATGTCGTTCCATCGAGAGCTCTATAAACCGTTCTTTTAGGAGAAAGTTTTCAACTGCACGATGAGAGAGAGATAGAGGGGGGGGGGAGGAGAGAGAGGGAGAGAGAGAGAGAGAGAACCTTGCGGCTTAGCCACACGAAACAAGGAGAGATCTCGCGCCTAATAAGTTCAATGAGGTTTCGAGTTGATCGTGAAGGCTTCAACAGAATTGATTTCTCGACACGATTAGATATAGTTGAAACAATATTTCTTCTTCTCCTTCTCTTTCTCTTTCTCCTTCTCTTTCTTTATTATTTTCTTTTTTTTTTGTCTTCGTTTAATCCTCAATAAATATCGCATAAGAGATACGAAAAAGACGTTTTTTTTTTTTTTTTAACACCTGCTGCCAAAATATATCTATTTACAAATAGTGTCATAAATCACGATGTAAAGACGATAGATGAATTTGTAGAGTGCGAGAGAGAGAGAGAGAGAGAGAGAGAGAGAGAGAGAGAAGCAAGTATCCTTACGTAATCTCGAATATCGTGAGATAAAAGGAATGGACGGCCCTTATCGCTAGAAGAGGAAGAGCCAACGGAAGGTATTATATTGGTATAACTTGTCTCTTCGTTCAAAGCTGACTTTCTAATTTCGTAAAGTTTCTTTAATACAATTTCCTCCTTCTCGAATCGAGAACCTACAAAAGTCTTTTATACCGAAGATATCCATCTTCCGTGATTTATCCGTAAAGAAAAGAAAGCGTATGTACGTATGTATGTTACGAGCATAGAATGTTAACCGAACAAATGTCATTTTTCTTTTAGATACCCATCATCTCTTTTCCGTGCTATCTCATTGACGTTTTAATATTATCGTTAAAAAGTATATAAATAAGTATATCGTAATAATTATAAATATCGTATAATAGATATAAATCGTAAAATATCGTAATAGAGTTTATAAATATATTCTTTGATAATTTACTCTCGATACTTTTATAAATGGAATCAATACAGCAAAGAAAAGAAAAGTAAGAAGAAAAAGAGAGAGAGAGAGGGAGAGGGAGAAAGAGAGAAAAAAGAAAAAGGAGATTGCAACAAATTCAAACTTCTAATGAAACACACCTTCCACGGGTATTTTGTCTTTTTTTTTCTTCTCTTTTCTTTTCTTTTCTTTTCTTCTTTTTCCTTTCTTTTTTATCTCCCAGACAGAAAAGAACGATCGGCCCATCCTAGTTGCCTGAATCACCCTTAGTACATACACACACGTACACACACACGTACACACACACACGTATCACGCACACATGGACAGATATATAAACGTATAGACACGTAGCGGATGAAGCCATTAGTGGCTAGGCGAAAGATAGAAAAAGGGGAGAAAACTAGAAAGAAGGACTATATCTTCCGCCTTATATATTCTTTCTCTTTACCACCACCCCCACCCCCACCTCCTCCCCCTCCCTTAGTCATAGTTTCTTTCTACGGCGTTCTCTTTTCTTGGAATTTCAAGGGGATGAATATAAACGAGCGTATCGAGGGGAGACGTAAAAAGAACTTTCCTAGACGGAGACAGTAAGAACGACACGATCGTATACCCTAACTCGATAGGTGGTTCGTTATATCCTATAAAACTGAAGGGAGAGAAAGAGAGAGAGAGAGAGAGAGAGAGAGAGAGAGAGAGAGAGAGAGAGAGAGAGAGAGAGAGAGAGAGAGAGAAGAGATTTCGATGACTTTACTGGGTGATTTCGTCTGAGTCGAGGGGTTGAAAAAGCCACGATAACAGAACAATTCTGTATCTGAGTCATGAATTGCTGTCGGTGATATTGTCACGATTCTATATACCCACATGTGTGTGTGTGTGTGTGTGTGTGTGTGTGTGTTCATATTTGTGCGCACGTATGTGTATATATTGTTGGGAAATTTATTAAAAGGATTTCATAGAAATAGGAAATACCTTTTTATCTATCTTTCCCAATAAACTTTTTTCTTTTTTTTTTTTTTTTTTTTCTTTTCCTTTCAACGAGTTAGTACAAATACATAAATACACCGAAAAATACGATGTCCGCCGGTTCCAAGAGGGCTCTTTTATCTTATTATTACTGACATCCGCGTTAATTGCGCACATAGAGAGAGAGAGAGAGAGAGAGAGAGAGAGAGAGAGAGAGAGAGAGAGCACTCCTCGGATCTTTTTAAACAGGAAGTATGACGCGTTTAATCGTTCTCACACATAAATTTTCACCGTTAGG
Source organism: Dolichovespula sylvestris (assembly GCA_918808275.2). Taxonomy (NCBI): domain Eukaryota; kingdom Metazoa; phylum Arthropoda; class Insecta; order Hymenoptera; family Vespidae; genus Dolichovespula; species Dolichovespula sylvestris. The sequence goes on along the minus strand of OU964963.1, from coordinate 6,046,847 downwards.
ATAAGACACGTCTCGACAGGGTTTACTCGATTAGTAATGGTAAACGAGAACGTTTAAAGTAATATGTTACTTATATATAAAAATGTTCATTTATCGAACTTTATTGAAAAATTACGAGAAATTGTTATCTCGAATAGATAGATGATTTATGAGACGATAAGATATAGATAAGTAGGAGGATAGATACATATTGTCAATCGAAAAATTCCAATAATTCTTTCCGCGTTGAAACTGACGAAAGGAAAAAAAGAAAACAGAAAACAAAAAAAAAAAAACAGAAAAAGAAGAGAAAACAGAAAAACAAGAAGGAAAAAACATCCTCCGTTCTTAGTAGATATACGGAGATAAAAGGAAACGTTAGAAGGAAATGTTAGTCATCTTTCTAGCAGCATCTTTTATGAATACATTAGAGAGAGAGAGAGAGACATATGAGAGAGAGAGAGAGAGAGAGTACAGATGCATTAGGTTGTTGCAAATGGTTACGTGGAATCGCCATTAAAATGGTATAGTAGGAAAACGTTCCTCGTTAGGAGTTATACTTCGTTTTATATCCTTGGAAAAAAGAATTTGAGAAAGAGGGAGAAGGATAGAAAGGTAGAGAGAGAGAGAGAGAGAGAGAGAGAGAGAGAGAGAGAGAGAGAGAGGACGAAGGGAAGGCAAAAATGAAAATATAGAAAATAAGGAGCGAAGAATTTTGCTTGGTATTAACGATTCGTTATACTTTCGAATCGAACTATGCGCTCGTACTTTGGATAATTAACGTAACGGAACGTCAGAGAAAGAAAATAAAGGCGATGCGAGGGAGGGAAAGAGAAAAAGAAAGAGAGAGAGAGAGAGAGAGAGAGAGAGGCGGAGGGGAGGGGCAGGGGAACACGAATGCTTAGCGGTCTACACGAGTCTCGCCTCGTCAGGCTTGCTCGTAAAATGCGACTCGTCGTTCACTAAGTGAAAATACGTTCCTCTCTCTCTCTCTCTCTCTCTCTCTCTCTCTCTCTCTCTCTCTTCGAAGACGAGGCTCAACTTTTTCCCGGCGTTCCACGTCGGCGAATTCGGAGGATGAATGAGTTTTCGAGCGCTCTCTGAGAGAAAACAGAAAAGTCAGAGAGAGAGAGAGAGAGAGAGAGAGAGAGAGAGAGAGAGAGAGAGAGAGAGAGAGAGAGAGAGAGAGAACGAAAGAGGGAAAAGTCAGAGGAGTCTGATGGAAAGGAAAAGACTGAACGGAAGTCGCGTATTAATAACGCAAGCGGTAAGGGCGAGAGAGGAAAAATTGCGAGGGAGGAGTAGAGCAACTAGAGAGGGATAAGGGGTGACTCTTTTTAACCCTTAACAAACGGAGGGGAGCAAGAGGGAAAGAAAGAGAGAAAGGGATAGATAGATAGATAGATAGATAGATAGATAGATAGAGAAAGAGAGAGAGGGAGAGAGAGAGAGTTAGGTCGGCTGCATTACCCCTTTGCGACCCTAAGCAAACTGCGTGGGTGCAGATTCATCGTCGGATTCGCAGTCTCCTCTCTTCGTCGCGTCGCTATTCTTCCGTTCTCTCTCTCTCTCTCTCTCTCTCTCTCTCTCTCTTTCTCTTTCTCTCTATTTATCTCTCTATCTATCTCTCTATCTGTTGGTGTACATTGCTCGTACGCTTACCCCGTGACTCGACTATGCAAATGCACGCACATATGTCGCTCGACTTCCAACGACTTCGAATTCCCAAAACGAACGTAGTTTAATGTCATACATTCGTTTTTTCTTTTCTTTTCTTTTCTTTTCTTTTCTTTTCTTTTCTTTCTTTCCTAGCTCGCTTTTCTCAACGTCGAAGAATTCCGTGGCAAATTTCTTACGAGAAATAAAATAAAAACACTTCTTGTCTAACGTTTCTACGATTAACGCGATATCTCGGTGCATCGAGAGATTGTAATTTTCACGAGAGAAACAAATAAAGAAGGAGAAAGAGAGAGAGAGAGAGAGAGAGAGAGAGAGAGAGAGAGAGAGAGAGAGAGAGAGTTTTTACTGTTCCCTCTTTTATCCCACAAAGGGAGGAAAAGGTTACGATTAGACGACGACAAGCTTTGTACGAACAGCTCACCGTATAATTGAATGCCTTCTTCCATGAACTTTCCGGATTCTTGCTTCCTCCTAACTGTTCCGCGAACGAGAATCAAGTCGAGAAATTCTCTCGATGGAAAATGCCTTCTTATACAAGACACACACACACATATATATATGCACATACATACACGCGCGACACACACACAAACAGAAACACTGTTTTTGAGAGAGAGAGAGAGAGAGAGAGAGAGAGAGAGAGAGAACGAATTCTATGCAATATACGGGATTTACACGTGCGTTTGCCGCCACTGTACGGTACATACCATTACCAGACGTCAAGGAAGAAGCAAAAAGAAGTTGAGATAATGCCTTTCGTGATATTAACTTAGCGGTGTGGTAATCATCGTTTTCTTTAAAAATTTCGAAGGGTCTTTTTTCGGTTTTTCTTCTATCCTATCTTTTTCTTTTTTCTTTCTTTGTTTATTCTATAATTTCTTTCTTTCTTTTTCTATGTCTTTTTTTTCTTCTCTACTTCATATCTCTTATTTCGTACGGGATCGTCGTATGCGTACGGACGGTTTAACAGTTCGCTTTGACCATCTGTGCGTTCACTAATCCTTTAAATCGTGACACCACGTTCGTCGCACGTTCCTCTCGATTCGTCGTTTTTTTGTTTTTTTTTTTTTGTGTAAAACACGAATGAATTATCCATACGTACGATGTTAAGAGCGTATATGCGGGTGCCACGTGTAATTACCTACGTAACATGTACTTGAACCGTTGACACTCCGATAGACAAATATACATATTTGACTACAAATATTTGAAACGAGAAAAATAAATACGATTATACGAAATAGATTCGTTAAATATCAAATCGCGTGTCCATTGTTTATAACGAATGGTGGTAATAGTTTGGATATGGTTAAGAAATTTTTTTGAGCGATATGGTTAACGTCGTTAAGAGGTGGTAAACACTTGAAATTGCAGACAAACGACATTGGTAACAAAAAAGAAGACAAAGCGTACGATCGTTTTACGCATTACAAAAAGCTATAGATATGCATAGTTATGAAAGTAATAAGAATACAATTTTTATTATTTAACGGACGTCGTTGTCCTTGATTCACTCTCGGCCATATCAATTATTCTTCGTTAAGCGAAAAAAAAAAGAATGGTGTTACCGAGTTATACAAGAATACGATAACGGTAGACTAAAATTATATTCTTTTTTTCTCATCTACATCGATAAACTTATCTACGAACGATTAAGATAACGATTTTAACGAGAGAGAGAGAGAGAGAGAGGGGGTAGAAAGAGAAGGAAAAAGAATAAGAAAAAGAAAAATGGTGAAATACAGATAACACGGAAAGTACTGTGATCCGTGAGCTCCCCGCGAATGAAAAGATGAGTTAGGAAGATAAAAAAAAAAAAAAAGACAAAGCAGAAGAAAAAGAAGACGAAGAAAAAGAAGAAGAAGAAGAAGAAGTAGAGAAAGAAGTAGAAAAAGAAGAAAAAGAAGTGGAACTGGTGGGTGGTTCTTAACGGAGTTGTGCAACGCTCGCGTGCACCAGATTTACATAATTCGAGTTGCGTCGTTTCACCGTAACGAAGAGAAATAAGAAAAAAAAAAAAAAAAAATAAAAAAAAGAAAAAAAAGCAACGAAAAAAGAAAAAGCGAGTAGGTACTTCGGAATCGTCGCGAAGGGAAACTTCAAAACCCCCGAAACGAAGTATCTACGTGAAAGGCTTTCGATCCCATTACTCTTTTCTTTTATATATGAAGAAAATTATTCGAAGGGATGATTAAAGAGGAGGAGAAGGAGATACTTTTTTTTTGTGAATTAAGAAAAAAAGGAAGAAAAAGAAAAGAGGAAATAAAAATAGCAACAGAGGGATATATATATATATATATATATATATTTATATAGATAGATAGATAGATAGATAGATAGATAGGTATATATATATATATATATATATATATATAGAGAGAGAGAGAGAGAGAGAGAGAGAGAGAAATTCTTGCGAGTACGTTGCAATGATTTCCTTGTTTTTTTCCTGCGTTCGGGCGAGTACGAAAAACAAAAATAAATAAATAAATAAAAAAGAAACAAAGAAAGAATGAAAGAGAAACGGAGAGAAAGAAAGAGAAGAAGGAAAAGAAAAGAAAAAAGAAGGAAGGAAGGAAGGAAGAAAGAAAGAAAGAAAGAAAGAAAGAAAGAAGGGAGGTCCAAGAAAAGAGGAAGCTTCGCGTCTTCTCTACGTGAGAGAAAGACGAAAAGGTGGAATGATGTAGGGAGGAAATGCGAATGAGAGAGAGAGAGAGAGAGAGAGAGAGAGAGAGGATGGTCTCCACTGGAGGATGAATAATTCAGTACGTGTGCGCATTGTTGGACGCGCCCATGTACAGTCTTCGTATACATAAACTTCGAGATGTGCCAAGAATGAAATTGTCTTTTGACTCGGTTGCTCCGGTCGATTCCATAGCAGCTGTTAGCCGCCATCGACTTATCGCGATAGCTCTTACCGTATTACTATCTCTCTCTCTCTCTCTCTCTCTCTCTGTCTGTCTTCACTGACCAAGTTGGTCAGTGAGAAGGCATAAAAAACTAGGTCAGGGATGAATATCGATTCGCGATGATCTGATCGCGAATTCACTACGTCGATTTAACTCTACGACGAAATGTCTCTCGAAAAATTTTACTTGGCGCGATGCCTTTCGTAAGGTATCTTCTTCCTTTTTCCTTCCTTTTTTTCTTTCTTCTTTCTTTCTTTTTTTTTTGTATTTCTTCGTCACTTTTTGTTTCTTTGTTCCTTTCTTTTTCTATTTTTTTTTTTCTTCCTCTTCTTTACTGTATCAAAGTAACCGATTTTTACGTTTGACGGTACTCGAGAAATTCATGAGAAAAACCATTCTATCGAACGAACACGAAATACTCGAAATAAATGGATGGAAACCGCGTATATTTACGTTGAGTAAACGACGGAATGAGAGGTCGTCGATGGCCGGTGAAAAATTTAAATATTCGCAATTGTAGACACGCGATATGGCAAAACAACGTAACCGATATGAATATAGTTAGATGGACAGGGGGAGGTGTTAAACTCGGAAGTCGATCGACCGTGAATAAATATCATTGTCGGCATGGCACGTTCAACCAAGTGCCAAGAGGTTGGTACGCGTGTTTTATTAAAGACTGCTAATAAGCGTTCGCCGTCTACAACGGAGACTACTTAAGAAAGGACGTTAGACAGAGAACGTTACCAATATCATTATATTGCTAATTAAGGACACTGTTCTATGTTAGTTACGCGTGACTTCCGAAGAAACTGTACCATTGAAAGTTGACGTAACAAGCTAGATCGGTATAATAATAACAATAATAATAATAATTCTGATAATAATAACAACAACAATAATAATAATAATAATAATAATAATAACAATAACAACAACAATAATAATTATAATAATAATAATAATAATACAAAAAAAAAATACTCGTAGAATATATTACAATAATAATAACAACAAAAATAATAATAATAATAATAATAATAATAATAATAATAATAATAATATTATTATTTCTTTTTCCATCCATTCATTATTCCTGATAACTACTGATGAAATTTATATATTCAAAAAGTAACGTCAATGCACGTATGATAAAAAAAAAGCGAAAGGATGCACACGTCAGCCATGTGCAGTCGTTTATATTTTCTCGAAAATAGAGAGAGAGGGAGAAAGACAGAGAAAGAGAGAGAAAAGAAAGACAAAGACAGAGAGAGAGAGAGATATTCCAGAATTAGAAAGAACGAAGCTAATCGTACAAGCGAATCGTCGTTGGTGGTCGAATCTAATTAAATGCTATATCTATACGTTTCTCTCTCCTCTCTCTCTCTCTCTTTGTTTTGTAATCCTTTTTTCTTCCCATGTCCATTGATAGGAACTTTTATTACGTCTTACGCGTTTAAAGGGGTTAAGGTCGAAAACACGAAACCGATTAGATTCGAAAATGGATGCTGCCAAGTTAAGAAAGATATCGTATTTCATCTTAAGCATTCAATGGGAGAACGTGAAAATGTTTATTATCTTTCTTCATCCTTTTCATCTCATATTACGAAACAAAACGTGTACGCTTTAACATAGACGCGAGTTGTTACGATTGAATTATTATTCATAGGATATCCAATCCTTGTTTTCATTAATTATCATAGGATCGTTTAAAAAAATGTTAACACATCGTTTACATTTCGTACGATATATGATAGTCACTGATAATAATGATAGAGATAGAAAGAGAAAGAGAAGAAAGATTAGAGAGAGAGAGAGAGAGAGAGAGAGAGAGAGAGAGAGAGAGAAAGGGATTGGGGAGAGATTAAAGAATAATAATAAAATTTGTTTAATCTCCCTGACTGATCTCTCATCTCACCCTAACTCTCCTCCTCCCTTCAACCCTCTTGTTGTATTTAAACTATCCACGAGATAACTAGAGAAGGGCTGCTCTCTCGGATCTATCGATTTTTCATTCTAGTCGGACGAAGCAGCTGTGCTGTCTTTCGCACCTGGCTGTCTCTATATAATAAATAACATACAGTAGAGTAACTTCTCTCTTTCTCTCTTTCTCTTTCAATGTCCGTTGATATTTTGCTGTTTCGTATCTAGGATCAATTTAAAATCTTTCCTCCTTTCTCTCTCTCTCTCTCTCTCTCTCTCTCTCTCTTTCTGCCCCTATCCTCTGTCTTTCTCTTTTTTTTTTTCGATGGCAGCAACCATGAGATGCACTTTATTATATGTATATGCATACAGGCATACATACATACACGTTAAATACTGCTAGTTGCAGTTCTTCCTATCGGGGTCTCAGACCTTATACGTCACTTAAAAAAAAAAAAAAAAAGAGAGAGAGAGAGAGAGAGAGAAAGAAGATAAAGAAAAGAAAGAGAAAGAAAAGAAAGAGAAAAAAAAATAAAAAAGAGACACTGAAGAGAGAAAGATAAAAGAGAGACAGAGACAGAGAGAGAGAGAGAGAGAGAGAGAGAGAGAGAGAGAGAGAGAGAGAGAGAGAGAGAGAGAGACGAAGAAAAAAGGAGCCACGTGAACAGCTGTGCGGCCCCTTTTGCGGAGTGCCTTTTAAAACGACTCCGAAAGAAAGAGCGAGAGAGAAAGAGCTAGCAACGAGCAACGGCCTACGAAAGAAAGTTTTTTTCTTCTTCTTCAGGCTGCACCATCACGATTCTTCGAGGAACTTGATCTTTCATCGATCCAAAGGGCTATAAAAGAGAGATAAGAGACTCGTGCTCTCTCTCTCTCTCTTTATATATATATATATATATATATATATATATCTACCTACCTATTTATCTATCTCTCTCTTTATTATACTTTAATGTAATTACATTATTATTATTATTATTATTATTATTATTATTATTATTATTATTATTATTATTATTATTATTATTATTATAAAGTAGGCTATTTAAGCGCGGACACTTTTTTTTTACCTCTTTTATTTTTACATGTTAAAACGTAACGTGCCGATATGTAAATTACCCATATGACGCCATAACCGAAGGAGATACCGTAGGAATGTGATACGAGTGAAAGTACTGTAGTCTGAATTTTAAAGAAGCATGCAGGTCGGTCTCTCTCTCTCTCTCTCTCACTCTCTGTCTGTCTGTCTATCTATCCATCTATCTATCTATCTATCTATCTATTTCTATCTGTCTCTCATTCCACTCGTCGTCGACACAAGTTTCCTATCGAGTTGTTGCTCGAGCAGCTCGAGAAGTAAATATAAGGTCAGGAGGATAGTCGAATAAGACGAAGAAAATTACTCTGGGGAATGCTACCTCTCTTAAATAGATGAAAAAAAACTACTCATATGCTATACATTTCGAATGCAATATGAAGAAAATATTACTCGAATATATTTCGATAGATACTTATCGATATTACTTGTATCGTCTTGTATCAATTCCTTTTTCTTTTTTCTCTTTTTTTAATAAAACACAGACGTCATACATGTCTGTGTATTTTTGGACTCCTTTCATCGACACCTTTGTTTAACAAAAAAAAAAAAAAAAAAAAAAAAAAAACGAAGAAAAGAAACAAATAAGAAAAGAAGATGTAAACAAGGAAAAAGTTATCATAATCGCAATGATTATTTTCGGAACGATGACCTTGATAATACGATCGTTTTTTTATTTTGTTTTCAGGCAATTGAAGATACGTACATACACTGGACGATTTTATGTATGCGTCGAATATACCTACGTATGTACTGTCACCGATCGATAAGGCAACAGGAGATCGATGAGTGCTTTGAATTACGATCGAAAGATAATTTTGTTCGAATCGCACGAACATCTGTAAATATATGTATGTGCTTCGAAACTAACTATCTCCATCTTGATGAGTTACCAAGTATTATGTAAATTCGCAATCAAATCGATCCTTCCCGTTCGGCCAACATCGACAATTCTCTAGGGTAGAACCGATGAATCATTATGCAAGGATCAATTATTTCAAGGATATTACAAGAATCTCTAGCTTCTCGTAATTCCTACGTCGATTATTGCCCCGTACTCTTTTTGTAACAATAATTTTCACCCAATTCCTTGATGAATTTTCAATCATTCATCCAAAATGAGAAATCGAATATAAATGACGACGTGATATAATGATTAATTCTTAAAGATATGCTGCGTTTCAACGGCGAACAATTTCTCAATGAATTTCCAATAAAAATAAAGAATAAAATTAATAGATATCAAATGATATGATATAATAAATAGATTCGATATATATATATATATATGTATTATAAAATACGAAAATAAATAAAAAAAAAAGAAGAACAAAAGTTACGTTATGTTTTTTCAACGAATAATTCCTCGATGAATTTCCGATAAAAATATGGAATAAAAAAATTATAAGATATCGAACGATACTACGTAAAAAATGATCTTTACTAAAACATATTGTAAAATAAAACAAGTAAATAAGAAAAAAAGATGTATCGTGTTTCTTCAACGAATAATAATACCGTGACGATTCCTTCATAAAAGTGAAGAAAAACAAAAAAAAAAAAAATACAAAAAAAGAATGAAATAACCATACGAAACCGATATGACATAATAAATGGGTCGTTATTAAAACGCATGCAAGTACATATATTCTGAAATAAAAAAAAGAAAAAAAAAAAGAAAAAAATAGAAAAATAAATAAATAAATAAGAAATACAAAGGGCTATGTTGTATTTTATCAACGAACTGGCAAACGATATGATTTGTATACTCTGGCAAGTATTATGGGGGTCTAGGCGACTCTCATCTCCGTTTAACTTCTGACTTCAGATTCTAGTTTAACTCGGTGTCTCTCCTTATATACACGGATATTTACGCCTAATGATGTCAGCTCTAATAGCAAGAGTGGGGATCGCGCGAGCACGATTTTATTACCGCTCGCTTAGTCTAAAGGCGCCCATAGAAATAAATCTCAATGATCCGAAGACGCGACGTCTTTATAACCGTTTCACTATGTTTATACTACCGAGGACGAAGTGGTGTGCGAACTGGTGAAAAAAACAGCAAAAATAAAGAGGAAAAAAAAACAAAAGAAAAAAAAGAAAGAAAAAAAAATCATTAAAACCGTTGAGAGAGAGAGAGAGAGAGAGAGAGAGAGAGAGAGAGAGAGAGACCAAAAAGAAGAAAAGAAAGGAAAAGAAAACTTAGGTATAAAATAACAATTTCTTTATAACTTCGTAGCAAATCGTAAGTTATCTTTCGAGTGAGATAGTGTAAGAAAGTTTTTCGTTCGTGGATCTTCTTGTTTCTTTTTCTTTTTCTTTTTTTTTTCATTCTTTCTATTCAGTTATAAAAATAAAATTTTACGTTTTAGAAAAAAAAAAAAAAAGAAATAGAAATGAATTCCAAGAGAAATTAAGTTTTGCTGACGTTGCTTAGGCGAAAAATAGTAACGCGCAAACTCGAGCATGTACTGATGTTATTGCTGCAAGCACGTGCTTTAGCGTACACGTTTCAAACGAAAGAGATAGATAGAGGGAAAGGGAGCAGAGAGAGAGAGAGAGAGAGAGAGAGAGAGAGAGAGAGAGAGAGAGAGAGAGATATCTCTTGCGATGAATTGTCCTCAATGCGTCGAGAGCCGCTTTTCCCTTTAACTCGACGAGAGAGCTCACTGCATGTCGTTGCTGAAAGTCATACCCTGTACTCGTATACTATACTAGCTACGTTAGTATGCTCAGTATACTTGGTACACATAGAAAAACATGGATATTTCTTTTGAATATATTTTCTTTTTCCTTCTTCCTTCCTTCCTTCCTTCCTTTCTTTCGTTCTATCTATCTTTCTATCTTTTTCTTTTTTCTTCATTTTCCTTTTCTCCATTTTCTCTTTTCAATCTCCTTTTTACAAAATCACTAACTTACCGCGTATAATATACCATATATACGTATGCATGCATGCGTGCACGCATGCAGCATGTACGTACTTAAATGTATATGTGTGTATCTATGTATATATACGCGAGTATGTAGATAGATACACAGGTCTGAAAATATTCATTGAAAATGTATACCGAACGTTTTAATTAAAATTTCAATTCAAATCGTGCTAATAGATTTAGAAAAGATCTCATATTCGAAGAGAAACTCTTTCTCTCCTTTTTTGTACTTTTTTTTTTTTCGACGAAATAGTACTCGTAAGACTACTATAGCAGGGTCCCATGAAATGTGCAAAAAGCGAATTAAATGAAATAACCAGCCTCCAATTTTCACGGTACTCTTAACGCCGCCCATAAAGAGAGAAATGGAGAGAGAGAGAGAGAGAGAGAAAGAGAGAGACCGAGAGAAGCAGAGAGATAAAAAGAGATAGAGAGTGTTGCTTTTAAATGTGGCATAACTTTACAAAATAAAAGCCTAAAAGGAAAATATACATGGAGGAAGAAGAAGAAGAAGAAGAAGAAGAAGGAGAAAATGAAGACAAAAAAAAAAAAAGAAAAAGAAGGAAAAAAGTAAAGGAAGAAGAAGAAAACTTGATGTCCTAAGGAAAATCCTAATCACAAATGCAAAGCTTTCTTTCTCTCTTTACTTCCCTCCGGTCAATCCATTTCCTCTCTCTCTCTCTCTCTCTCTCACTCGACTTTGTTTTTCAAGTGATAGCAATTCGCAAGCGAGAAAATCGTCGTGAGAAATCGTCGATCCACGTACGTTTCTGTATTTTCTTCTTTAGGCTACCTTCGCTCGCCTCTCTCTCTCTCTCTCTCTCTCTCTCTCTCTTTCCTTGTTCCTCTTTCCTTCTTCTTGCATCTACCCTTTCCTTCGTTTTTACTTCCCAAGAGCTCGACGTCCCCCGTAAGACGACGACGTCTGGCAGGCCAGAATGAAAAACGGGCGGTTGTGTTTCTCGAAGAGCGAGCGTTTCACCTTTTTTTTTTTTATTTATTTATTTTTTTTGTCAGATCTCTTTAAAACCGCAATGAAGTTCACGAAGGAGAAACGAAAAGAAGTTCTTCCTTTCGGTACCGTTTGCAATTACGTTCCCCTACTTCGACCTCCTCTTCTTTCTTTATCTCTCTCTCTCTCTCTCTCTCTCTCTCTCTCTCTCTCTCTCTCTCTCGATAGCGTTTCACGGTTTGGAATGGAAAATGAACCAAAATAAAAAAACAAGGAGAGAGAAAGAGAAAGAAACTGCATCGAAATATTATTATAAATATTATATTGTGTGTGTGTGTGTGTGTGTTTATATACATATCTGTTAGTGCAAGTACAATTACTTGCTGATTATTTCACCGTCTTCGACCACACACACACACACACACACACATATATCTGTTAGTGCAATTACAATTACTTGATGATTATTTCACCGTCTTCGACCATTTCCATGAAACGGAAAGAGATTTGTTTGGGTGCTGTCTTTGAAGGCTATTATCCGAATGCCGTTCGTAGCATAGAACGAAGTTCAAAGTTCAAACGTGCCAAAGATAGTTGGCTCGTTCTCCAAGTTCTCTTCCCCTTGCTCTCTTAGCCAGAACTATTCAAACGCGTTACGATCTATTTTATTTTATTTTTTTTTTCTATCTTTTACGAAGTCTAAGTACTCTAAGGAGAACTTATATATATATATATATATATATATATATATATATATATGTATGTATTATATACACAAGTCGTTCCTCTTGGACATTCTAACAGGTTCGATAACTACTTAAGTGTCATATTTAATAATGCCGTTCGATCTGTAGATCATTAAAATTGATCGATCACGATCGCGCTTAAAAATGGATTATGTATAATACGACGAGACATAAGTATATGAATATTTTTTTTTTCTTTTTATAAAAACACGAACAATATCGTTCGAACTATAGATCCTTGAAATTGGATCTATAAAGATTAAAAAAATAAGAAAAAAAAAAAAAAAATAAGAAAAAGAACAGAAATTAATTCTGATCAACGAAGATACGAGAGATCGATAAGACGAAAGATGATTACTCGTTAAAAAGGTAAACAATGACGAATGTGCAATTCCATATAGAATAGTTGGACTCGTTGGTTAAGATCTTAAGGCGGGAAAATGAAATAGATAAATCTGGTCTATTTGTCTGTCTCTAACCTGCGAGAGTAATTTCGGCAAGGCGTGCGCGTGCGCATGATTGCCATGACCAGAACTGGCTCTCTGTTGCTGTTGCTGCGTCGTTGTCGTAGTAGCTCCAGCTGCTGCTGCTGCTGCTGTTGTTGTTGTTGCTGTTGTTGCTGTTGCTGTTGGTGTTGCTGTACCTCCTGCCTGTTGGCTGGCCTCCGATCTAAGATCGTGCCTCCAGCGCAGTACTCCCATCATAACCGTGCTTCTTGTCCTCCTCCTCCTCCTCTCTCTCTCGCTCTCTCTCTTTCTCCCCTCTTCGTTCCCTCTCACGAATGCGCCCTTCGATCTCGACGCAGGAACCCAACCTGACGTTGTCGAGTTCGCTGCCGACACCACAGCCGTTCCTGCCGTGTTGCTGTTGTTATCTCGGAACTCGAGATTCTCTTTCCTTAAGCTTTCCCTTAACTACTAGATGGGAACAAGAGAAGAAGACACCGAGATACTCGACTGGAAGTAATGGTCTAGGCCGTGGTAGTAGGATGTCTACTCTTTTCGTGACTCCTGCAGTCTCTCTCTCTCTCTCTCTCTCTTTCTCTATTTCTATCGCACTACCCTTGAAACACCAGCGTGTCCCTTTCTTTCTCTCACTCCTTCCTCTCTTATCTCTGTCTTTCTCGTCTCGGAATGCAGGAGATCGGAGAAGGACGTTAGCCTTAACTACGGACGGAAAGAGGAACTACTAACGACAGGTAACTCTACTACTACTACGAGTTACGAGGATCGAGACTCGAAGACGCACCAATGTCCGACCTCTTCGTCCGTCGATGAACGGCAACGTTCAAGTCCCGCCAGGACATCGCGAGAGTGTCCTCTTGAACGAAGAGACGTGACCGAGGTGTACAAGAAGATCGTTCGAAAGTTATCACTATGAACACCAACACAAGCACAACTTATACCTCTCCTTCTCTCTCTCTCTCTCTCTCTCTCTCTACATCTAAGCAGCGAGGTCAGAATAGAAAGTGTTTACTTGTGAGTTAACGTGGCCGCACCAAACGATCATGAAGTTTACCGTAGAACGTCACTGCGACAACTACTCGTGCGATCGCGCGGTTCGAACCGACTACCCGTCGAGTCCGAGACGTCCCTCCTTTCTGCTCCCCTCCACCGTCCCCTTCTCCCCACCCCGCTCCTCTAGCCCCTTCACTCCTTCTTCGATGCACCATGGAACAAACGTTGCCATGGTCGCCGATCGCGCGTTCGCGACCTCCTTCTTCTTTCTCCTTTCCATGGGAATTCTTTTCGATAACGATCGTCAATTAAACGAATAAATTCTCTCCTACTTCTTTATTTATCTCTTTCTTATAATTGCCCTTTTCGAGAGACAAGTCTCGAAATTACGCGCCAATATTCTCGAATCTCGACTGAGCGAGCCATTGCGTTTTGGTGGCCGGAGAGATGGCGGGAATTTTCGAATGATATTTATATTGTAATTATTATATACTGTAATATTGTAATTATTGATATATATATGTGTGTGTGTGTGTGTGTGTATATATATATTATATTATATTATAATTATGAATATAACTCTCTCTTTCTCTCACTCTCTCACTCTTCCTTCGTGTATATATATTATATACAAATATCACATACAAACACACAAAGGAACTTTGGGTGAAACGACTCGGTTTAATATTTTTCTTGTATAGATCTATTTTTAAGTATTTTAAATAGTAGTCATATTTTAAATAGTAGTAGTGACCCTATATATATAGAGTAATTCGGAGATTAATGGCCCTTTTTTTTTTAATGGGCTTCACAGTAGGTACATTGTAACGATGTCCGAAATAACACATACACGCATATAAACACATTTGTAAACGAATATGAATAATTAATTATAATACCGAAATAAAATCAAAAAATAATTATAGATCTGTGTAATATAAAAAAAAAGAGGAGGAAAAAAAAAAGATTTCTTCCTACGCAGAAGGCCATCTCGCCCAAATTGTTCAAGTGAGATGGCCCATAAATTATCATGGCCCAAGAAAAGAAAATAAAAGGATGTCGAACATAAAAGCACGTAGGAAAAAGAAATTTATTTCTATTGTTAAAACTTCTCTATAGTGATCACAAAAATTGAAAAAAAAAAAAAAAAAAAAAGAAAAAATATCGAACATCCTTCGTAAAATCACTTATCACATCTCGCAGAACGGAATTTATGTCTGTACTGTTATCTACATTCGACGCATTGTCAGTAATATTCCTCCAACTTTTTTTTCCTTCAAACTCATCGACTAAAAAATCTGAAAAATTTCCACTCGAACGTCAATCTTCCATAAGGAAGGCATTTACGTTTGAGTTTGCCTGAACTTTTAACAGGTTTTGTTAATTTTATTAATTTTCAAAAGGTCCTTTACGTTTTCCAATTCATCGAACATTGAACATCCGATGACGTATCGGGGATTGGAATAATTTTATTTAGCATCGTGTTTGGCGTGTCTGCCATGGGTTTCTTTCTATTTATTGCATGCGGACAGAGAAATAAGACAGATACCTACAGTTTCTTTATTTTATTATTTTTTTTTTTTTTGTATCTTCTTCAATTACCTGAGGTATCTGAATTACATGTTGTCTTGCTTGTTGCTCTTCATTTAAGAACGCGCGTAATAGGCTTTCCCCAATGAAAATGAATAACAAATGTAATAAAAAATTCGTCATCCTTAAACAGTTCGGTTTATATCTTATAAACGTAAGAACATCGTATAAAAGGGTCAACTGTCTCTGTGAAAAACCAAACCATTTATCCCGAAAGTCAGATAATGATGACTCACTTTGGATTTTAAGAATTTTATAACGATACACCATTGCACGGACTATATCTACAAAATATGAGATCGAGTCGCGTTTCATCCGCAAGGTCAACTCACCCGGAATTACTATAATATATATTTGGTTGGAAAGAAAGAAATCCATTATTTTTTCGTTCACGTTCACGTAAAAATAATGTAAGTAATATATATATATATGTGTGTGTACAGACACACCACACACAGACACACACACACACAATAATATATTTATAATATATACTAGATTATAAATAAAATATATACTATATATAGTATATACATATACTATATATTATAATTATCATATATACTATAATTGAAAGAATTTTTAAATTAAAAATTCATTGTTATCGGTTAGACGAACAAAAGGGAAGAGAAAGAGATATAGAACGAGAACTCATGAAAATATATCAAGAATTTAAAAAGAATGACAGTTCGAGTTCTTTAGGTCGAAGATAACTACAGGTGATAGAGGAAGAGAGAGAGAGAGAGGGAGAGAGAGAGAGAGAGAGAAGGAGAACGGGATCCGGGTTACTTTAGTATTTCTATACTACGCGTACGTGCATACAACACAACAATGATGACGACGACAACAACAACGACTACGGCGGCGACGACGACGACGACGACGAAGCTCGCAGGAGAGCGGATGTCGTTTCTTGCTCGACTTATTTCGTTCTCCAGTACGTCGAGAGTCTCTTCCTTCCCGTTCCTTTGTGTCCACCTCTTTCATTATTTTACACAACTTCCTGTGTCCGAAAACATCGAAGGTTTAACCGAGAAAGAGGTAACCCGTCTTCTCCTCGGCCAACTCTTCCCCATACAACGTGCTTTTATACGCGTTGATACGTGTGTGTGTGTGTGTGTGTATGTGTGTGTTTGCCTACGTGTATGCGGATGCGTATACTTATGCGCATGCATGTATATATATAGTTTATGTTAAACTACCTTTCTTTACCCCTTCTCCTTTCCTTCTTATTCTTCTTTGTTCGCTTCTCTTGGCTTTCGCAAAAGGTTAATCTTGTTTCCACCTAATGATCGTTATCTCCACTCGGTGTATTAACTTGTATCTTCGGTAATTTACGAAACGTCGTCGGTTGTCCATTAAAACAACAAGCGTTACGGCAACGAGGATAAAAAGACTTTCTTTTGAATTCTCTTTTTATCTACCCCTTATTTCGCTTCATCAAATCGGAATTTCAAATTTATGAAGTTATTTTATTTACTTGTTTATTATTATTTTTTTTTTATTCTTTCATCTTTTTAAAACAATTACGCACGCGAATATAAAAATTTACTTTTAAGAATTAAATTAATTAATTGATCGATATAATAATTTAATTTACAAATTCTTTCGATTATAGTATATATGATAATTATAATATATAGTATATATATACAGTATACAATAGTACACGAAATTTACTTGATCTTTTCGTATTCCTTTCATTCGACATTTCTTCGTATTTAAAACGAATTTCATCACTTTTTTCTTTTCCCTTTTACTGGAATAACTACATACTAGCAAAGAAAAAAAAAATATATATATATATATATATCGATCAAACAAATTTTTCGTTTTCGTTCTATTTCTTTTGATATAATAGATAATAGTATTTGTAAATGAGAGCAACGAGCCAGAAAAATTCCGTGCCGTGCTATCGAAATTACCATCAACGTGGATGAGCCGTCTAGTATCGATATTCCTCCGTACGTTACGTTACGTTACGTTACGTTCAGAGTTTGTTTGTTTCAGCGGAATTTAAGCTTTGAGATAACGACCAAAAGGGCAGCTGCACACCACCCTGACACCCTGTCGCGCGCGTTTATATTACTATCGAGGATATACATATATATACACACACACACACAAATATATATATATATATATATATATATATATATATATATATACATATGTGTGTACATGTATTATGCTTCCAGCGACATGCATCATGCATCGATATCTTTCGTAACGACGGACCAAGCGAACTATAAATTGCCGCTCGAATATCAAATTTAATTCCCCCCTCCTCTCCCTCTTTCTCTTTGTCTCACTCACTCCTCTGACAAAGTCTGCCTATACATCCTCTACTATCTAAAATTTTAAAAAAAGGAAAAAGGGAGAGAGAGAGAGAGAGAGAGAACGAATAAGTCGTTCGATATCGACATAAAGAAGAATTCTTTTCTATTAAAGAAACGAAGCTTTTTCCCTCGACAAAGTTTTATGTCCATTTTATAAGTTGTTATTTTGCCCTAAATATTACAGTAAATGTGTGTGTGGGGAGGTGGGGGGGTGGGGAGAGAAATAATAATGATTAAATTGAGAAAGAGTTCTTACTTCGTTGTCGATCACAGAACGAATGTCTTTCAGAGTCCGTATAAATCGAATTTGTTTACGTAAACGATTCTGCGAAGTCAGCCGTCGCCTAAAAACATCAAGCAACGCGCATCTGCTTATATTTCCACAGCTTGGTTTCGCATTCGCAGATAAAATTTTATCCCTTCTGCAATTCACCAGGATATTAATGAAGAAAAGAAAAAAGGCAAAAGATAAAGGAAAAAAAAAAAAAAAAGGAAAAAGAAAAAGAAAAGCAACGATCGCGCGCGATAGTTTCGTGCCCAATTTTATGCCGAGAAAGAAAGGAACTTATGGTAGTTGGACGTTTTTTTTTTTTTTCATAACCATGACCGTCTACCGTAATGAGATCTACGATCTTCACGGACACCGAACAGAATACAACGAATCTCTGAAAATCTTTGCTTTGACCGTTCGGTTAAAGCCATAGCATGACGGTTGACCGTGGCGGTTCAAGCGGCACTTCCGGTGCGCTTACCTGCTCGACCGGAAGCGGCTTTCCTCTCCCTTCCCTCACCCATCCCACTCCTTTACATCCTGAGGATGGTTTGTGCATCATCTCGCATTATTTTACATACCATCGTGTATGGTTTCGAAATGCTTTCGCCTTGTGGGTTTCCGTTTCCGTAGGTAGCTCGAACAAAATAATAACGAAATTACATGGGAAATCTACGAAATGTAAGCCTTATTTAGCGAACATGTTAATTCTGTATTTTTAGTGAATGATTAAAAATAAGAATATAATATGTGTGTTGATTGAAACGTTAACGAATATGAGTACTTCTTCGTATTTTAGTCTTGTAAACTTGTAAACTTCTTGCGTTAATTTTCTTATCTACGATAGTAATAATCAACAAGATGCGTTTGGTCGAATTGTACGAAATAAAAAGAGAATGACGATCCATATTGAATATAGGTTAATGTGCATAGTAGAAAACGAAGATATCTACTATAACATCGTTTGGAAAACTTATCCACATATTACCAATAGTGACAGTGGATAAAAACAAATGCTTCTTTACCGACACACATTTCTACGGTCGATAAAAAGTCTTACCAAGATAATCTACCTTATCAACCATGGTACTAACGTTGATATAGAAAAAATCTACGTTATCGACGACGGTAAGAAGACAATTTTATATCACTTTCTAACGGTCCACGATTGATGATGCACTTTCATACGCGAGAGTATAAACCCACAATTAAATAATCAAATCATAAATTAACTTGCTCGTGTATAATACGTTATTTTAATGTAACTTCGATCCGTTGAAATATCATTTCATCCGCATATCACGAGCGTACGTTATGAAACATTATTTTATTCCTAACGTGCATATGTTACACATCATGCGAACGATTAGAATGATGCAAGAAATTTGCACGAACGACTGCTATGTATTTTCCCATAAGAGGAACGCATCGCATCTGTCCGCCAGATGATGGCGATTTGGATAATGTGTAACACGTTGATAAGAAACGCAGGATGCAGAGAGATATTTTTAATCGGATAAAAAGGAGAACTAACTAGAGTTATGCCCGATATACTATTTCATCTCTCGCTGTCGCTTTACATTCACATCGAGATAACTGTACGATCAATCAAGATCAACCAAAGAGATCTGATCTCTCTCTCTCTCTCTCTCTCTCTCTCTCTCTCTCTCTCTCTCTCTCTCTCTCTCTCTTTTTTCGCGTTGGTAAAACGTAAGCCTAAGGACACGCGTAAAACGTTAAAAATGTATTCGCGATCGTAAGTTCGGTTTATTATCATTTATATACGATCGTAGTGCACGATCATTCTCATCGACGACGACTCTCGATTTGTTCTCGTCAGAGAGCCAGGCCACGGGTTAATCTTTTCTGTCGACTCATCGAGCTTCGAAAGTCGAGAGGGCCAAATACGAGCTAAGAGACAAGCACTCGTTGCGGCTTAATCGATTATTATTAGTCTCCGACAAAGAAGAAAATCGAATGGGGGAGATGAGAAATGTCGATAGGAAAGTGCGAATGAATTTCTTCCTTTCATTCAAAAACTACCCCTCTTTAGCGAATGACTCTTATAATTTTCCCCTTTTAGATATCAAAGGGCAATGCCGAAATGCTTTTAAGAGACACCATGTTGGCAACTTTATGGATTCATACGACGCGTGTCGGAACGATTGTTCCTGAATCCTTTTTTCCCTTTATTTCTTTCTTTCTTTCTTTACGTGCCAATCTCGTTAAATTGTCCTCGCAATGGGAGACGATCGTAGCTGCTGCCTTCTTCGATCATCCATCTTTCGTAAAGCATTTTCCAAGAATCGTTCCATCTTCAAACGGAATACGTAAGCTACTATGATCTTGAATGATCGAAACGATATTTTATTCCCCATAGAGATATCATTCAGTTTTTTTTTCCTCGCTTGAATATGTTAAATGTCCTTTCTTTTTCGCATAAATAATATCCTCCGAAACGAATCAATAAGGATTACTAAACGTACTATATCTTTCATCTTCGTATTTTCTCATTTTTATCGAATTAAAGAAACGATAAAACTTAAGAATCGATTTAAACCTTTACCGCCCCGAAGTTAGATTCTCACCGCTACGTTTCCAGCTTTCGTTTCGCATTAATTGTAAATTAGCCCAATATCGATCAGTATCGATTAGTTCGACGTTATTCCAGTATTTTAATATCTAACTGATACAACAACATATATATATATTTGTATATCCTATAAATAAACACATATTTATATTTACATATAATACATATTATAATAAATATTATATATATATATATATATATATATATATATATATATATAATTACATTATAATAAGTATTATAATAAAAATAATATTTATATATAACACATATTTATATTAACCCTAAACTTAATATACAATTAATATTCCAATAAAATTACGTAATACGAAATATTTCGTACAACTTTAACGAATGTAATAATGCTTTATTCTTATAAAATGAGTCTCGTTTTTCTTCCCTATCAAAAAAGCTTCCTTTTTTTTTCCTTTGTTATACAAAAAATAATAACCACTCCAACGGAATGGAAAATGTTTTTTACAGATGACAGAATAGAAAGATCGTAAGTCTTTAAAAAAGTTCAATAATTTATAATCGAGCAAAATTCGATCTACGATATAAGACATTGATGAAATCGAAATGTGATGTCAAATCAGACTCGACTTAGGAAACGCTAAGTGAAAGTTTTTTTCGTTTCAATCAACGCAAGAAATTGAGTATCAACGAGAGATGGAAGGAAGCGTATCCTTTCGACGATACGGGCACCGGTATATAACGTCATCTTTAAATCGCCTTACGAAAATTTCTCCCGTTAAAATGCCATTATCGTTTTATTCTATATCTTTCGCTCTTTCGAGGAAAAATAGAAAAAGAAAAAACAGGCCCGATAAACCTAATGTTTATAGAAAAAAAAAAAATAAAGAACCAGGAAAAAAAGAATTATATAAAAATTAAACGTCAGAAATAATCTCATTTCGATTGAAAGAATAATAATCTTACGAATCTTACCTGAGAGAAATATGGCGGCAATACGCATCGTTGATCGTCCAATCGAGAACTTTGAACTCTCTCCAACAATTCGAAGAGATCTTGCGTTGTTGTTCCCTGCGAATAAAAATGTACGAAATCGTTTGAAGATGCCGAAGAGAATTCGATGCCGAGAGTGAGAGAGTGAGAGAGAGAGAGAGAGAGAGGAAAAGAAAAGATAAGAAAAAAAAAGGAAAAAAAAATCAGAAAAAAAGAAAGGATAAAATAAACGTCTATATACATTGGACATACTTTTATCTTATCCTGATTGGTGCCATGGACGTCTTGCCTTTCATCTTCCACAGCGCTCCTCCGAGATTCGGACTCGCAATATACGGACTGTTCGAGCTGCTGTCTCCTGCGAATAGTAAAAAAAAAAAAGGAAAAAAATAAATAAAATTAAATTAAATTAAATTAAATTAAATTGATTTATATAATCAATGAATAAAATCTTATTTATATATATATATATATATATATATATATATATATATATATATATTCTATATAAAGTATCTATCTTTCAGGAACATAAAATTCATTCAATTTACGTATTCTCCAGCCGAACTCAAGAAAAACTCTGACGAAGTGGATGATAGGGTTCCGTAGGGTTAATCGCAACGTATTAAAATAATTGCTCACGTGACACTAATTGCAAGAGGAGGAAGAAGAAAAAGAGGAAGAAGAAGAAGAAGAAGAAGAAGAAGAAGAAGAAGTGGAAGAAAAAAGTTTCTCGTGCCGAATGAGATAAGCGAGAGGAAGAGGGAGGGAAGTAGCAGATGTAAACGAGAACAGCTCGAAAAGTCGTTAAATATCTTGGTAAAGATGATGCCTTCTAATTCGAAGATCCCCTACGAAGAAGAGATAGAGAAAGAGAGAGAGAGAGAGAGAGAGAGAGAGAGAGAGAGAGAAATTTGAAACAAACGCGTTACATCTGCCGGCAGCTGTAAGTTTTTCGACTTATGACGATGACCTATGTTCTCTCTCTCTCTCTCTCTCTCTCTCTCTCTCTCTCTCTCTCTCTCTCTCTCTCTCTCTCTCTATTTCTTCGTCTCCACCTTCTCTTCTCTTCTCTTCTCTCTCGCATTAAAAGGAGAAGGAAATAATAGCTACATTGTAACGTCTCCGAATCATGCAACTCATCTCATTTTGCTGGGCGGTTATAGCCAAGCACCGAACGATCGATCGTATCGTATCGTATCGTATCGTAACGTATCGTATCGTATCGTATCGCATCGTCGTTCGATCGAACTTCGCAAATAAATTACTCTTTCCTTGTAACCCGTCCCCGGTCTTCTCTCTCTCTCTCTCTCTCTCTCTCTCTCTCTCTCTCTCTCTCTCTCTCTCTCTCTCTCTCTTTCTCTTTCGACGAAGTAATATGTAAGAGGAGAAACATGGAAGCTCCGAGGTAATTCGATCAGCCCTTCTTCACCATCGATAATAACCGAAGCTTTTTCCTATTCGTAATTTTCCTTATTTCCTTAAGTAGCTCACACGCACGCGCGCGCGCGCGCGCGCACACACACACACACACACACACACACACACACACACACACACACACACACACACACACACACACACTCTTTTAAGATCAGAGGAAAGAAAGGGGTGGGGGAGGAATACGACGCGTGTATATATACGAGTAAATTCAAGATGTAAAATAAAACGTCGGCTGCGACACGTTGCAAAAAACATTTTGATCGATCAGATCGATTATCTTCTTCTTCTTCTTCTTCTTCTTCTTCTTCGTACATAGATAATCGTGGAGATTAAAACAAATGGGAAAACGAAAAAGGAAGAAGGTAGAGTGGACCTAGGCAAAAATTAAAGATCGATTAATTGTGCGAATAAATTCGAGATAGAAAAGTAACCGTTACTACGATATTTGATAAAAACATTTTGATTTGATTGCATCTTATTATGCTCGAATAGATAATTGTCGAAATTAAAAAAAAAGAAAAAAAGAATAATAATAATAATAATAATAATAATAATAATAATAATAATAATAATAATAATAATAATAATAATAATAATAATAAAAAGAAATATAAAAAAATATAAACACGAAATAAAATGAAAGAAAGATCGGACGAAAATTAAGATCAAATGAATAGACAAATCTTTTGGATAAAACAAAAAAAAAAAAGTAGAAAATATATATGAGATATATGATGATAGTACATCGGTGAAATCTTTCTTTCTTACAAATAATCGATCCGAGTTCTTCGAATGATATATCTATCCATCAAGATATATCTAATCTTACTATTATTATTAGTTTATCTCGATAATAGAAATTAACATTGGAAAATGTTAGGAGGATAAAAGGAAAAAAAGGTACGACGAAGAAAATGAAACGTACGTACGATCGAATAAAACCGTATGCGATATTGCGAAAGAAATGTTTCAACGAGAAAGCGGTGCTACTACTACTGACTGGCCACGGCCAGTCTGTCTCTCTGCCTCAACATGGCAAATCGAAAACGGATCGCGATCTTTCCATGAGCGCCATTTGTCCTCGTATCCATCGATAATAGCCACATGCCGTTTCTTCGTGAATACCATAAAGAGGACTACGTACTTTAAAACAAGTTAAATAATTATCGTAAACATATTCGTGGACTTCTAATTGATCGAATAAAATACCGATAGATTATTAAATATTCCAAGAGAGAGAGAGAGAGAGAGAGAGAGAGAAATTTTTGCTTCTTTTGTAAAAAAAAAATTAAGATATCTTTAAAGGACGAAATCTACTTTTCTTCTCTCTCTTTCTTGTTTTTTTTTCTTTTTCATAAATAAATAAGTACATAATAATGTAATTTATTGAATATGTCAATTGATTGAATATAATATTTGTCCTATGGTCAATGAGATATTATCGATTTATTTGTATTTTATATCGAAATAAATAATATTTGTATTTCTTATTAGTAATTCCGCTATTAAATCCCAATAACATAATATAATATAATGTAATAATGTCGACATTTTTATGTAAAAAATAAAATGTCGATGTTCTTCATTCGGATATGAAATTATTCAAATTCCTGTCCTATTCAATAAATACGTGGATATATAACGTATACAAAGTAATAACGTAATTATACTGTCAAATTAACGAATGAAAGACCATCAAGATCTACTTTACAAATTTACGACTCATTCATTTTCGTACTAGCACACACACACACACACACATTCAGCTTTTTATCCTTACTAGACCCTTACCAAGTATCCTACCGTAATTTCGTTACTCATTCTATTTCCACGATCCTTCGTCCGATCCGTGCAACGAGTAGTTTGATTAAAGTGAATTAATTAGCGCAATTTTCATCCTAAAAATGATATCTTCAAACGATTATCTTATATCGTTGAACTCAATTACTCAGGACAAATATAATCTAATTTTTCGAATAATTTGGTCGAGAATTAAATTGCAGAAAAAAGGACGTCGTTCAACAATCTCATATATAGAGTATAAATATTTTATCCGATCTTATATATATATATATATATATATATATATATATATATATACCATTCTCTTTTATCTATCCAGCAATTCTTTAGTTTTCAAATAGATAGCAATTTTATAGCCAACCCGTAACGAAATAATTTCACATACTATTCGATTGTGAATCCTTTATGGAACAACGTACATGCCTAATTGCAATTAGTTGATTTATATAATATAGATCAAAAGAATAAAACTAAATACGAGTTTCGTTTGAACGAAATTTAAAGAGGACCTGTGAAACTTAAGATAATACTTTAAATTCTTAAAAGGAAAAGTTATGAATTACAAGAAAAAAAAAAAAAACATTTTCAATTCGTTGCTAATTATATCTAATGATTAATATCAGTATTATTATCTCTTTTCAATCTCCTTTTCTCGTCTACTAACACATACATAAACGCGAACACATAATAAACATATACATATGAAAACGAGTCTTAACAAATTTACGATTGTCGTTTGTCGAGACCAGTCGACCAATAAACAGTTCGTCTCGTAAGGATGCTTAGGATTTTCTTCGGACGTATATATTTATATATATTATATATGCATATATATACATATGTATGTATGTATGTATGCATTGGAACGTAAAATGATGAGAGTAACAACTTTTCTAAAGGAATTTCTTTATAGATTGGTTCGATCGACATTAGTTGGTTTCCTTTGTGAATAATTAAACGTTAACGTTCTGCAAGTAAGTTAAGTTACTAAAACTCGACATTGTCATTATTATCTTTCGCATAATATTGTTTATACGAGAAAAACTTTTTTTACATCGTTACTGAACTTTTTTCTTTCAAACTGAAACACATTTTCCGTAAGATAGATAGAGATAGATAGAGATAGATAGAGGTAGAAATAGAGATAGATAGAGAGAGAGAGAGAGAGAGAGAGAGAGAGAGAGAGAGAGAGAGAGAAAGGAAGAGAGAGAGAGAGATGATTATAACTAAGATTTCGAGTTTTCTAAAAAGGGTAGGAAGAAACATGTTTGAAAAAATATCCTACATGGGGAAGTGGAAGGGGAAGGGGAAGCGAGGAGAAAATGTCTCAACAGTTTGCTTCGACGAAAAGATGAACGACGTTTCGTTCCCATAGGATCGAGTTTCTATGCGTTAAACACACACACACACACACACACACACATAAATATAACTCTCATACACATGGGATACATATGGGTGGAAGCTCGGTTCCATGAAATAATGGCGGCCGCAGGCAATTAAACGAATTAATTTAATAAGCGTCCGCGAACGGTCGAACGACGAAACCGGCCGGATACGAATAATGGGAGCAGTCGAAAAATTGGCAGACGTCGCCCATTCTGTCCTTCGGCCTTTTTTTCAATAAAACGTATCTCCGACAAAGTAACAGTAGTACCCAAGCCAACCAATTTTGGTCCATCGACCTTTCACCTATACCGGAAGAACCTTTCAACGATGTAAGTTTCGATCAGGCTATACGTCTTTTTTTTTCTTTCCTTTTTCCTTTTTTCTTTTTCTACAAATTAAAATTATATACCTGTTAAGTTTCCCAAAAATTTTATAAATACTACATATATAAAATATTTTTACAAACATTTTCTTTTCTTGCAATTCTTTTTTATAGGAAATATAAAAAGGAAGTAAAAGTGAAAAGAATACGCACATATATATATATATATATATGTGTGTGTGTGTGTGTGTGTGTGTGTTGTAAAAATATCTAAGTTGTTACATGGGAGATATCTAAAATGTTCTTATCTATATTTATATGTACATATGTATAAAAGCTCAGACGTGTATATATATATATATATATATATATATATATATATATGTATGTATGTATGTATGTATGTATGTATCTTCAAATATTCAACCACACGACGAACCAACCACAACGAAACTTTTCCATATTTACTTCGATCCAACGCATTGGTCGTGGTCGTTGTCGTTGAGAGAAATTCGAAGACGATGTTACATATCTGCGACACGACGGATTTATTCATGCCGACATCGCTTGGCATTTGCTCTCGAAAACGGCAGCGAACATGTTGCGTTAAAATGCGCCATTTCTATTCAAATTTATACGGAAGACCGATTAAGATTACTGCACGATGTGTATGTGTGTATGTGTGCCAACTATACATCTATCTATGTGTATATATATATATATATATATATATATATATATATATATATATAGCTATGACGAATAGCCGCCTGCTCTATCGCCATCGTTTTGTTTCCTTTTTTGTACTTTTTCCTCCTTTTTTTTTCTCATTTAACTATTACGTTTTATCAAGAAAAAATACTTTTAACATGAAAATAATTTACTATGTAGATAGATTATAAAAATATACATATGTATAAAACTGTATATGTAATGTATTACAAAGCATAAAGCTAGGAAAAAAAGATATTATGAAGCGCAATATTCCCGACGCCATTTTCATTATCATATAACCTCCCCATTTATCGGTACTCGGCCGTTCGATCCAAACACGTAAACAGATCCAAAAAACTAGAACGCGATTCGTATCGACAACAACATTATCTATCATTTCTTTCGTGCTTTCCGTTATTGGAGGAAAGACATTGAAAAGAGAAAAAAAGGGAGAAAAAAAATAATTAAATTGAAGATTATTACAGGAGAAGGGGTTGGATCGGGGAAGACATTTTTTTTTCTAGCGAATCAATGAGAACACCCTTTTCTCGCGTCAATGATGGCGCGTGAGGGAAAAAATATTGAATGGACAGATGCGTCCAGACCGCAAAGAAAAAAAAAATAAAATAGATGGATAGAGAAAGAAAGATGGATAGATAGATAGATAGACAGAGAGAGAGAGAGAGAGAGAGAGAGAGAGAGAGAGAGAATACGCGTCCTCGCAATGTCACGCATGAATATGTTAATACGTTTTGGAACTGACGCGTTCTAACGCTTTTGGCACCTATGCCGATGATTGATCGTCAAGTTGACATTTTTCTTTTTTATTCGCATTCATTCTATTCCTCCCCTACTCTCCCCCCCTCCCCGTTTAACCCCCACCAATTTCATTTGAAACTCAAAGGATCACTTACTAAGTCCCGCTACTATAATAATACAAAACTCCGCCCTTCAACTCGATCTCGATATCTCGATCCTGATATCGATCTTCTTGATCTCTCTCTCTCTCTCTCTCTCTCTCTCTCTAGATCGGTAGATCGATCGATGGATCGATCGATGGATCCTTCGATCGTACGAGATGAAATGGTCGAGTAATACGAGGCCTCTTCGTTCGCGTTCGATGATAAATGTTTTTCCATTCCAAAGTCATGATGGCTTTATTATTCCACCGTGCAAGGCGGTTCCTCGTAATCGATATCGAATTAATAATGCGTCCGTCGATCGAAGAATTGCTTTCCAAAGGATATTTCGATACTTCGAGATACACTCTTGCTGCTGTAGCTGTTGCTGTTGCTCCTGCTCCTGCTGCTGCCGCCGTTGCTGCTGCTGCTGCTGCTGCTGCTACTACTACTACTACTACTTGTGCTTGTCGACTTTCTCTCTCTCTCTCTCTCTCTCTCTCTCTCACTCACTCACTCACTCTCTCCGTCTCATTCTTTCTTTCTCTATCTCCCCGATTATTCCGTGCTTCATCGAGCGTGACCGTCCTTTGATATCCTCGAGGTAAACATCCACAGGATATGATCCATGCGGCTCGGTGGACCGTTATTTTCTCGATTCGCTTAATGATTTCGAAATCCGTCGAGTATTATTGTTAAGGAGAAATGATTTGCCGATACGTCCTCCTACTACGAGCTCCTTTCTTTTATCTCATTATTCCCATTGATTTATAGATCCAAAATCGCTATCCAATTATATCTATCGTGGCTTAGAATTTAATAGAAAGAAAAAGAAAAAAAAATAATCGACCGTAATTGACGAAATCTTGGATTGCATTAAAGAAATCGTCATGGTTCGTTGATGCATTAACGAAAGATTCTTTTGCGATCGAATCGTGACGAAATTTTATAATTTTTCAATTTTTTTTCTTCTTTTTTTTTTTTTATATAACAGAAACCACCATTAACGTATCGACACAAGGGGTGCAAAATATCTATATAATATATATATATATATCTGTATGTATGCATGTATGTATATGATACGATACGTCAATGTCGACGAGACAGGCAGGAGCAATTCTGATTTATGAATAGCAAATGTTCCCAATGTATTTAATGCTTCTCTGCATTTAGAGTGGCGATTCCCGAGCACGTGTCTCTATCGAAAGATCTCTACTGAAACGGTTATTGTGCAATGTACCGTACCAGGGACACCCACGTGGGCTCGAGGACCTATTAACAATAAGGAGACTCTCTAGCGAAAATATAATTGAATATATATATATATATATAAGATGTTAGATTAAGTCGTCGCTAATAATAATATTCTAACAACGTTAATATTTTCAATATAAATTTCAACGCAAACCTGATCAATAAATCAATATAAATTTTACATTATTTACAATTATTTTCTTTCCTTTTTTTTTCTTCCCCCTCCTCCTCCTCCTCCTCCTCCTCCTCCTCCTCTTACTTATACATTAACGATCGAATAAAATATATTTGTACGTACATAAATGTTCTTAGAGAATTCGCACTTTCCTCAGGCAAGAGTAACATGATTAAATCAGCCCTTAAAGAAAATAAGATAGAAAGAGAGACGGAGACAGAGATAGATAGATAGATAGATACATAGATAGATAGAGACAGAGAGAGAGAGAGAGATAGAGAGGGAGACGAATCTTGTCGTTCGTAGGACGACAACGACGACAACGACGACTCTGTTTACGAAGAAGGCCGCAAAAGAAAGCAATCGAATGAGAATTAATGGCGGTGGGTGCCTGTAGTAATCGGACTGGATACACTAGTTACTCGTGACTCTCTCTTCCTATTTTTTTTTCCTTCTCTCGATCGTACGATATCGTATGTTTGGACAGAGGGTGTACCCCTCTGACGTGGAAAGAGAAAGGGCCAGAGAAGCTGGAGAGAGAGAGAGAGAGAGAGAGAGAGAGAGAGAGAGAGAGAGAAATAATAAACAGAGGCCCTCGTAATTTCGTGGGTTCGACCTTTTGCTCGAGGGGTTGACAACGACGTGATATATGCGCAACTTCAACGTGTAGCATATGTCGCCTCGTATCTTTCACTCTTTTTCGTTGTGTTACGCGTTACGCATGTACATACATACATACATAAATACATTCATACATACATACATATATAAATACATATATACATACTTATAGTAACAAACAAATGTATGCACCCGTATCAATACGTGGCACATTGTATAAGAGCGAGTCTTGCGGATATCATTTCTTTTTACCGTTACGATCTGTCGAAGGTTTTTTTTCCTTTTTGAAATATTCTCTCTTTTTCTTTTTCTTTTATGTTTTTTTTTTTTTTCGTTGCCGTTAGTTGTAAAAACTAAATACAATCCTTCGAAATCGTTCGCTATTAATGATGATTTAGCACGTCGGAAACGAAAATAGAATGACGTAAAGCGAAGTTTAAAGACTTTTATCCGCTGGTCGATTTTCGTTGTTTTTGTTTTTCTTTTTTTTTTTTTGTTTTTTATTCCCATAAAAAGTATTGAAATCCTTTTTCAGATCGATTGCGATTAAAATCCATTTAATCTATACGGACGAAAAATAAATAATATACAAAAAAGAAGTCGAAAGGTCTTTACGATAATATGACGGCTACTCGAATATAAAATGTGTGTCTATATATATATATATGTATATAGGATTCAAATTATCAACTTTTTAATCGTATCTATCATCAAGTCTTCACAATTGATTTTTGCCCGTTTGAAGTCAACGACCGAATATTCTCCAGTTTAAATATCTTCTCGAAATAACCTTTGACATATACCCTCGACCACTCGAGACACATCCACTATCCCTCTTTCCCGTGGCAGACAACGAATAGGATAGGTATAGATAGACAGATATAGACGCATATACGGACGGACGTAAAAAAAAAAAAAAAAACAGAAAGAAAAAAAAAACAAGGCCATATTTCTTAGCTCATTAACATGATTATGCGCATTTTGGCATTGTGAGTCGGTCATAACGAAGGGCTACATGCTGGTGCGTTTGACATTTGCATTTTTACAAAGAGAGCATTCACGCCTATATTTCTTTCTCTCGTTCTCTCTCTCTCTCTCTCTCTTATAAATTGTACAACCGTTTCGAGTACTCTATTCTAGCTAGCATCCTGTCCATCGTCATTTCTTCAACCCTCCCCACCCCACTCCCATCACCCTATCCCTCTTCCACGTAGAATTTTATCGTGCGGTACAGTCGATTTATCCATTGTTTGTTCGTTTCAAATGGGGTTCCTCATTGTACCCGAGTATCTGGAAAAATGTGGGAGGGTTGAAACGATCGTGACTGGGATACGAGATTAACGTTGGCACCCTCCTCTTCTGACCACTCATGATCGACATTTTTAACCCTATATATCAGACTGGCCAAGCCTTTTGCCAACTATATCATTCTCTTTAAGGATCGTTCAAAAACTCGGTAGATCTATATACGTATGTATGTGTGTACGTATGTATGTATGTATGTATGTAGGTAGGTATGTATGTAGGTAGGTACAGTCTGTATCGGATTCAAAATAAATCTAACGGATGATAAATTAATATTTGATTTTTATCAAATTAAAATGTGACCTTTTCTTTTCTCTTTCCTTTTTCCTTTTAACGATGTTAATTCATTTAAATTAAAATATTAATTAGATTTTGCGTATATAATTTATCTTACACTTTATAATAATTATTTATGATAGATTCAAATTAATATCACATATTATTATCTATTATATAATATTATTATTATTATTATTATTGTTATTATTATTATTATTATTATTATAAAGTGGTGACATAAATTAATATATATAGATATAATTAATCATATTAATATATAATTTTCTATTACGCGTGTTAACGCATTATAAATTAATAAATATATAATCGTTGTAAATTAATAATAATAATATTATTATATAATTGATGTAAAAAAGGAAACAGATCGTCAATAAATTGACGGATTCCATAAATGTAGTGTTAATTAAACCACAAAAAAAAGGGGGAAGAAAAAGAAAAAAACGGTAAGTGTAACAATTTTGTAAATTCGCATCTGTCAAAAAAAAAAAAATAAAATAAAATAAAATAAAATCGTATTACCCAAAGGAATTTAAGGAAAACAGATGACGCGAAGATAGTAAAGCTGACAAACGCGTGTGAGCACGAGTATGAAATTGCACGCGTGTACAATCTATGATTTCGATAAGAGATACGCGTGTAACATACATGATATATCGAGAATGAAAAGAATAGGGCGTGCGTTCGTGCATACACATATGTGCATGCGTGTATGTGTGTGTGTGTGCATCAAGCACGCGACGACAGAGCATCTCGAGCAACAACATTTTTATCGCTTTTTACAAACGATAAACACGTTTTAACGGCACGTCCATATGTCGGGCAAATGATTCAACACAACGTTAAAGAAAGTGTCATCTATATCGCGTAATAGTGTTTAGAAAACTGTTAGATATGCTAATTTCTCATGCTAATTTCATTTTCTATGCGTGCCTTTGACCGATCTCCGTTTACACACATAAGAGAATCCGACGCACATTTTAACAGACACACGGAGCATCTATTATCTCACATATGCTTCCGTTAAGAGGAACCTCCCTTCATTTCCTTTTTTTTTTTTGTTAATTAATTTTTTATTTCATTTCCACACTTCTTTTACTTTATATATATATATATTTTTTTTTTTACAAAACAAAATTTTTCGAATAAATTCCGACGGAAAAGAATATGTCAAATTAGAAGAATAAACTTACCCTGCCCCCACCCACCCCATTTCTATCTGATGTTTGGATAAATCTCACTAGAAAATTCGTCCCTTGGAAGCGTACACGAAACATATATATTTTTTTTTTTTTTTCTTTTTTTTACTGAATCCAATTATATTCTCGTTTTAACACGAAAGAGAAAGAGACGAAAAAAAAAAAGGAAAAAGAAAAAGTAAAGAGAGATAACAATCGTGGAAATGGATGAAAATGATGAAAAACAGAGACACGAAAAGAGGTGCGATTTTGACGAAACGTTGCTCGTACACCGTGGATAATTTGAAATCGTGAAGTGGATCTTTTTCTCGCTTCCTCCCTCCCCTCTCTCTCTCTCTCTCTCTGTCTCTCTCTGTCTCTCTGTCTCTCTTTCTTTCCCTCTACCAATCTATCCATCTATCTTTTTTCTCGTTACGGTAAAAGGAAAAGGAGTGCGCGTGACTCACAAAGTGTTCACAGCTTTTGCACACCCTTTTTTTCCCCTTTTCCTTCGTTTCGACGTTAACGAGATAGAAAGACAATCGTGAATCTCTGTCCCAGCACACCCACAGGATCGTTTAAACCGAAGGAGGAGGAGGAGGAGGAGGAGGAGGTGGAAGGGATGGTGACATTTTGTCAAACATTTCTTTTGTTCTTTAACAAAAAAAAAAAAAAAAATAAAAAAAAAATAAAAAAAAAAGAAAGAAAATTTAAGAAACGAGTTACTCGTGCAACATAACGAAAATAATAATGATTATAATCGAATAGTCGATGAATCAATCGGCTCTAGTTGAAACCGCTTTGTGTAATTAAAAAGAGAGAAAGAAAGAAAGAAAAAATAAATGGAAAGAAAAAGAAAAAGAGAAAAGAAACGGGGTGGGGTGGGGGGGGGAAGAAAAGGTAATAAACGGACCGTTTATTCTCGTCTGACGAGCCCCGAGCAACGGTACACGTCTCTCTCTCTCTCTCTCTCCCTCCCTCTCTAGACGAGATAAAAAAAAGCACATACACAGAATGCATATACCTACATATATTACATATAATAGAAAGGAAAATGCAGAGAGATAGCTACTCTCAGTGTTGAGGGGTATGTAGGCTCTCTCCGCGGGGGTTGCATCCATCCCTGCTCTCTCTCTCTCTCTCTCTCTCTCTCTCTCTCTCTCCCTCTCCCTCTCATTCTCCCTCTTTCTTTCTCACTCACTATACTCTTCAAGGGGGCGAATAAGCGTGAGTCACAAAGTGCCTACTGTCCCGCATTCTCTCTCTCTCTCTCTTTCTGTGTTTTTCTTTCTCTTACTCGTCATCCCTACATGATCGAAAAGCACGCATTGTGGAACGTAATGACAGGGGATAGGGCTCGTGCACGCGGTCCTCCGTCCCATTATTATCGCGATTCCGCGTGCGACGGAATTGCGGTTACGGCGTACGACTCCATTCAGAAAGATTACGTGCTCGATAACGTCTGTTTGGTACAAACATTGACTCCCCGGGCCAGGCATAATCGGATTGATTTAATAAAGCGAGTCTGCGATGCCTAACATATATAGGTACACACACACACACACACACACACAACATACACACACACGTGCATACAAACACACACACACACACACACACACACATATATATATATATATATATATATATATATATATATATATATATATTTCTCTTTCTCTTTTTCGTATGATCGTTCAATCCGAACGCAATCCCTTCTTTTCATTATCCTTACTTCGAGATACGATGCACCCGGTTTTGTCCATCGGTATTTTGTGAAATTTCGACAATTACGGGTCGTGTGATCAGAAACGAGCGCGAGTAAATTGAATCGCCGACGCGTTCAACCCCCGAATTAATGGATATAATTGGGGCCGTTTTACGCACGTTAATTCGTTCAGCGTAGATCGACGTCGAAAATTTCATTGGTCCATCGAATTTCTAAATAATGATTTCCACGTGCCATTGAACATTTCCGATAGAAATTTGCTTGGATTTTTCTCTCTCCTTTTTTTTTTCTATTAATTCTTATCGTCGTTCATCGACCCGTCTTTGTGAATATGTTTCTTTCGAAGAAAAGAAAAGGAAAGAAAAGAAAAAAAAAAAAATGAAATAACAAACTCGAAAGTATACCAAGCCAGGTTCCGAGTCCACGAATACGATGGCCGTTCAACATGTCCGACTTTTATTGTTAGTACCACTTAAATACTTGAGCGACCACTTAAATTGTTAGCGCAATCTGGCTTTACAGTAGCGAATTATAATGGACACGACGTTTTCTCTCGTTGTATCCAACTACACGATTTTGATTTTATTTTATTTTATTTTATTTTATTTTATTTTACTTTATGTTATTTTATTTTATTTTTCTATTCTATTCTTTTCTTTTCTTTACTTTTCTTTTTTTATATCACGATACTATGAAAGGATTCGAAAGGTCAATCGGATTTCGAAAGAGGTCCAAAGAAGTCCGTAAATCGATACGCGTGTCGACTTAGGTCGGCATTATGTGAGAGGTTTACAGATATATATATATAGTGTGTATGTATGTATGTATGTATGTATGTATGTATGTATGTACGTATATATGTATGTATGTATGTATATAAACATATATATAATGGACCAACGGTACGTCGCACAAATTCTTTAACGCGATAGTAATCTCTTGATCGCGATTACAACTTCATAGACGACGTCCGTCTAATCAGATTCTTTTATTCTCGTGAATGGACAGATCTAATCAAGAAGAATTTTTATTTCTACACCATTTATCTAAAAATAAAAATAATATACATTTATCTATGTTCCTTTCTTACTTTATTCCCCCCCCCCCCCCGCCCCCCTCTCTATCTCTCTCACTCTATCTATCTATCTTCCTCTCTTTTCCTTTTTTTTTTTTTTTATTTATTAAATATAGCACGACCAAATAGCGAGATACGTGCCCATTAAAAGATAAAAAGAAAATAAAAAAAAAAAAATAAAAGAAGATAAAATAGAATAAGAATAAAAAAGAAAGAAAAGATGAAAAACAGACGTAGAGTAATACCGAATTAGACACGTTTCTAAATTCCAAGACGTTCGAGAAACGTCATATAAGCTCTCACCAAATTTCTCCCACACGCAAGAAAACCGCCCGCCGGGACTAAATCATCGAGTTTATTGCGCTCTCTCGAGCGGAGAACGAGAAGGAGGACGTTACATTCATACCCATACATACATACATACATGCATGCATATATGCATATATACATACGTACGTACGTACGTACATACGTACTTACGTATGAATATACGTATGTACGTACGCATGTACAGATATATATATATATATATATATATATATATATATATATATATGCATACGTAGAAACATACAGGGGTTTTCAAGAGATATCCATTCGCGCCATGCACATTCCGATCGGGATCGTTCTAAGAGAGAGACCCTTCTCTCTCGTACTTGCACTCTTTTCTCTCTCTCTCTCTCTCTCTCTCTCTCTCTCTCTCTATCTCTCTTTTTCACTCTGTGCCGATTCGTGGACGAGTTTACAACCTCCCTTTCTCTTTCTCTTTCTTCTTACGAGATAACGTCGCCACGGCCACTTAATTGCTCGTTTCCTGTCCAGAAGAGCCAGCTTGCCTACACCCACCCTCTTTTTCTTTCTCTCTTATTGCATCTGCATCTTTGACCCTTCTCTCTCTCTTTTTCTTTTTCTTTTTCTCTTTCTCTCTCTCTCTCTCTCTCCACTACTTCTTTCTTCCCTTTTTACTGCACGATCATACTCTTTCTCTTCCTCTTCCTCCACCATCTTCCTTTCCATCTGGAAGTGGACGTGTCTGGAGCATTAGCGAGAGGAAAGATGCATTCCTCGTCTTTTCGAGCGTGTGTCACGTGCTCGCGTCACTGTACACACTTCTCTTCGGATAAGATCGAACCTTCGACGGCCGCCGAGACGATTAGCTTTAC
This sequence comes from Dolichovespula sylvestris, assembly GCA_918808275.2. Lineage (NCBI taxonomy): Eukaryota > Metazoa > Arthropoda > Insecta > Hymenoptera > Vespidae > Dolichovespula > Dolichovespula sylvestris. The sequence continues at coordinate 6,010,046 of OU964963.1, read as the reverse complement.
CGTTTATTTTCTCTCTCTCTCTCTTTCTCTCACTCTTTCACGCATGCATATATAAATAGGTACATACATATATACAGGACCCTACGGGGAAAGCCTTCTACGTCTGTAAAACGTTTTCTTTATATTCCTCCCCATCTTCCCCAGCCCCTCCCCCACCCCCTTTCTTCGATCGAATCGTATTTAAATGTTAAAGTTGAACGGGAAAGGTCAATACTTTATATATATATATATATATTTTTTTTTTCTCCCACCCCTTTCAAAATGCAATATCGTTCGTTCGCAATAAGATGAGACGCGAGCACGATTGAATTGAAAGGAAAATATAGATATTTAAGTATGCGAGTACTCAACGTTAAATCCTCGAGCGTAACCTCTTGAATTATAAATTACGCGTAAGAAGTTGAAAGGGATTCGAGTGGATACATATTAAATGTATGGACTGAATTAACTTGAAATGTTACAATTTTTCTCTCTTTTCTTTTTTTTTTTTCGACACAAGTTAACACGGCCACGAAACAGAATATTACCCTACTTACTTAAGTACTCGTATTTGATTTCAATTCTCAATCGGAATATATCCGATATCTTGAAATAAAATCACGTGCTCGCTGTTCCCCCCCATTTGAAAGGCAGATTATAGGGAGAGTGCTACTTTAGAATGCGTTCGACGTTTTCTGAACGATAATACCGACGTGCTACACACATTCTATATACAAGTGTATATACACACATACATCTGTATATATATATATATATATATATATATATATATATATATATATAACGTAGATTTCGTTCGTACATTGGGCATTTTTCAAATATACACGTTCAATTCTCAATATACACGTACATATTATAAATTCGAAGAAGGTAGATCATTTTTAATTCAGTCTACTATTTAAAATTTTCTCACGGATCTTTCAGTCACGTAAACACGTAGGACAGGAGAAGAGATAATGTCTCTTAGCTGGGTGATATAAGCTTCCGTTAATACTCGTCTAACGTGATCCTGACACGTTGCCATATGGTCGTCAATACCATAGCTAATCTTTATCGAACCTCATCGATCAGTATTGCAGAGTTTTGCATTAGATCCTTTGTACTTTTCGATGTTGTCAAGGGTAAGTTATACAAAAGTGCATGCACATGTGCGAGGATGAAAGAAAAAGAAAGAAAGAAAGAAAGAAAGAAAGGAAAAAGAAAGAAAGAAGGGTCGATGGTGATGACATGCGTGCCTTTAACGCTATAGCTATAACTTTGAAAAATCAAGCATGAAGTGGCTAATAAACGTCGGAAGGTCGTTTCTCTTTCCAACCGTTCTAAATCTTCATTCGGTCCTGGTAGAAATATATGTACACACACACACACACACACACACACACAAACGCGTGCGCACGCGATGTTTTAACGATGCATAGTAACAATTTTTTGCTATATATGATTTGGATTGCAAATGATCACTGCTATATGAATATGCAAAAAAAAAAATAAAATTATAAGTATCCATTTAAAACAAATTATATCAGTCTTCAAAAGGTCACGAGTAAGAAAAATAAATAAATAAATGTTTACAAGTATTTTAAAGCTGACTCGAAATTGTTCAAATTTTTCTTAATAGATTTTCTTGCAACTTTAATCAATTTCGAGATATTTGCTCGCGATTTTTATGAACGGATGCACCATTTGTGTGTGTGTGTGTGTATGTGTGTGTGTAAATTTATTATACATGAATATGTATGTATGTAAACGTAAATATTATATTACTCGCTAAATAAATCCATTAAGAGAAGCAACAATTTGTTTGATTCTACATGAAAACAATTCAAAACGTTCGGGTAGATAAATTCACGAGCAAAATGTTTCGAATAATATACATACATATAGATTAATCGAACTCGCTGCTTCATTTTCAAAAGACAATAACTACCAATCGAGCGTTCATGCGTATTAAAAAGGTCACACAAATATTTATCCACTAGGTTTCCTATTTTATTTCACGATATCTATCGATATTTCGTATCGACGATACCCTTATTTGTGTTGGTCCGATTGATCGCTTCTGGATCAAAGTTTTCCTTTTTATTTGTTTTTGTTTTTTTTTTTTTTTTCTTTTATTTCCTTCTTCTTTAGTGTACGTGTTTATACGACATACCTACGCATTTTATCGATGTATCATTTATCAAAAGGACACGTATCGAAAGCACACAAACCCCAGGGGACATAAGAAACGATAAATACATTTTGATACGTTTGGTTGTATTTTATTTTTCGTAAATATGATATCCTAGAAAATGTATCCAATTTAATTTAGAGCTTTTGTACCTACTCGAAACAATTATTAACGGCATCGCGTTTATCTACTACGCTTTCTTTATCGATTTAATTGCGAATAATATATGGGATGAAAGGATACCTATAGAACATTAAACATTAAAAATAAAATATTTAGACGTACGTACATTTAAAGTGAAAACAAAATCTGAAAATATTATACTATCTAAATATCATCGTGAGGAATGAAAGGAGGTTTATGAAAAATTAAAAGTAAAACATATTTTTAAATCTAAAATCTAAAAAATAAGAAAAAACACCAAAACATCATGCTACTCACAAATGTCATGTGAATAGTAACGAAAGAAAGCTCTTATAAATATTAAAAATAGGAAAAACTTTTTAAATAAAAAAAAAAAAAAAAATAAAATAAAATAAAATTTCAAAATGTATTAATATATCTATATCTATATCTATCCATCTATCCCACCACACACACACACACGCACGCGCGCGCGCGCGTGCCTACGTATACGTGAACGTATTTAAGTAGCATACGGTTAAAAGAGAAGTCAAGTTAATCGCAGGTAATATTTATACGTATCCTACTGAGATTTAGATGACGGCCAGTCGAAAGGACAAAAAGGGGAGGGAAGGGCGGAGGACGGGGAGAAGGGGGTGGGAGAGGGGAGGTCAAAGAGGGTGCGAGGAAAACGTCAAGAAAGATCTCGCGAGTAATCCTCCCCTCGTGTCGAGCGTCCCCTCTGGCGTGTTAAGTCCCTAGTAATCCGCCCTCGTGATTTCGATGTTCCGAGTCGAGGGTCCTGCGGCAATTTAGTAACACCAACGAGAGAAGAGAACCGATATACCATGCACGATGTACCGCTCGGTCGAGGATGATTTAACGATGGGCTAAACTGTGGCTGCCTTGCTTTAAAGGGGCAGGAGGGAGGGAGGATGGAACGAGACGGGGGGGGTGGGGGGACACGCGTAATTTCGAGCCACGTGGGCGGACGCACGTACACTTAAACGAAATTAATATGTCGCATAGATGTAACACGTAGAAACGAACGAGACACGTGCTTCGTAATTTGTTTCCCATCTCTTTCTCTCTCTCTCTCTCTCTCTCTCTCTCTCTCTCTCTCTCTCTCTTTTCTTCTCTCTTTTTAATTTAAATTTTTATAATTTTTAAATGTAATATTTAAGATTATTAAAATTTAAATCTAATTAATATATTTTGTTATATAGATATATTATATTATATTAAAAAATGATATTAAATTGAATAAAATATTGTATTATATAGGTACATATAATTTATTTTTCTGTATCATATACCCATACATATATATATATATATATATATATATATATATATATATATAATAATTATTATAATTCATAAAAAGATAAAGAAAGTAATATATATCGTAATAATTAAAATTTAAATTTATTAAAAGTAAAACGAGAGAGAGAGAGAGAGAGAGAGAGAGAAAAGGGAAAAGAAAAGATTCCTAGTCTTCTTGAAGTTCGTTTAATATTTTTCATAGCCTTATTAAATTGCTTCACCTATCGCGAAGTTTCTCGCTAAGTATAGGCGATAATATCGACCATGAGGATTTATTACCAGAGATACAAGGACATACCGCGTGGAAAGTAAAAGAAATCATCATTTTTCTTCGACTTTGATGAAACCGACTACGATATGGCGTAACGAGAGAGTGATTTAGACCGCAAGATCTCTCTCTCTCTCTCTCTCTCTCTCTCTCTCTCTCTCTCTCTCTCGTTTTCTTTTTCTCTACTAGCACTAACTCCTTCTACGATAAATATTTCTCAACAATGTATGCAAGTATATACACATACAAACTTATATACACATACATACATACATACATACATATGTACATACATACACACATACATACGTACGTAGGTATGTGATATATTAAATCGTCGAATTATTTCCAGCATATTCAGCGGCGCGTTATTCGTTATCGAATTTAACGACAAAAGATAGCGGCTCTCGAGCGTATTCGCCTACTCCACGACTCGTCAAAACCCATAAGACGCTCGAGTAAGTTCGGTAACGTGGTACGTACTTACGCGTCGTGTATGATTATTTACTATACCGAGTGACTCTTACCGAAGAAAGAAAGAGAGAGAGAGAGAGAGAGAGAGAGAGAGAACCCGGTCACGATCTCAAATATCGATATACATACATGTAAGAATGAATTCGTATTTGGTATCTCACCGCTGACAGAATTTCCAGACCTTTCGTATTACTCCTCTCTCTCTCTCTCTCTCTCTCTCTCTCTCTCTCTCTCTCTCTCTCTCTCTCTGTCTCTTTCACTCTCTCTGTGTGCGTGCGTGTGTCTCTGTCTCGCTGCTCTTTTCTTGGAATTCCACGCGGCGCTGAATCGTTACTGCTATTACACAATGGACCATTCTGTTCGATTATTTCTCGTTTCCGCGAAAGAAAAAAGAGAGAGACAGAGAAAGAGACGGTGAGACAGAGAAAGAGAAAAAGAGAGAGAGAGAGAGAGAGAGAGATATCGATAAGGTCGTGTAACTCGATACGAACGTCACGAAATTAAGAGAAGCTACACGTTCGAACGAGTTGCTTTCAATTGAGCCTTCACAAGAAATGAATATTCCAGAATGAGAGAGAGAGAGAGAGAGAGAGAGAGAGAGAAGGAAAGAGTGAGAGAGTGATGGAGGTAGATGGAAGAAAAAACGTAATCTGTGAAAGCGCGGTATTATTCGAAACTAATTTGATCGTTTCGACGGAGAAGAAATGACGAGATGGAAAATGATTGAAGAAATAAAACAAGGATGGGGGGGGAGGGAAAAATAAATGAAAACGAGGACGCGTCCGTGAGATACGTGAAGAAAACGTTCTCCGTCTATAGGGTGAGCGCGTCGTGTTAAGGCGGCCTCTAAAATAAATTTCAACATAGATTATACGCGTTGCCGAGTTTTATTGCGCTCGCTATACTAGCTTTGTGACTTTTTCTTATCGCGAGACACGATTCGAAAGAGAGAAAGAAAGAGAGAGAGAGAGAGAGAGAGAGAGAGAGAAAGAATGTACCAACTGTTCGCGCCAACGAACAACTAACTATTCTTGCGAATCACTCCAAGTGTTATATCATGAACGAATTATTCTAGTCCTTGTGCGGAACTATCTATTGCTCGCATAACTTGTTCCTTTCTTATCATACGAAACATTTTTCGTCCGAGGTCAAGAAAGACAGAGAAAGAAAGAGAATGAAAAAGAAAGAGAGAGAGAGAGAGAGAGAGAGAGAGAGAGAGAGAGAGATAATTCCCGTGTATACCTTAATCAGAATAAGTTGAACGGTCACGTATAAAACATAGATTATATTTTTTTTTTCTTTCTTCATCTTCTTTTTTTCAATTTTTTTCCTTTTTTCTATTTATTCGTTTTTTCTCTATCAATCGTTGGTTAGTGATTTGGAAATGAAAAGAAAAAAAAAGAGAGAGAGAGATAGAAAGAGAAAGAGAGAGAGAGAGAGAGAGAGAGAGAGAAAGCGAGGAACAGAAAAAAAAAAGAAAGAAGAAAAAGAATTCAATCATTCGACAAACGAGATCGAACTTGTATATAGGAAGAGTGTTTATGTATGTGTTCCTATGAGTTTCATATTTCCTTTAAACGATGGATAATTAATTTATAACAGCTGTCAGGCATGAGATAAAAAGATTGATACGTTAGCGTGTTTCATTTTCCATCTCTCTCTCTCTCTCTCTCTCTCTCTCTCTCTCTCTCTTTCTCTCTCTGTCCGCTTTACTAACTGTTTTTTTCTTTTCTCTTTGTTTTTTTGTTCGAGCTCCATTCGAACCGATTTATCCGTTACAGTAACGTCCAATTCAGTATAGTATTCGTTCTATTAAAAAGAAAAGGTGATAAGAATCGTTGTGGAAGGCAAGCTATATAAAACGTTCTATCTTCGAGTTCGAGTTACGAGATCGTTTAAAAAAGGAAATCCGTCGAAGGAGATGAGATGACTGGTAACTTTGTTTTTTCTTTTTTTTTTTCTTCGTCTTCGTCGTCGTCGTCGTCGTCGTCGTCGTCGTTCTCTTTTAAACGGTCGATCGAAAATCCAGTGGATGGCAGCTTCCGTTTCGATACAGAGCTTTGATTCATCCTCGTAACAGGCGTAAAGACGCGAGAGTAAAGAGGAAATGAGGAAGAGGGGAGGAGGAGGAAGGAAACGGCGAGGAGTAGAGACGGAACTGTGGCAGCTGCGACTTTTACTTTGCGAGAACGTACCCACACAAATATGCATAGATTATATATATATATATATATATATATATATATATATATATGCGTGTACACAAGAAAGTAAGAGAGTAAAAGAATGAGAGGAGGGAGAGAGAGAGAGAGAGAGAGGTCAGATATCGCGCGAACATACAGCCACTTGTTCTCGGATTACACGGTGGTAATATACATTTATGTGTGTATATATATATATATATATATATATATATATATATATATATATATTTATTTTTTATCAGAGAGAATATTCGCGTATACGTCTATCTTAAGTATACAAGACCAAAGGTGTGTATGTGTGTGAGTGCCTCTATATGAGGGTGCGCGCACGCGCGCAAAGGTACCGCAGTTTGGTACCTTGAATGGAAGGTAAGCAAGGTGTAAATTATCTTCAATTTTCTCGCGGCACGTATTTAACGAAATTACCGGAATAACTTGGCTGCCGTAACATCTTCGCCTCTCTCTCTCTCTCTCTCTCTCTCTCAATCTCACTCTCTTTCTCTTTCTCTCCCTTTATCTTTTTCTTACATGCTCTTCGGCAAAGGGAAAACGGTGTTTCCTTCGAGCATGCAAATTCCATCGCTAAAATCGGCTAAATCGTTGGATAAATCAGAAAGCAAGCGCGTCTACTTACGCGTTCCGCTCCTTCTATATTCTATTACACGCCTAGGTTAAGATTTTCTTTTACTGTTATACCTGCCGAGAAAGGTTGCATTATTATGGGTACATACGTGTTGGGCAACTTGAATAAGAAGAATAAGAAGATGGAAAAAGAAAAAGAGGAAGAATACTTCTTATTAGAAAGACATGCGAAACTTCAAAGCGATGCTGCAAACGCTTCAAGTAGACGAGAAGAAATTTACGAAGAGAGAGAGAGAGAGAGAGAGAGAGAGAGAGAGAGAGAGAGAGAGAGAGAGAGAGAGAGAGAGAGAGAGAGAGAGAGAGAGAGAGAGAGAGAGAGAGAGAGAGAGAGAGAGAGAGAGAGAGAGAGGAAATCCGGTCCAAGCTGGACCAAGACCGCTTACCCATATTCATAACTATGTAAATATGTCTAACAACGTAACGCACGTATAGGGATGAATATTTATGACGAAAGTAGAAAGAAAGAGAAAGAAAGAAAGAGAGAGAGAGAGAGAGAGAGAAAAGAGAGGCGCTGGGGTCGGCTCTCGGATTACTATAATTCCATTCGCTGCAGCAACATCTTTCGCGTCTGTATGCATAATGGCTTACGATATGCACGAACAAATTACGTTAGATGTCCGAGAACGTGCCACTGAGAATACCGACAAATTTGATTCGCCGAACGAAAAGCTGTACCCTACCGAAGTAAACCTATACCCTCAGGTAACCCCCCTTTCCCCCTTACCCCCCTTTTTATAATCGTTCAACATTTCTTTCGTTCGTAATTAATATATATCCGATTCGAAAATTTCGTGCGTTCATAATTAAATACATTCGAACGAGTATATCCGATCGTTCTTTTTTTGTTCAATCGTTTTTCATGAAAAAAAAAAAGCTCCTTTCATTTTCTATTTTTACACGTCAAGTGTGGTTCCACAGAAAAAGAAGAAATATATATATATATATATCTGTGTGTGTGTGTTCGTTCGTTCGTTCGTTTAATTTTGTTTTTATTTTCTCTTTTTTGATTTTTCTTTTCATCTTAACCTCCGCCCCCCTGTTCCCACCCCCCCCCCCCAAACGGAGAGAAGGAAAAACAAACGATCATAAACCGGTAATCATAATTTACGAACGAAATATTTACTGGACTGTCATTTGCTAAATTACCGGAAGATTACGTCTAGTTATCGAACGGGACTAGGTGGCTCGTGCAAACCTAACCCATCCAAGACACGACGCGATATGCTCGTTGGGATCTTACTCTTCTAAAGTAGCTAAACACGAAGAAGACACACACGTAGAGTAAGCGCCACCGTCGTGATAGGAAGAGACGAACGAACGATGACGCGAAGCCAGTTTACTCGTTGGAGTCCGAAACGTTCGACCGGACCGAGAGCTAAATTATAGGTCGTTCGTTGTGTAGGGCTTGGAAAATCTCGAAAACGATCGTGTCGATCGTTAAAGCTAGCAATTCCGATGAGATAGATATACGTTAGTGATCTAAACAACTGTTGGAAAGAAGAAAGGGTCACCTCCGATCATTTCCGATCGTATCCGACGTGTTCTTCGTATTTCGACGGTTTTTATCGTGTCACGTGACACGTGAACCATCTATCATCATCATCAACGATCGATCATAGAATTGAGATTAACTTAAGGATAAATGCTTTCTTTCTTTATCGTTATTATTATTATTATTATTATTATTATTATTATTATTATTATTATTATTATTATTATTATTATTATTATTTTTTACCGTTTCTTGGACAGCAGCGTGTAGGACTCCTTCGATGCGGTGCAAAGTCTCATTCGCATTTTGCGACCGAGCCTATCGGCACCACGCTTCTTCGCTATTCCGCCTTCCAAAACTGGCATCCAGACGATCTGGCATCCACAAGACGATCGACGATCGAGAAGATCGCAAGGGCACTATCATTTGCACGATCGTACGACTCTTTTCTCTTTCTCTTTATCTTTAACGCTCTTTATACCCAGAGTACGATGGAGTACGTGGTGGTCCCTTGTGTTGTAAATGTGCATACATGCACGCAACGCAAACGCACACGCGCACACGCACACGTCACGAACGCCCACGCTGCTACTTTCTCTCTCTCTCTCTCTCTCTCTCCCTCTCTTTCTCTTCTCTTTATTTTCTTCCCTTCTATTCTCTTCTCACGAGGTTTCTCGATGTTCAACCGGTGCCGATTATTAATCACGATCGCCTTCTCTCGCCTACAATAATTACTGTTTACTTGAAAAAGTTTTTCCACCGGCGGGGGAGGGTGGGGGTGGAACAAGGGGACTGTTCCGCGTGCGGACTGTTCCTGGTGGTAGGGAAGGGTGTGGGGGGTTAGAGGGGGTGGTTTAAAACGTAATTCACCAAGTACCTCGACTCCTCCCTCTCATCGCGTTTCTCCACCCACGAGATATTCACCTAGCGATCGTTTACTTCGTTCGGATCGTTCGAGTAGATAAGGGACTTCTATCTTGATCAGCCACAAGGGTCTTGATAGCCTCCGGCTATACGTAGAAATAAATATTTCTTGTTTTTCTTTTTTTGTTCTTTTCTTTTTTTTTTTTCTTTTTATTGCTTTTACAGAGTCCCCTTTTCTTCTATTCTCGCGTTTTCCCCTGTCTTTCCAAACTTCCTTTCTTACTTACGATAGAGACCTATCGATCCTCTATTTTCTTAGAATCGAACGTATACTTGTTTCCTCCCGACAGTTAGATCTATTCTCTCGTAGGAGGAGAGTAATCTCAGTTCGATGTTTTCCAGGACAAGCTTTTCTCTTATTGCACCAGTCGTGGACGTCGAAAGATGTTGGACGAAGACCCACGCTTCTCTCTTTCTCTTTCTCTTTCTCTCCCTCTTCCTCTCTTTCTTCCCCACGAAGAAACGTTCCAAGAACGTGAGAGTACTCTCGGTGACTTCTCGATCAGAACCAATGCTAACATACAAAGGCAACAGAGAGGGAAACTTCGAACGTCCAGTTTTTCTATTAACGATACTTCTCTCTCTTTCTTTCTCTCTCTCTCTCTCTCTCTATCTTTTATCTCTTCGTTAAAGATATGTCCCCCTCCTTCCACCTCTAAGGCAATATAGCTTTTCCTTTCGATTTTATATTGAAACGTTAACGATCGAAATTATAAACGTAATAAATATATATAATGTAAGCAATAGATGATTCAGTTCATAGGACCATTATTTTACCAATACCGTTAGAAAGAACGTATTAAAGGAAACAAACGTGTTGATCTATCCCGAGCGTATTGGTATCGCCGTTAAATAGCAAGAGAGAGAGAGAGAGAGAGAGAGAGAGAGAGAGAGAGAGAGAGAGAGAGAGAAACGGATAATACGTCGATCGGGATAGGGTAGGTGAGGACAGGGGAGGATATGGTGACTGCGTTTACGATACGAGTATCCTCCTCCAAACAATGAACACGCTTATCGTTCTGGTAAACACAACACACAAGATAGAGAGAGAGAGACGACCACGTCGTCGTCGTCGTCGTCGTAGTTATATTATACACGTGACTTATTACACTCTCAAAAGACTTTCTAAAATTATATTAAACTCTCGCTTTTATTATTACCGTTCGTCAATCGATATTAATTCCAATCTAATATATATATATATATATATATATATATATATATATATATATATATATGATTATAGATAATCGCGGTTAATCTCGTGGTGAAGTAACGTGATACGTTGTACCTCGAGAGAGAGAGAGAGAGAGACACGAACTATAAACCCCCTCTCGTAAGGCCCCGCAAACGCGGACTGCCGCCTCTGGCACTTCGTCGCTACTTGCCGGCGACGCCCGTTAATCGGACGACCTGTGGTGGGGGTAGAGCTACGATGGCGAAGAGTGGGGGTACGCACGGTCCCAGCTAAGGAGAACCAACCGATCTTCTCCCCACTCTTCTCTTTATCTTCGACGCGCCGAGATATCTCAATACATTGTGTCGTCACTCCGAGAAAAGCGCGCTTTTAATGAGAGACGCGGGAGAGACGCGCGCTCACACTTTTGTTTAAATCTTTCCTTTTTTCTTTCTCTTTTCTCTTTTCTTTTCTTTTCTTTTCTTTTCTTTTCTTTTCTCTCGCGCTTCTTCCTTTTTCTCCTTTTTTTTTTTAAGATAATAATTACGTCAGTATCTCGATTATAACCTTCGAACAATCGACGGATCTTCAATCTTCTACAGCTGCAACGATCTTTCGAACAAAATTATTTCGCTTTTTTTTCTTTTTTTTTTTTTTTTTTTTTTTTTTTAAGGAACGAATGAAATTTACGGTTGTCGTAAATAATGATACTTTGGAAAGGGAATAAATGAATGAGACAATGACGTGCCTCATTTTTCTTTTTCTTTTTCTTTTCTTTTTTTTTTTTCTTTGTATCATCATCGTTTTTATTTCTAATTTCAGGAAAGTGATATATAGGTGGCCACACAGTAGTTACGTGTGTTAATTAAAATATTTGGGATTACTTATAAATTTGGAAATATTTTTTCTTTTTGTTTTTGTCCTTCTTTTCTTCTTTTTTTTTTTGTTTGTTTGTTTGTTTGTTTGTCGGTACCTTCAAACGCGACCATTACGAAAGTAAGTTTTCCCTTTAGGAACTCTCCCTTTCTCCAGCCCTTTCTCTGGGCGCCCTTTTATCTTTCAACGTGTTTTTATCCAGCTTCATTTTATCTTCGCGCGAAAGATAGAGCAAGTATGAAAAGAGATGAGCATGAAAGCCGAGTCGAAGGTGAGTGAATATATCCGTTGTTGTTGCTGTTGCTGTTGCTATTGCTGTTGCCGTTGCCACCGCCGTTATGTTGTTGCTGCTACTGCTCACCGGCGGAACTTTTAAAAGCCGAGATAATTAACCCGTCGTAGGCGGGTTCGTAGTAGTCGAGATGCGAACGGAAATCGATTCGAACATCTCCGATCTTTTACTCGACGTCCACCAACTACTACGATCTTGTTTTACTATCGCCATTTAACCGGTTCGTTTAGCAAGATACGATATTGGCTCTCGTCGGCTACCTACCTTTTATGAAAGAAACATTAGGAAATATACATACATACATACATACATACATACATACATACATATATACATACATACATACATACATACATACATATATATATAAATATATATATATATATATATATATATATATATTCGACTTTCGATTATACAATTTTATAAATACTCTATTAATAAGATTACGGGTTAAATGCGTATAGATATATAGGTATGCATTCGAGTAATTAGAAATGATCGAACGTGAATAAACGAAGTGAGATAACGGAGTTAAGTTTCTATTATGGCAATATTTCTCTAATAATACGTCGTTAGCTTGCATTTACGTTTAGAATTTACCTGATGACATTTCGTCCTATCTTAATGTTATAATTCGCCCGTTACGATAGCTTAATCGGAAACCGCTTAAATTTGTCGTAGTCAATTACCTTGCCATTTCCGCACGAGATCCGACTAACGTTACCGGTTACAAATAATATAAAATCCAAATAAAATATTTTGGATTTTCTTACGTAAATGAGCGATTGAAATTTCAATGAAATTTGTCGAAATTGTTAGAGAGGCAAAACGAAAAGTTACAGGATATTGTGGAAACTCTAAAGGAAGAGAGAGAGAGAGGGGGGGGGGGGGAAATTAAATCCGACCATTTACGGTTATTATCGGGGTACTATCGATTACGTGCTATGCCGTATAAATGATTCTGATTCTGACACGTTATTGAGCGCTTCTCGTTCGGAAATATTCGTTGCTGACATACGCTTTTAATCAATAATGGATAAATCGGGCTATAATTGTTCTCTCTTTCTTTCTTTCTCTCTTTTTTTTTTTTTTCACGAGCGACCATGCGTCATATAAACGTTTATAAATTTTGTAACAATATTGTTATGGAGCATCAATGTCATCGAAAAAAAACCTAATTATTTGCTTACATCATCACCTATCTCACTATTAATTTATTATAAACTCGATATAATTTATTATAAATTAAATTACTCGTATTATCACTGGAACCATTAAAAAATGCTTTTAAATTTTGTATTTTAATATAATTTACTCTGGAATCATGATCGTTAAGAGTATACAAATTAAAACCCGTTTCCCCTCAATTATTATTATTATTGTAAAAATGAAATTAAAAATAATAACGAGTAATACCGTTCTTTTCTCTTCCTTCCTTTCTCCTCAAATTGACGTAAGTGGTATGAATAGATCAGTAGTTTCAGCGTTAAAAATATGATTCACAATCCTCGCCAATAATACCTTTCTATTCATTTTTTCTTTTTCTTTTTTTTTTTTATTATTATTACTATTATTTATTATTATCTGAAATTAAACGCGGAACGATCGAGTTCGGTCGTATGGAATGACGCGTAACGAAGCGGGTTAGAACTATAGAAAGGATGAAATGCATTGATTTGGAGAAAATCCGAAAAATCGAGGAAAATCGCTATTCCAAGACAACGAATAAGGGTCGTACGTGATTTACAGATCGCTTCACACTCGAAAGCGACGAGCTTGACAATGCGACAAGCATCGATACGATATATAGGTATATATAAATACTATATGTATATTTGTGTGTGTGTATGTGTATGTATAGGTAGCATTATACCTGGTGGTACTCGAGAGCATATGTGCGATGCTCGTAAACTACACTGACAACAATGCTGACTCTTCGGTCTGATTGTCATTATTCCACGAGCGTGTATATATATATATATATATATATATATATATATATATATATATGTACATATATATATATATGCATGTGTATTTGTACGTACGAACTTAGGTACAGGGTGACGTGAATTCCACGTTAAAGTCGACGACCTTAGAACATCCTGTGGTTTCCTGTGTGATCCTCTTCAAAGCAATATGCGTATGATTCAATGAAGCTACAATAGCAAATATTAATAGCAACGAACCGTAAAAATTTGCCCACCTTCGTGGTTTCTCTTTTTTTCTTTATTTTCCTCTCTCTCTCTCTCTCTCTCTCTCTCTCTCTCTCTCTCTCTCTCTCCCTATCTCTTTCGCTTCACGTTCTTCCTCCTTTTAATTTTCTAAAGAGTCGACTCGTAAGAACTCTGACATCAGGTTTATCGCTTAATGACACTAAAAGACGACGAAAGCTTTTACGATAAAGGATCCTTATTATAATTGTCAATTCGAAAAAGGTAAAAGAACCAATGACGAACGCGAAAGGACTTTCAAATTGTAAAATTCAGACGAAATTTTGTGTCATTCCCTTTTTCTCTTCACTTTTCCATTATCGCTTCGCCATTATATACACATATATGACAAATTTTTCTTTCTCGTTTCTATTTCTTTCTTTCTTTCTTTTTTTTTTTTTTGTTTCTCAACTTATTTCTCGAAATAATACTTTCAGTAGAAACAATAAAAAAAAAGAAAGGATAATGAGAGAGAATATCGTTTATCCGTCATGGTATTACGTTCTCCGGGTGTACGATATAATTACGATTGGGAAACGGGAGATATGAAAAGTTAAGTGGGATCCTAAAAAAGGACTTGAGAGACTCGTTGGCTTACGAGCTTCTCCTGTGCTTGTAGAGGACAGGGCTGTTTCACGATTGGAGAAGGTACGCGCATGCCATACGGACGGTCCAGTTCTACCAGTGAGAGAGAGAGAGAGAGAGAGAGAGAGAGAGAGAGAGAGAGAGAGACTCTCGAGGGTCGATTCTCTCTTTCTCTCTGTCTCACTATCTCTGTTACCCTCACCTCTACGAGTCACCTACCTACCTACCTACCTATCTATCCACCTATCTACCTACCTACCTACCTACCTACTCACCTACTCGCAACAAGCAGCGCATAACTACTTGTACGGCTGCTATGCGTCTATCCATTCACTTCGAGAGACGAAGCTGTCCCGTTTCTCTGCGGTACTCTCATCTCGTAACGCTTTAGTACTCTCTATCTAAATGAACGTAAGTATCTAAGAGTCTGCGAATAAAGCGGGGAAGAGGGAGGGATCGATGGATCGAGAGGTAATAGATAAACCCAAGAAGTATGCGATTAAAGGTGAAAAAAGAACGGGAGGGTTCGAACGTTCATCGAACGTCCTTGTTTTAAAGCTACCATTAATCCGTTAATAGACATTTGCTTTGGAATTTCCGAACGACGATGATGGCTCGATAAGATACTAGATGATTAATACGAGGACAAAGAAAAGGAATGGTTGCTAATCGTTCGGACGTCATCGTTATTTCGAGAAATATAATTATGTGAATCATGGAAAATATATTTGAAAGAAATTACTTTCTAAAAGGTTAACATTTTTTTTTTATTATTATTATTATTGTTATTATTATTATTATTATTATCGAAGTATAATAACAAATATCGTTAACTACGTATTCACAGTATGGGTTGATCTAAAACGCGAATGAAATGGACTGGCAGAAATGGTGGGCGATAGGAAGTATTCTACAATATCTCTCTAATATCGATTGGCATGATAATTAGAATTCATTGGGCTTTTGCGATCTCCATTCATGTCACGTATTTACACCTACGAATCGAATAACGTGTCTACGTACATATATGTCCTATGTAGGTACATATCTCTCTATATGTATATATATATATATATATATATATATATATATATGTGTGTATGTATATGTACGTAATCTTGTTGTTCCTCATTGATAAATATTTTTTATTAACGATAAAAGATTATTTAATGATACTCAAAGGATTTTCTATGCGGGATATAAAAATCTATCTGTGAGAGTTTAGAACAGGAAGGTAAACAAATAGGAAGGATACACATTTCGACCACCCCTCGTTTCTTCTTCATCGAAAACAGGCGAAAGGGGAGGGGGAGGGGAGGGGAGGGAGGGAGGAATAAAACGAATGAGAGAAGGAGTGAAAAAGAAAAAAAGAGAGAGAGAGAGAGAGAGAGAGAGAGAGAGAGAGAGAGAGAGAGAGAGAGAGAGAGAGAGAAAGAAAGAGAGAAGAGTGTGGTAGGAAGTAAGGAAAAAAGAAAAGAAAACAAATGGGGAAGGGAGAAGGGGTGGACTACCCTATGGTCTTATTCGTTCGCGGGGACCGTTCCGTCGGTCGTTTTGACAGCCCTTGACGAATTTTGACGCAAGCGACGGCTTGTTCTTGCTAGCCGTCACGAATTCGAAAAAAGCCACGATGGAATGGAATTTCATCGAAGCGAAAGATAAAAAAGAGAGACAAAGAAAGAGAGGGAGGGGAGAGAGAGAGAGAGAGAAAGAGACGGGGTAACTACGCTCCTATACCGAATCACAATCGATATAATAATGTAAGCTGCACTCGATCGTTCGTCGAGCCCGTAACGTTCGCATATATATATATATATATATATATATATATATATATATATATATATGGTTTTATATACTCTTTCTTTTTCTTTTGAAATAACTCACCAAAAAATATCGATCTAATGCGATTCTACTAATCCTTTTATTCCTTTTTTTTTTTTTTATTCAATTATTAAATCACAATGTAACGTGTCACGAAAATCAAATTTTTGTATATTTTATCGAAATATATTTATTTATTATTCAAATTCTTTTACTCTTTAAAAAAATTAAGATCTCTCTCTCTCTCTCTCTCTCTCTCTCTCTCTTTCTTTCTCTCTCTTTTTTTTATTATCGACATTTCTATCATTTATCAGAATTTTGTTTTATTATTAAAATCTTTATTTGGTGTACGAAAATATCTTTATGTTTATTATTATCAAATTATGCATCTGTTGGTATATATATATATATATATGTGTGTGTAGTAATTTTATGGTATTAAAAATTGAGATTCGAACACACTTTCCCTCTTTGGCACGTATAGATATCATCGACGACAAAACGCAACGTGGTGTATATGTGTATACGTACGTAATACAGCGTACGCTTAGGTTCCACGCAAACGGCGTGTAAGTAAAATCCCGTTTGAAGGATCCGGTTCATTGAGTCGACCGAACGTTAGATACGCTCAATATATGTATATATCTATATATCTATCTATCCAATATCAAATCTTTCGAGTATCTAACACGTACATACAAATCTCTTATAGATAAATATATATATATATATATTTTTTTTTTTTTTTGAATCAAGCACCTTGTTATTTTTAAAAGTCCTTCGTACTGGGATCCGCCGGTATTGAGGTCGATTAAATTTTTCTGCCAATAAAAGAGAAAAAGAAAGAAAAAGAGAAAGATAGATAGATAGATAGATAGAGAGAGAGAGAGATAAAGAAAGATGGAAAGAGAATATACGTCGCAGGCGTTCACGCAAAGGATAATAAAAGCGATCGGTACGCATGCTTTAGAAACAGGGTCATAAAAGGTCAGGAGAATAGGGATGGGTAGGATTGCAGTAAGAGGGGAGGTTTAGAGGTAGAAGGGGCTGAAGGAAAACGAAGGGTATTTCATAGAAACCTGCTGCAACGAGGGTACCTAATTCCGTGCTTTTATCTCGGCTCATATTCACACATACCTAAACACAGACACACACACACACACACACACACACACGGCGTTCTAACATATATTCGAACGTATAGGTTCGCATCATCGGGTGGACAGCAAAGAGACAGGAAAATGATGTGCGCGTGGCAAACGCTTCGAGTTATTAATGACGACGAGGGGTCAGACATACTCGAACAAAAATTTCCAGACGAGACAGTCCTATTTTTCAAAATCTTTTTTCTCTCTCCCTCTCTCTCTCTCTCTCTCTCTCTCTCTGTCTTTCTCTTTCTTTTTTGATTTCGCGTGCTCTCTATCTCTCCTTCTCAATTTACCCCTATTCGCTTCTACTTTTTTTTTTCTTTTTTCCTCCTTTTTTCTATGTTTTTTTTTTTCCTTCTTTCTTTCTATTACCCCTGAACCAACACCCGCCCCATGCGGCGCGTCAAAGTTCATACTCGAAAGAATCACTTTTCCGCTCGGGTTTTCTTCCTATATAGGGGGGGATGATTTTCTACCTATCGAGGGTTACGAATGTTCTATTTTTGGTTCGCGTAACAATCGATGAAACAACCCTCCCAGGGAAATTGTTCAAATTCTTTCGGAAACTAGAAGCGAATGCGTATACGCGCACACGCGCACACACATAGAGACGCGCGCACATTCATATACATGTAAGTGTACGTGGAATATTGTAACGCGATATGATTATGCAATGTAGGAGATATAAATTGGAAAGTTAAATCTATGGAAGAGTTCAGTGTACGATAGAGACTGATATATATATTTTCTCTTTCTGTTTGCTCGTACGTTTGTTTCCATTTTATATATCACGATGAACACATGCTTAAGCATTGCATATTACTCCAGGTACGTTGTGTTGTGTTACCAACGTTAAAAAAGAAAAAGGCATCGATCCATCGTCGTTCGTACTAATTATAATTCGTATCAACTCTCAACAACGATGGATCAACTTGATCCGACAAGAAAGAACGTCACACTGTTACGCCGCGCAGACATATTTTCTCGTTGACTTCCTCAACTTCCTGGATGCTCTTTCCGGTGAGTCGTGTTCAGTATGACGTCATGCGTAAATCGAGCATTCCTTCCCCTTCCCTTTGTTTTATTTTTATCTTTTTCTCTTCTTTTTTTAAGTATTTTTTTTTTTTTTTTTTTTTTTATTATTATTTCACACGTCTCACTCCTTTACACGGTTTTCTTTCTCGAAAAAAGTAAAAAAAAAAAGAAAAAAAAAAAGGAGAAATTACGAAAAAAAGGAAAAATACGGAAACCCGTTCTCCGTTCGTGGTCAGAAAATCGGGCTAGACACAAATGGATTGTTGAAAAGTAATTATAATTATAAAAGTTAATATCGTCCGAATAACGTAGTCTAAATGTATTCAAAACATAGTTCGCGCAGGTGTTCGATGATATTCCTATTACTTTGTAAAAGTTATATATATGTGCAATTCAAGAGAGAGAGAGAGAGAGAGAGAGAGAGAAAGAGAGAGAGAGAGAGAGAGAACCTTCGACGAATCGATCGATACAAAGTACCGCCCTCGAGTTTCACGATCGTAAGTACTGGTTCCTGCACGTGCGCAGGAACACTATTACGATTTATATAAGAGAATTTTCCTTTTCGTTCTTCTACAACGATAAAGTTACGACCGAAGTATGACGATCAGATAAGATCCACAAGTGTCCGATTTTAATGTGGCCTCTATAGAAGACATAGGTACGATAATTCAAAGAGGGTGTTGTTCAATGATTTTTTTTTTCTTTCTTTCGTCTTTTTTTTTTTTTTCATTATTTCATTTTATATTTTACTCGTATTACACGACAACTAAAACGTTTATTACTTCCGAAAGTTTCGAGATCTTTGATAATAATCCTTTCTCTTTCATATATAAAGAGAGAGAAAGAGAGATATAAAAATAAGTCGATCTCTGGGTTTTTCTTTTTCTTCTTCTTCTTCTTCTTCTTCTTCTTCTTCTTCTTCTTCAGCTACAGCATATTTCAGTCGTTGTCACGGCCGGAACATGCACGAAACGCAGCGTGACTCACGCGAACGAGATCGTTAACAAGTGAGCTGCCTCTCCCTCCCCCCCTCTCTCTCTCTCTCTCTTTCCATGCCAGTACTCTATGAAGTGTACACTGACCTGATGTTGCTTGCCTGAGCCCAAGCAATAATCCCTTGACACCCGCGAGTCAGACGCATCGAGAGCTCTCTCTCTCTCTCTCTCTCTCTCTCTCTCTCTCTCTCTCTCTCTCTCTCTCTCTCTCTCTCTCTCTCTCTCTCTCTCTCTATTTCTCTCCGCGTGATCTTTTGTACCAACGAGAAAAAGTTTTTTATGAAAAAAGAAAAGAAAAAAGAAAAAAGAAATAAGAAAATATCGAAAGATTTGGAAAAAAATTGAAAAAAAAAAGAAAAAGACAAAAAAAAGTTATTCCAAAAAAAG